>CM054059.1:211674671-212208422 GCA_028641055.1 Alopecurus myosuroides
GATGATTACAATCATGCTATTTGGGTTCCCAAGACCCTTGTGACTAACAAAAAAGGACCCATCCAAAAATGGGTACCTAAGACAAGAAGTTGATTCATTGTAGGGTTGTATTTCCGGTGGAACATCATGGATGATTGATAGTGGTTGTTCCGCACATATGACCGGAAGCGAAGAAGTATTAGAAGACTTGAAGCTCCAACTCCTCAAATTTGCTCATGTAACTATTGGTCATTTCTCCGGATTCATCCATTGAGAAAGTCCTCCTTGTTGAGTCCCTTGGCTATAATCTTCTTTCCGTCTTGCAACTTTGTGAGTGCAATTTTACATGTGTATTTGGGCGTCATCATGTGCTTGTCCTTCACACTATTTCTCTTAAAGTAGCCTTTGTTGGATTTGTGGAAAACGATATGTACATAGTGGATTTCTCGAAAGAAAGTACACATATCGCCACATGTCTAATGGCTAAATCCGACGTGGGGTGGCTTTGGCATCGCCGCCTAGGCCACGTCGGTATGAGAAATTTACAAACTCTTGTGAAGGGTGAGAATGTGCTAGGACTAACAAGTGTGAATTTTTCCAAAGATCGTCCTTGTAGCTCTTGTATTGCCGGAAAGATGCATGAGAAGAATCATCCCAAGACATCAATCATCGCCACAACAAGACCCTTTGAGCGCATTCACTTGGATTTATTTGGGCCTCCCACATATGATAGTCTTGGTGGCAAGAAGTATTGTTTTGTTATTGTTGATGATTATACAAGATACACTTGGGTTTTCTATATCAAGAAGAAGAGTGAAACTCAAGAAAGATTCATAACTTGGGCCACCGAAGTGCAACGCCAATATGACACCAAGATCTTGTCCATTAGGAGTGACAATGGGTCCAAGTTCAAGAACTACACCATGGATGAATTCTTGAGTGAAGAGGGGATAAGACATCAATATTCCGCCGCGTACACCCCTCAACAAAATGGTGTAGCGGAGAGGAAGAATCGCACACTTATTGATATGGCAAGAACTATGATGGCCGAATTCAAATCCCCATATAACTTTTGGGCCGAAGCCATCAACACCGGTTGTCATCTATCTAACCGGCTCTTCCTTCGTCCGATGATTGGCATGACTCCATATGAGCTCCTAATCGGTAACAAACCCAACCTCAAATATCTTCGAGTTTTTGGGTGCAAATGCCAAGTCTGCATAAAGGGAACTAGATTGTCTAAGTTTGATGCTAGAACTTTTGAAGGCATTTTTGTTGGTTATGCCACGAACTCCCACACTTATAGAGTCTACAACATATCCACCGGGTGTGTTGAAGAATCTATGAATGTGGAATTTCATGAGGATAATGGCTCCCAAGTGGAGCAAATTGATTGTGATGTTGTAGGTGATGAACCGTCCTCCTTAGCCATAGGAAGAATGGGTGTAGGTCCACTTATACCCGTTGAGGGACACCTTGTGGCAAATGAGGATGGAACTAGCTCCACGCAAGTGGAGCCCTCTACATCAACCACTAATCAAATGGTAGACCAAGAGCAAGAAGAAGACCTTCATGTGGATACCTCTCATCAAGAAAGTGATCAAGATCCACCCAATGATAATGGTGGAAATGATTTTGGTGCTTCGTCACCAAGAACTCCAATACGAGTGGACAATGGTCTTGATGAAGGAAATGATGAGGATATTCCCCCCAATGAAAATCCCGATGATGCACTTGTTCGTATCATGACTTGTCAAGCATCAAGATTGCAACAAAAGTCACTATACCAAAAGAACATCATTGGTGGCTTGGGGAGAAGTGTCTCCACTCGTGGACAAGTACTCAAGTTTTGTGGTTTTCATTCATATGTCTCTCATGTTGAACCCATCAAAGTTTATGATGCTCTTGAATATGAAGATTGGGTTCAAGCTATGCATGAAGAGCTCCATAATTTTGAAAGAAACAAAGTATGGTCACTAGTGGAAAGACCCAAGGATCATAATATCATTGGAACTAAATGGGTGTTCAAAAAACAAGCAAGATTCTCATGGGCAAGTGATTCGCAACAAGGCTCGATTGGTTGCTCAAGGCTACTCTCATGTCGAAGGACTTGACTACGGTGAAACTTTCGCTCCCGTAGCTAGGCTTGAATCCATTCATATATTACTTGCATTTGCCACTAGCCATAACTTCATCTTGCATCAAATGGATGTTAAAAGTGCTTTTCTAAATGTACCTCTAAATGAAATGGTATATGTTAAACAACCTCCGGGGTTCGAGGATCCCAAGTATCCTAACCACGTCTACTTCCTCCATAAGGCTTTGTATGGCCTCAAACAAGCTCCACGTGCTTGGTATGATCATTTAAAGGAGTTCTTAGTGGATCGTGGTTTCGTACTTGGGGTAATTGATCCCACTATCTTTACCAAAAGTGTAGATGCACATTTCTTTGTATGCCAAGTATATGTTGATGATATTATATTTGGATCCACTAACGTGAGTTTTGTAAATCAATTTGCAAAACTAATGAAAAGTGAATTTGAGATGTCTATGGTGGGAAAATTAGAGTTCTTTCTAGGCTTTGAGATCAAGCAATATTATGAAGGGACTTTTATTTGTCAAGCCAAATATATTCAAGACATGCTCAAGAAATTTGATATGAACAATGCCAAACCATTACCTTATCCAATGCCAACAACCACTAATCTTACTATGGATCATGAAGGTATACCGGTAGACCCCAAACTTTATCGATCTATCATTGGATCTTTGCTTTACCTTTGTGCATCTAGACCGGACATTATGTTTAGTGTGGGTTTGTGTGCGAGATTTCAATCTAACCCCAAGGAAAGCCATATGATTGCGGTCAAGAGGATTCTTAGGTACTTGGTTGACACTCCCACACATGGGCTTTGGTATCCATCAAACACAACTTTTGATCTTGTGGGATACTCGGATGCGGATTGGGGAGGTGACAAAGTGGATAGAAAATCAACCTCGGGTGCTTGCCAATTCCTTGGTAGGTCCCTTGTGTGTTGGTCTTCCAAGAAGCAAAATTGCATTGCCACCTCCTCCACGGAAGCGGAGTATATTTCCGCCGCAAGTTGTTGCTCTCAACTCTTATGGATGAGGCAATGTCTTAAGAATTTTGGAATTAAGATTAAGACAATGCCTCTTTTATGTGACAATGAGAGTGCTATTAAGATTGGTCACAATCCGGTACTTCATGGCAAGACCAAGCATATTGAGATTCGGTATCATTTTATTCGGGATCATGTGGCCAATGGTGATATCTCACTTTATTATGTCAACACTAAAGATCAACTTGCCGACATCCTTACCAAGCCTCTAGATGTGAAGAGATTCAAGGAATTGAGGAGTGAGCTCAACATCGTATGTGCAAGCAATTTTAGTTGATTGAAAATCTATACACACCCATACTAGACTCTTATTTGGATTCTAGATGCACGCATAGACATAGGGGGAGCGTAGCTCAATCAATGAGCCAACACTACCTCTATAATGCATAAATAAACAAATCATGCCTAATGATCATTTTAAATGACATCATGTGCTTCAATGATGAGTCTCGACAATGCACCCAAGATACATCTTCGCGGTGACATATCGAACATACTCATACATGGTGGCTATGGCCACCGCCGAATATTTGGTTGGTGTTTATATTAATGAGACATTTGTGTTGTTCCCTCATTTGCATTCCCACTTGTTTTCATATTTCATTTGTATCCAATGTTGCTCATTTGGTTTCTCATCTTTTCTCTCCGTTGGATACAAATGAAAACATCATATGCATGTCATCATACTCATTTCATTCGTGCACATGGTCAAATAAAATTGCTCTATAAAACATATGATATGTTAGAAACAAACTCACGAAAATTTGCTATTAAGACACTAGCTTCACCTTGGCGTTTTGTTTGCTAGAGTATATGTCATGAAAATCCTTGAATTGGATTTTTTTTTTGTTGTTTTTTGTTGCGTAGTGTGGCTTGGTAGTTGTGTAGGTGCACTTTGCTTTAAAAAAAAATTTACAAAAAAAATACACACACACAATCCCAACCCAACCCAACAGCCGAAAAAAAACAGACAGCAAAAAAAAAACGCGCGCGCTCGCCCCCACCGCCGAGCCGGCCCCAGGCCGGGTGCCAGGGCGGGGCGCTCGGGCACCTGCCCGGCCTCGCGCTGTCGCCGCGCCGGCCCCGGGCCGGGGGCTAGGCCGGGGGGCTCGGCCACCGTGCCGGCCTCGCCTTACACGCACGCCGGCCCCAGGCCGGCCTCGCGCCCCACCCGCACGGCATGCCGGCTAGGCCGGCCTCACGCCCGGCCCCAGGCCAGGGTGGGTGCTGCCCTCGCCCGCACAGACGCCTAACACGCACACGCACGCACACACTGCCCACACCCGAACCCCAACCACCCCATACCCCTTCTTCCTCCTCCCTCCTCCTCCATTAGAGCCCCTTGGTGCTCTTCCCTACCCCCTCCCCCCACCTCCCTAGCCCATCCCTACCGCCCAAATTCACGGATCCGCAAGCCCTCGACCTTCTCCGCCCCCTCCTCCACACGGATTTCTCGTTGACCCCTTATTGGAGGAGATCGGTTCACCTTATCGCCTAGTGCTTTTTGTTTGAAGATGGCTTCGAACTCGGGTAATTTTCTTTGGGTTTTTCTCTGGATTATGTGTATGTGAGTACTATCTATCGGTGTGCTAGTGCTAGAGTTCATGTGCTAGGATTTTTTTCCATCTATTAATGCTAGGGTTCATACCGCTATGCTATGTTATGATATGTTGATGTCATATGCTCCATCTATTCCTATGCCATGCTATGTTGATGTCATATGCTCCTCATGTTCTAGCCGTATGATACTATGTTTTACCTAACTTTGCACATTATTCTCTCATGTTTGGCCATGGTTCAAACATAATTCCACATTATTGATATGATTGTCCTAGTGTCGTGATTCTAAATTATTATGCTCATTATGCCATGATGTGTATGCTATGCCCTCATTTTTTCATAATAATGGTGTTTAGAGTATCATGCCCAATATATATTTTCATGCCTATTTTCACTAAGAACACCAACACAATCCTATACACATGCTATGATAATGTGCTCACACTAATAATAATGTGCCTTGTCCTCATTAATATTGTGCTCATGTTTGTTTTATCACCTTGGCGCTATCACATATATTCATGGATTAATTATTTTTTTTCTCAAACCACGACCATGTGCACTCATTATCATGCTCCATATCCATGCATCATATGTTTCAGGTGATTCCAATCCCCAAAATGAGTCCGAGGTCCCCCGCTCTCTCCGCCCTCGCACCTCTCGCAAGAAGAGTGCCGCGGATGTTGCTGGTTCTACTCCCTCACAGAGACAGGGTTCATCTCTTCCAATCAATCCACAGGAACCCTTGGTCACGAACTGGGATGGTCTTAGTACCACCGACTTTGAGGAAGCAAGGCTAAAATTTAATCCTTATGAGTTTGGTGAACGCACATGCCCTGATCCTAGGTTCTATTGCAAGATGCATCAAGTTATGCATGACTTTATTCTTGGCAAGCTTCAGCATGGCCATGTGGATCAACATTACTTTGATATTGAGTATACTCGCACCAAGTGGCCTGAAGTTATGGAACTCATGGACTACCACAACATCACTCCTCTCATGGGTGACAATCTTGCCTATCCATTTTCCCCAGAGCTGCTCAAGGAGTTTTATGCTACTGTTCACTTCTCATCTGGAGGCCCCACGCGGCTACCACGTACGTTGACATGGATGAGCGGTGGCTCCAAGTGTGTTGCTACTATGGATGATTTTGGTATCATTCTGGGTATTCCCGAGTATAGGTTTGATTATATGTTCTATTTCCGCATTCATGGTGATTCCAAGAATGTTATGAAAGCCAAGGAGGGTATTCGCCATTGCTATCCCGAAGGTACCGGCTCCATGCATATTCTTAAAGTCAAGTTCTTTTCTGAACATTGGTATATGGTGCACGCTATTCTTCGCAATACCATCAATGCCAAATTTGGTGAGAAGGGCGAGGTACGCAAGTGGATGATCAACCTTCTATATCACATTGAGTCTCAAATGAGGGCCAAGAAGCAATTGGATGTTCTGGATTACATGTGGCATGAGGTGCAGACTGTCGTTCGTGAAAAGAGGGTTCCCATCTATGGCTCGTATATTCAGCGCCTTATTGAGACCAAGATCCCAGCTGGTCTCATCAACAACTATGCCAAGGTGACTCCCAAGAAGTCTATTCTTGTGCTTGATGCTGCGCCTGAGTCAGCTGATGATCCACGGCCTAAGCGCACCCGCACCGAGTCCTTCGCTCCTAGTACATCTCAGGGGGTGCGCCGCTCTCCTTCTCCAAGTCCTCCTCCTGAAACTTTCAACCTTAAGAAGATTCTCCAGAAGATGAACTGCTTCTTCATTGATAAGCAGCATCAGGATTATGAGGCCTATCGCAAGGGCAAGGCCTCTAGTCGCCGTCAGCGTTCCATCCAGACTTATATTAAGATTCCCCTTAGTCCTCCCAGCTCAGAAGAGATTTCAGAGGATCTGTGGAAGTCTCAGCATACTTCTTGGTGTGGAGATGATGCTAGCTCACTCGGCTCGTTTGCGGCGCCCTACACTACCACTGCTAGCTCCAGTCAGGCTCCTCCAGAGGACTTCATTGAGGAAGATGATGAGATGGGAGACGAGTGATTGGGATTGCATTTTTCTCCCTTTTTGGTGTGTGATGCCAAGGGGGAGAAACACTCACGCATTGCATTGCATTTCATGCATTCATTTGCGTCTTATCTTCGCTATTTACTTTCGTCATTCTTAGTTGAGACTATTTGTGTGGTTTGGTGAACTTTGGTGTTATTGCAAGACTATGTCTTTATTTATCTATCGTACTTTCTATCTATATATTATGCGTGTGATAGTTGATATATTGAATATCATAGCAAGGTTATTATGTTATTTCATCTACTCACTAGTTAATGTGTTGCTATGGTAAGATCATTCTAGTGGTAAATACTAGTGCTCATCTTTGTGTTCATACATGTGTATCTTCAATGATAAAATCATGATTGGATAAATTCTCGCACTTCACATAAGTATATCATAGTCACATCATATACTACATTATCTTATAAAACATAGTGTGAAGATGAGATTATGTTAGGTGCACTCAACATGATTATCAAATATACATGTCTATTGTTTTGGGCACACAAATAGGGGGAGTACGAATATATGTTGATTCTCTCACAAATAGCCATGCAAAATTATTTCTTACGCAAATCTGTATGTTGTCATCAAACATCAAAAAGGGGGAGATTGAAAGAACATAGTTCTTAAATCCTATTTTGAGTGTTTGATTACAACATATAGATGGACTAATGTGTTTTGCTAAGTGTACTCAGAAAAGATCTCCCCGTAAACCTCGTACAAGTTGCTGAAATAAGGTAGAAAAATCTACGGAAAAAGTTGAGGAAGAAAGAAAAAGAAACGGAGAAGAAAGGAGAAAGAGAGAAGAAGAAAGGGGGTGGCCGGCTTGGCCGGGCTCGAGGCCGGGCTGGTGGCTGCTGGCCGGCCTCGCCTCTGCCCCCGCCGGCCCCAGGCCGGGTGCCAGGCCGAGTTGCTCGGGTGGGGGTCCGGCCTCACCCCACTGCCCCCGCCGGCCCTAGGCCGGGTGCCAGGCCGGGTGCTTCGGGTGGGGGCCGGCCCCGCCTCGCTTCCACGCCGGCCCCAGGCCGGGCTGGCTGGGTGCCTGGCTGCCCCACGCCGGCCTCCCTCTCACTCCCACGCCGGCCCCAGGCCGGGTGCTAGGCCGGGGTGGGTCTGTGCCCGGCCCTGGCTGCCCCAGGCCGCCCCCCAGGCCTGGGGGGGCGCTGTAAGGTGAAAACTACCCCCCAACGACCGTATTTCATAGGGTATAAAAAGGGCGTCTCCACCTACCTTTTGCTTTGTCAATCTCACTCACACTTTCTCTCACCACCATTGATTGACCAAGCCCAAGCTCAAGAACAAGATCTCCACAAATCCCCAACCAAAGCTCGTGATACTTTGGGATTTGAAGGAGACACCCCCGATCTACAACTCCACCGAGTCGATTAGAAATCCACCCACTCATCCCTTAGGGATCTTGTCATTCTTAGTTCATCGGAGCTAGGAATCTTGTTGCTCTTAGTTCATCGGAGCTTGGAGCCTTGTTGATATCCCCGGTGCTTTTGTGCCCGTGGATCTTGCTTCTCGGAGTCTTGGAGGCTCTTGGAATTTGGTGAGGACCCTCCAATCTTGTGGAGTGTGCCTCATCCTTGTAAAGGTTCTAGTTGTCAACCTCAACGGCAACATAGTGATTCGAGCCTATCCACATCGGTGGAAGGACTCGAAGGAGATACGGTGAGGCATTTGAGGCCTACTCGGTGTTCCACTTTGGTGGCACCGCACCTCTCCAACGGAGATTAGCTTCCATTGGCAAGTGAACTTCGGGATAAATCTCCGCGTCATTATGTTCGGTTATTCCTCAACTTACCTTTACTAGTTACTACTAGCTTAGTCATATACTTACCTTGTGCTAGTTGTACTTGCTCAACATATAGGATTGTTCACCTAGTTGCATAATCTAGATAATCTATATTTGAGCATTACCTTGTTAACTAGAAAAAGAAGTTAAAATTTGTAGTTAACCTGTTCACCCCCCTCTAGTTAACCTCTCGATCCTTCAACGTGATTTTATAGGCGAAGAGGCGGCACGAGGTGGTGGCCAGGGCAGCGAGGGGCCCACTAGGCGTTGCCTAGGGTGGACCCGCGCCTGGGGGTAACCTGGCTACCCCCTGGCTCCTCTCCGACTCTCCTTTGGAATCCGTCTTCATTTCGGGCAAAAAATAAATACCGTAAATTTTCAGGACATTTGGCGAATATTTTCTTCAGAACTTTTCTGAAATACGAAAACGGCAGAAAACAGAAGTTGGCTATGGGCATCTTGTTAATAGGTTACTTCATGGAATCATTTGTAAAATGAAGTAAAGCAAGTAGAAAACATGCAATAACATAAAGGAAAAAAGCAAGGAGCATCAAAAAATATAGATACATTTGCGCCGTATCAGCATCGCCAAGCTGAAAGAGCATGGTGCCCCCATGTGCGCTTTTGGTAATTAATGACAATCACTATGGACTAATGGTTGAATTGAGTTATACTTGTAGATCTTGTTCATGTGTAATCCTTGATGTCCAAGTGTTGGATTCAAGATGATCAAGTGATGACCAATGTTCTGTTCATGGGAATATCCCAAGAATGGTCATGAGATAGTTGAGCATTTTTCTAGTATGGCTTGAAGAAGATACCTTCAATGCATCATTACAATGGAGAGAGAAGAAAAGATACAAGGTTGATCAAGGAAAAGTGCTAAGAGATGATTAAAGTTGATCAACTCACAAAGCTAGAAGATGTACCATGTGGGTTCATGGTATGGTAAGTAATTGTTTAATTAGCTTTGCCAACCAAACCATGATATTTGTGTGCGGTATATCTATGTGGGGTTAGGTATCTTTTCATGGGCTTGCATCAAAAGGAATATTTCATATAGCCCATGGTGGATGACGTCAAGTGGTGATCGTCATCAAGGTTGTGAAGTGCAAGTTCAAGAGCAGAATCTCGATGAGATCATATTCTTGAAGCTTGATACCCTTTTGGATATTATGTCCAAGTGAAGATGGACTTAAGAGAGCCTCTCCCGTAGTGGCACGTGGGGAGAAATCTACGTGTCCTCGCTGAGCAAAGAAAAAACAAGAAATATGTCTCATCTTGAGGAGTTCAAAATCTTCATCATCTAGCTCAAGTGGAATGCTCAAGGAAAAGGTATGGTCTTTATCGGTTTTCTATTTTACCGGTCTCGTTGCATTGGTTGGGATACCT
The DNA here is from genome assembly GCA_028641055.1 of Alopecurus myosuroides. Taxonomy (NCBI): domain Eukaryota; kingdom Viridiplantae; phylum Streptophyta; class Magnoliopsida; order Poales; family Poaceae; genus Alopecurus; species Alopecurus myosuroides. The sequence goes on from CM054059.1 coordinate 211,684,600, forward strand.
GGTTATAGGACAAATAACGGTACTATCAAGAGGGGCTCTCATATTAGCTACTTGATCGTATCATTTGGAGAGAGATCCGACATTTGCATACTTGGCATCATCCTTCTTGATTTTTTTCTCCATTTGTGGTTTTAGAGATTTTCATGATCTTCATGATAAGATCAAGTTAATCAAAAACAGATTTCTTATGAAAAACTTATTGCATTTTTCATTTTGGAGGTTTACCGGTTGCTCTTATATAGATATGCCAAACATTTCGCCATTTAGTTTTATCCTCCCTTCTTTAACTATGATGTTTCTTTTAATAATCTTTTAGTTCTCATTACTGCGATTTCAACGAGCCCAAGATCATTGAAAACAGACTTCATATGCAAAAGATATCGCGTTTTTTAGTGTATACGTTTTTCTGGAAACTAGGAGGCCGACCTAGGCCACACTGTTTTGTTAGGTGGCCGGCCTGCGCGCAGAAAGGCCAGACTGGTTGGGTTTTCAGGCCAGTAACACGCCGAATGCCCCAACGGGAAGCTTTTGGGGGGGGGCTATTTAAGGGGCCTTCTTCACCATTGGTCCCCTACTTCTTAAGCAAGTTTTCGCCCATCATTATTGACCTTTTGGAGCTTGCTTTCTCTCTATTACTCCATGATTCTTGCCTCCAACTAAAGGGAAAAGAGAGAGAGAGAGAGAGAGGAGATCTAGATCTATATTTCCACCAAACCTTATCTCCCCTTAGTGAGGGGAAGCCTTTTGGGATCTAGATCCTGGAGATTCATTTGTTGAGTTATTCTTTGTTCTTCCTCTCTTCCCCCCCCCTCCACATAGCATTTGTTGCGTTGGTGGGATTTTCTCACTTCTTGTGTTCTTGACATTGCATAGGTCTCATCGGTTTGAGTTCTCTATGACGATTCCTTCGAGTGATAGGTTGAGAAGCTTGTTACACTTCGGTTCTTGGAGTGCCCTTGAGCTTGTCGTCTTGGGTACTTGGAGTGCCCTAGATGGTTGTTTTTTTTGTCTCGGAGCTTTGGAAGCTTTAGGGACCTTGTTGCTATCTCGGAGCTTTGGTAGCCCGCGGGATATTGTTGGGAGCCTCCAATTGAATTATAGAGATTACCCAACCTTCTACGGGATCAGTGACCGCCCTCAAAGGTCCCATAGTGGATCGTGGCACTTCACATTGGTGAAGGCACGAAGAATAAGGTGAGCCATTGGGGCACTTGTTGTCGTTGTGAATCCACAACTCTCCAACGGAGATTAGATTCCATTGGAAGTGAACTTTGGGATAAATCATCGTCTCCATGTGTCTCCGTTATTTATATACCTGATCTCTTTACTTATGCAATTTACTTTGTGATAGCCATCGAGATTGAAGTAACATATCTTGCTATCACATAGTTGCTTGAATTTTTTAGCATAAGTTGTTGGTGCACATAGGTGAACCTAGTTTGTTTAGGTTTTGGCTTGATAAATGAAAAGTTATTTTATTCCGCATTTATTCAATCCTTAACCATAATTATTTTAAAATGCCTATTCACCCCCTCTAGGCGACATCTGCGTCCTTTCAATTGGTATCAGAGTCGGTTCTTTCTTTATAGGGCTTCACCGCCTAGAGAGTAAGGATGCCGCTTGGGGGGATTAGTGCATAATGACACCTTTATATCCAATGTCACAAACTATGATGCTTGGAAAATTAGTATGCTTAATATTTTTACGGACATGGGTCCAAATATAGAGAAAATTGTAGATATGAGTTTTTCTTCTCCAAAGAGAATAATTGTTCTTTATAGGATGATAACACTTATATCTCAATTCTCAAGCTACTAATGTGTTTTTAAAATATGTGAGCATTGTAGTTCTTGAGTCAATATTTCCTTTTTGTAAATCTCATGATATAAGGACCAAGATTGAAGATAAATTCGATGTGTCCAAAAATTGTGGAAATGATTATTCTCCCTCCACCTCCGGACGTGATGAGTTCTCAACTTCTTCTACTTCACCAACATGTGACAATCCACAGCATAATGATATGGTGAGTAGTGACAAATATTTCAATCTTTATAGTGCACTTATTGTTGATGATACTTCATCTCTATCTTATTTCAATGCTTCGTCTATGGACTTAAACATGTCAAGCACCCGAAATGATTCATATCATGTAGAATTTCCTTGACTAAATCTCATGATAATATGTTTGATACATCTTGTTGTCATAATAAAAATTGTTGTATTTCCTCTAGTCCTTGTGCTACTAACCATGTAGAAGAAACACAACATTCCATGGAACAAGATGTGGATTTAAGTGGTGCTTCAAGTGATATTTCATCATCATCTACCATATCTCACTTTTTCCTTATGGCTAAAGGTTCAAAGGTAACTCATACCTTTAACACTAATGTATCTAGTGATGATGATGATGGTGGTGATGATGATAATGATAATGATGATGATTCGTTAACGGAGAAAGGTAAAGTGGTTCACAATATCCTTTGTGAGGATAAAGATGCTTGTGCCAATTTCCTAGAAATCATTGGTGTCTTTGTTAGACGCAATCTCACCATTAAGGATTTGGAAGAATGCATTGATGAGTGTTATAGCCACGAGTGTGATTATGCGAATGAGATTGCAAAACTAGAGGAATCTCTTGTAGAAGACAAACTACCAATTAATCTTAAAGATACTTTTACTCTAGAGTTATAAAAAGTAAAGAAATCTCATGATAGAAATCTTGAGGTGGTTAATCGTCTTAAAACTAGAAATGATGACCTAAAAGTTGCACATACTCAACTTAAAGCTTCATATACAAAATATCTTTCCAAGTTTTCTTCTACTATTGCCATTAATAATCATTATTGTGCTACTAGCTCCATTTCTTGTGGAGCATCTACATTGAAGTAAAATGTTGAGATAAGGGCTCAACTTGAGTTGCTAACTAGAAATTATGATAAATTGGAAGAATACCCTGAAAATCTCTCAAGATATCATAAGGATATTTTAGTCTCACATGATAATCTAAAGTTAGATCATGAGGCTATTATTACCAAGGTGATATCTTGTGAGCATCATATGGACATTAGCACAAACTCTACTCAAAATTCTATTTTGCCTCGTGCTAGTCCTAGTAATTCATCCACTCGTAATATTGCTACATCTTGTGATGAATTACTTTCCATGCCTTGTTGCTCTAGCAATGAAACATCTACTTCCTCTAGTACTTGTGTTGTCACTAACCATGTAGAGGAAATAAAAGAGCTCAAGGGCCAAGTCGCTTCCTTGAAGAAAGACTTGGAAAAGCGTCATGAGAAGTCCGTAGTTGACAATATGTTGAGTGTGCAAAGATTAGCCAATGACAAGAGTGGACTTGGATTAACTCCAACAATAACAAGAAGTACAATAATAAGAATAATTATAGGATCAACAATAAAAAGTCAAGAATCAGCAAAGATTGTTTGCCTCAAGTGCAAGGTTGAAGGGCACCATGCTAGGTATTGCCCATTAAAGAAGAAGCCTATTAGTGAGAAGCAACAAGGGAAGCGGCCACAAGTGCAATCTCATGCTCGACCTCAAGATGGAGAAAGTCCTCTTACTAAGAAGAACCAATCTATAACTCCTCAAGTTGAGAAATCAAATAAGAAGAAAGGACGAAACGAATGTTTCTACTTATGTCGTGAAAAGGGGCACTTTGCTTCTTCATGCACTAATGGTACGTTATTCAACCCTATCACAATTGACAATTTTTATTCCCTTTGGAAGAATAAGGTTGGCAATGTGTTTGCCAAATATGTTGGCACTCAAAGCGGTGTCAAGAAAAGAACCATTTGGGTTGCCAAGCCTATTGTGACTAACCTCTTAGGACCCAACTTGGTTGGGGACAAAAAAGCTAAAACTTGATCAATAGGTGTTGTTGGAGGGCATTGGATACTTGTATATCTCATGATGAATCAAGTGATATTCATCAATTATATTTTCTCAAGCCAAGTCACTTGGATCATCATATACCTATCTCATATCCAATGTGTCTCCTTGTGGTAACTTATATTTAAATTATATACATTGAAAGTTGCTTGCCCCTTGCATGTGTTATTTTTGTATCTAGCATGTGTTTGTATATGGTGTTCTTACTAATTACCTATCTTGAGTAATCTAGTATGTGTTTGTTGTTTTGCACTCCATGCACCTGTTTGTTTTATGTTGAGCCTTTATTGCAATTTTTGTTTATTTTAGTTGGCTCTTTTGAGTGATTAATGGACTATCCCATTTTGGGGGAGTGATATGCTTTGCCACTTCAAAATCCTAAAATGTGTGTACATCAGGAATATCACTTATTATTAACATGACAAGATTATATATTCTCCATGTGGTATGTCATTCTCATGAGAAACTTAAATTCTACAATGTTCATTAATTCTCTCTTATTGGATTTCACTTGCCTCTTGTGGAAAGAAATGGATTATCAAATTATGGGGGAGTAATAAGCTATGTGCATATTACAATCCTAGAAAATGTGAGTTAATGCAATTAGTATTGATATTCTAAATTATCGTGTTCCTATGTGGCACGATTATCTCAAACAAGTTCCATATTTGATTAAATGGATTTTGTATCTCATATTTTGGTTTCTTGGTTGAGAGAGTTTCTTGGTGTTGTTTTCTCAAAGTGCACTAGTATGTACCATTTGGTAAACTGGTTGCTTCAAGATATTAACCATTGCTTTGTATGATCATTTTACTAGTTTAATCCACCAAGAATCTCTATGTAAGCATGGTAATTAACTCATATCATTTTCCACATGTTTTTGTGTTGTAAACATGATAATGAATATTTTTACAATATACCACCGAGAAGTAACATCATACCCTCCTTGTCCTTGGACAAGTGACAACCATATTTGTGGTAGATGTTATTGATCATATTCATATTGCCCTTTTCTTCCAATTGTCTTATCGCTAAGAAATGTTTTGTATGAACTCCCATTGTCTTACTTGTCTCTTGAAGATCCATGTGTTATACTCAAATAAAATTCTAGTGTAATGTAGAAAAGAGAGGATCCCCTATTGGTGCATTTTGTATTCAAACACAAACCTCTAGATAATGCACAAGTCACAGGAGAGCTATATTATTTATTTTAGAACACTGTATTTTCAATTGGGTCTTCTCGCCACTTAATGAATGTATCTAGTGTAAGAATATGGAGAGTGATGATCCCATTTGTGTGCAAAATCCAAAATCATGCACAAATCATGGGGGAGCTATCCTATATTATTTTGAACACTAGTTGTCTTCAATTGATACTAGATCTTTTTCAATTGGTCCTTTAGTTACTATCTTGTGCGTTTGTGGAAGATAAAACTTCTCTTTTTTGTACTTTGTGCCATCATAAAAAGTGTACAAAGTTTGGTTTATTTGTTAGAACCTCGCTCTCTTTTAGGAGTTGGTTATCTCATTCCTTGTTTTATAGTCGATCGTTTTGTATCAGATAAGTCCTTGAGCATATTTTATATTTTCATCTTCTATGCTCATTGGTTTTGCTTTAATACCCTCAATTGGTATTAATTGTAGTTTTACATCTCATTCATAGATATTTTCTTCAATTGTTATATCTTGGAATTTTACATGTTTCATTTGATGTTTATTGGGATTTAAATATTTTACTCTTTGATGAATCTTTTGTTTGATATCACTCAAGTGATAATGATTTCTTTGTTATTTTATTTTCACTCGGTATATTTTCCAATTGGCATCGTATCGATCATGAGTTGGTTTGGTCTCCTTTCATGTTTTGATTTGGATCTTTGATATAATTTGGACAACCTTTATGTCATGCCACACCTTTGTTTGTGTATCTTGGTTTACTTGGTGTTTTGTCCAAATTTCATCGGTTTGGTTCTTGAAAGTGTTTTCATGCATATGTACTAATATATATTTTACGACTTGTTTACTTTCCTTAAACCAATATATAGGGTAAACTCCATAAAATCCTAAATAGGCTAAGATGTGCATGAAATTCAATTTCATATTTACATGCACATATTCATGTGGACTTTGTCCTATATATTGTAGTTCATCTAACTACTTCGGACACAATGAGTTTGGGGACCATTTTGTACTTCAATATGTTTTAGGTGCATTAGAGATGCATTGGATGCTTGTCTCATTTCCAAGGATGGTGCTATTAGCACATACTTATTGGAGACAACCTAGCATGATGGATGAATTATTATCTACTACAACATCGCCAGTACTATCTCGGTAACGAGTATCTACCTTATGCATATATTTTATGATTGTATATTGTATCATGGCATGGAAAATACTTATTCTTTATGATAATCGTTTCTTTTATCAAAACATCCCAACTATCTGTTGTTCCCTTATTGATGTTTGTGATGTCTTTGATGTGTTTGTGTTGAAAGTTTATTTATATCCTTGAAGATAAATTTAAGCTAAGCTCTATGCTATCAACCAAAGATCTTATTATCGTATTTATATGTTCCTTTTGGACATCTCGTTATTTCTCTTTGTAACTATTTTGTGTGTAAATGTTTATGTATGGATGTACATCATATGATTGTGGTCTACTTAAAAACATATACACATGAGAGTGGTTACATGTCTTAATTGTATCCTAATGCTTTGGTGTCCATTCTTATATTCTTATTTATCTTTTGGTGCCTCCAAAAAGAATTTTCCCTATGAGTGCTTGTTTTATTTTATCACATATTTCGCACTCTATTATTGAAGTTTTTCGACCCTCATGCTTCCTTGGTGAGCATGTTAGTTTACACTTGCCCTGATGGTGTCACAAGATTCGCTTATTTATTTTACATCTTATTAAGCTTGTGACCTAGCTATTTTCATTTGGTTTGAAAACCTCTTCATGTGTGTGGAAAAGACACTATTTTCTCTATGCCCATCACTATATTAAGACTATGATGATGCATAAATATTCATCATGTTATTAGTCTTTTATCACCCATTGCCCTGTATTACACACATACATGTACGGTTGAGCCTCGTCTTAAGTCACATCCTTTATTGGTACCTTCTCTTGGTGCTCAACCCCCGTTTTATCCCAAGTGCTATGCCTCGTTTTATTTTATGCTCACTTGCACTTGATTTGTGTTTTGAACAATAGGGGGTTATGATTCCATTTTTGTGCACTTTGCATTCAGAATGCTATAGTTCATAAATCATGCAAAAATATAGGGGAGCTCCTATGTTTTCTTAAAAAACACTCATTTTCTCAAACCATAATATCATTTGTTCATTTGGTTTGTTAGATCCTTTTGACTACTTTCTTTTCCTTCGGAGAAGATTAGATATTTTATAGTGACTTATTTGCAATGTTTGTATCCTTAATATAGTTTGATTTCCTTCCATTATTCATCATTGGAAAGGTGTAGTGGATTCCACTCATATTATGAGAAATGCACATCCTACGGAGAAACCCTTACTATATTGACCATATAAATTTTCTATGATCCCATTTTGGCAATGGATTCCAATGGGGGAGAAAGTTAAGGGGGTTTAAGGGAATTTGGTTTTATGCTTTGGTTTTGTTCTCAAGCATTTGCCTTTCATTCTCATGCATCCTTTCTTGTTTCTTGCATGGTTTCTCAAATTCATTATATAAACCCTCATAAAAGAGAATTTCACCAATTACCAAAATGAGGGATATTTAAAGAGCATGGTTCCCCCATTTGCGCTTTTGGTAATTAATGAAAATCAATATGAACTAATGGTTGAATGAGTTATACTTGCAGAGTTTGTCCATAGGTAATGCTTAATGTCCATGTGTTGGATTCAAGATGATCAACTAATGACTAATGTTATGTTCATGGGAATATCCGAAGAATGTTGATGAGATAGTTGAGCATATTGAAAGTATGTATTGAATAAGATACCTTCAATACATCATTATAATGAAGAGAGAAGAAAAGATACAAGATTGATCAAGACAAAGTGCTAAGAGATGATTAAAGTTGATCAACTCACAAAGCTAGAAGATGTACCATGTGGGTTCATGGTATGGTAAGTAATTGTGCAATTATCTTTGTAAACTAACCCATGATATTTGTGTGTGGTATATCTATGTGGGGCTAGGTATATTTTCATGGGCTTGCATGAAAAGGAAAATTTCATATAGCCCATGGTGGATGACGTCAAGTGGTGATCGTTGTCAAGGCTGTGAAGTGCAAGATCAAGAGGAGCATCTCGATGACATCATATGCTTGAATCTTTCTACCCTTTTGGAGATTATGTCCAATTGAAGATGGACTTAAGAAAGCCTATCCCATAGTGGCATATTGTGGCGCCCCGGGTTCGGGCACTATGCAGATTTCAGCATTCCCGCCAAAATCCACATAATAACCGATTCCAGGTTGCCACTTGTGATAACATTACAACAGTTCACGAGTAATCCACAACAACAGCAGAAAAGATATATACAAGAAGACTCAAACGAGTCAAGGATACAACTGATACAATACAAAGATCCAAATAACAGCGGAAGAAACAACATAGCGTCCGACTACGGACAAGATACAAATTGGACTAAGAGTCCTGAAGATAACCGAGAGCGTCCAATCCCTGCCCAGGCCAAGCCGGAGGGATTCCCAAGCTAACGTCGTTAGACTTCAAACCTGTTGACTGCAATAATGAATATGCAGCCACGAAAAAGGATTCGTGGATCAGTACGGTTAAGTACTGGCAAGTGGATAAACCCATACTCACAAGATACCGGGGTAACCAGTCATCACAAGATACAAATACTTTGGGTTCAACGGAAAGGAGAGGATTATTGCAAAGAAGCGGCAGCAGGCTGCACTAACTAACTACAGAGACTCGGTACAACATCCGGCTAACAGAGGGGGATAAGATAGCGTATCGTAACCAACTACAACTAACCTCAAACAAACCCATCCAATGTTACCCCCTACTAAGGAAGCAACCCAAGGATAACTCACACTGTTGATTACGGTGAAGTTCAGGTTATTGTGACAATATGCCTATTACTAGTCAAGTTGTTATTAATTAGGTGTAAGTTGTCTGAGTACTTGTTAGCCAGTACTTTCACCAAGTAATCTATAACCGCGGAAAACACGGCTTCTCGAGAAGATTCATCCCTGCAGGGTGTGCTCCAGTACCCGTACACACTCAAGCCACCAACTAAAACTCAGGTTGGCTCGACACGACCCAAACCGTCTCTACAACCCATCCTAGGAGCCACGGAGCTATAAGGTCCCAGCCACGCAGCCGAATACTCAGCGCAGGTGTGCAAAACTCCCGCAGGACACAACACCCCGGCACTACAGGCCTCGCCCTATATGCATCATCATCATCATCAGTAACCATGGGGGATCAACCCATTATGCAAAGGAGCAAATGGAACACCCGAACTAAGTGTGGCTCTTCGGACAAGCTGCAAATCAGGTCTAAGCCGAGGGGGGTCCCATACTACCTCCCGGATGCGGTGAGCACGCTCATCATGGATCAGTAGACAAGACTCTTTTCCTAGTTTCGACACCAGCCGGCTCCAAAACCCTAACCCGGGCCTCCTGCCGGTGCCTTATCATCAAATTATTATTACCCCAGACATTAACCTGTTGTTGATTGAATTGAAACCCAACTATCAACTAAACAGGTGATAAGACGGACGACAAGACTTGAGCGCAAACAACACTAAGCATGCAACTACGACACGAGGGCCAACGAGGTAAACCAGCAACAGTTAATAGGAAGTGGAAGGGAAAGGCTATATCATGGCTGCAAGGTAAACATATAATAGGATCGAGACACAAGCATCGAACATAAGGCTAGAATAAGAACAACAGAAAGAATCGGTAACAAGTGATGAAGGGCAGCCATTTGGCAGCAAGTGAGTATACTTGCCTGGAATCCAGCAAGTAGAGGTACTTCCGCAGAACTTGTCGTTGCTCACATCATCTCAACGTCCTATCCGCGAAGAAGCAACGAACCTCGAACAAACACCGGATGCAACAATTACTTCTACGGCAAAAGATCCAGCATGATCAAGATATGGATGCATGACAATTTAATTGATGCATCAAGATAAATTAGTTGACAAGATAACATGTTTAAATGGACCCATATGCAATTTGGATTGCATATGGAAAAGCCCATGAATTAAGGTTGAAATAATTGTTCTACAACTAATCATCATGTGTAAGTGAATTAGCATGATGCATGGATGAGGAAAACTGTCGGGGGGTTACCCCCGAGTAGGGTAAAGGCAAGTGGTAAAGGCGACTTACAGAAGAGAGGTTTGGTCGAGTAGCCGATTACCCGGTGCCTGCTACCCGGTCGACTGCTACTCGGTCTCACCTCAAGATGACCAGAAGGAGATATCAATCAAGTTCTGTCCTTTCGAGTAGAAGAGTTGGCCCGAGTAAAATTGGCGGGAACCTACTCGGGCCAGAAAGTCAAAGGAGCCGTTCTGACACAGGATCCCGCGTATCCTGGGTCCGTACTTGGCAGCATTCGAACTACTGTTCATCTGGGACCGGCCTGCCTGACAGTGACAGCATGGAAGCAGGCCGTCGCAGGATAAGGGGGCCCTACTCTGTGTTTGGCACAGTGATACCAGTCTGTCCCCTTGTTTTGCCCAACGACTTTCCAGATGCAGCCAAGATTAGGAACCAAAGCTGTCAGCGGGAACCCGGAAGAAGGACGATGTGCACACTATGTCGACACTTGTCCATGTTTGGACGTATCCGGCTGGGCACCATGTATATAAGGTGCCCCGCCGCCTCCTGCGTGAGGCATCGCATACTAGAACGGAGCAAACCCTAGTTTCTTGACCTAGTTCATCATCTAGAGAGGAGAGTGGCTACTCGGTAGCAAGAACATTGTACGGTGGCTACTCGGTGAGACACCAAAATACACAAAGAGAGGCAGGAGTAGGGGTTTTACCTCCTCACGAGGGCCCTGAACCTGGGTAGATCGTGTTGTTTGTAGTGTTTACTTCGTACCTCACGCGGCTACTCGTCGCGTGATCCCTCCCCGAGCACCTCCAGCGTCCTTCTTCCCCACATCTTTAGCCATCCCATGGCATCTGCCGTGACACCACCACGACAGTTGGCGCCCACCGTGGGGCAACCAGCGGCGCTGGTTGGAGTTTCTGTTCGGACGGGATCTTCTTCAGCGGAGCGCGTGGTCTGTGGCCTTGTCCACAGATTCGGCTCCTTCGACTTCGTCACCGACAACGCCGGCGATTTCGGCGGCAGGGCCATGCCGGAGGGCGGCGCGGTGATCTCCTTCGGCTCTCACCTCGTCTACGTCGCCACCGTCGCCAACCACGCGTATCCCGAGCTGGTGCATGACGCGGAGGATCCTCCCGCGGTGATCGCTGCTCGCGGAAGGCCCGCGTGCCGCTCTGCGAACTGCGCTGAGGTGATGGTGACGGGCTTGGCGGCAAACGCTGGCGCAGCCGCTACTGGCGCTGCGGCCGTCGTCGAGGAGATTGATGCACCGGCTGGTGGCAGGGTTCACCGGCCCTACGAGAAGGAGAGCAACTTGCCGCCTTCCACGTCTACGGTCATTCCCGCGTCAGCTACGCGACCTGGCATGCCCACTCCCACCAACATCGAGCTCCTGGCCATGAGGGAGCAGCTCGAGCGGCAACGCCTGGAGCTGCTTGCCGAGCAGGCGGAGTTGGATAAGGTGAGGTTGGAGTTGAGTCTAGATCAGCTCGAGTACAACAAGGCTCACGGCTTCACGCCAGTCGCTAGGAGGCCTAGCAGAGTAGGTGCCACTCGGCGCAACCTTGGTGCCGAGATGGCGACAGTTGTAGAGGCTCCTGCTCAGTCCGCCACCGCAAACACCTCCACCAGGCCCAGATATAGCACACCCGCCAAGACACTTAGGGCTGCAGAGGCTGTAGCTGCCGAGTTGCCTCGCCTAGATGGCGATGCGCGTCTTAGGCAGCAGGAAAGGCTCAACGAGTTGGTGTTGGAGGCTGCTAGGCAGAATGAGGAGTTCCGGAAGGCCAACCCGGGTGCTGGGGCTTCGCAGGTGGTTCACTCGCACGCGGCTAGATCTAACGATAAGGCCTCGTCTCCGCATCCCAGCCGCGAGAAGAGCCGCAGCGGGCGCTCGGGCAGAGACAGGCAAATGCAGGTGTATGACCCGGCTGCTGCCGCGAAACAGCTTGCTGTGCCGCAGCAGCCCGGGCAGGAACACAACGCTGCAAGAGCAGGCTCTCAAGCCCATCAAGCTCAAAGCCGTGCCCGAGAAGCCGCACGTCCAGGTCCTTCTCGGCAACCCGCAGCTCAGCCTACTCGGCAGAGGCAGCAGCCGCGCGCAGTGGCACCAGTTGCCAACCCGGTGGAGCAGCCTGCAGCTGTGCAGGTGGACAGGTATGATGATGGCTACTCGGCCATGGAGATGGCTGGCTATGATGTCCATGACCGTGTTGGTGAGCGCATGCTGGCGCCTGGAGACGCGAGGCATCAGTTGGACCGGATCAGCTTGTCGGCGCGGCTGGAGAGCACGGGTCCTCCTGGCCCCGAGTGCTTTGGCCCGCGCATCATGAACGAGCCGTCCGTGAAGAACTTCCAGCTCGCAAGGGGGACCAAGAGCTACAATGGCAGCACCAAGCCCGAAGATTGGCTCAATGACTATGTCACCGCGGTTCATATCGCGAATGGCAACAGAAGATGGGCTGTGCGCTATGTGCCGCAGATGCTAGAAGGTCCAGCTCGCACTTGGCTCAACAACTTGCCCAAGAACAGCATCAACTGCTGGCTGGACTTCTCGGATGCCTTCATCAACAACTTCACCAGCACATACAAGAGGCCGAATAGGCCACAACAGCTATCCGCTTGCAGGCAGCGAGAAGACGAGACAGACCGCGAGTATCTTACTCGGTGGAGCACATTGAGGAACACCTGTGAGGGTGTGAATGAAGCACATGCCATCACTTGGTTTGCGCAGGGATGCAGGCATGGCAGTATGTTGTGGCAGAGATTGCAGAGGGAGATGCCGAACACTCTGGCGGAGACCATCAAGATTGCGGATCAGTACGCACTTGGTGATCCTACTCAGCCACTGATGGACTCCTCTGAGCCGAGAAGAAACTTCAGCAACAGCAAGCGCAACGAGTTCCGCAACAAGCGCCGAGTAGATAATCGGTATGATCCCGAAGAGGTGAATGCAGTGACTGTTGGAGCTGGTGGCAGCCAGAGGCTGAAACCTGCTGGAGCCTACGGGCAAAACCAGAACCAGGGCCAAGGCAACAAGAAGCCATTTCGAACCAGGGTCAAGGCATCCAACAATGTAGCAGAGTACGAGGCAGTGGTGCATGGTTTGCGAGTGGCAAAGGAGGTTGGCGTGCAGCGCATTATATGCTATGGTGATTCAGATCTGGTGGTGCAGCAAGTCTCGGGCACTTGGGATGCTTTGGATGCCAACATGGCATCGTATCGCTTCCTGGTGCAGTCTATGACTGGGTTCTTCGAAGGTTGTGAGTTCCAGCACATTCACCGAGCAGAGAACGAAGCAGCACATGAGTTATCCAAGTTGGGATCTTCTCGGCAATCCATCCCGGCGGGAATCGCCTTGGAGCATTTGAGGAAGCCATCCATCAAACCTTCTCCCAACTCGGAGTCCATATTTGTTCCTTCTCTGCCAAGTGAGGAATCTGATCCAATGGAGATTGACTGGGAGAGTGCTGCAGGAAACCCGGGGACTGCCGTCCTCTACTCGGGGACTGCCGTTCCCTACTCGGGGACTGCCATTCCCTACCCGGGGACTGCCATTCCTTACCCGGGGACTGCCACTCCTTACTCGGGGACTGCTGTCCTTAACCCGGGGACTGTCGCATTCATTGAGGAAGTCCTTGCTAATCGGTCTGGGCTACAGAGAAGCGCTCCTACTCCTCCTGAGCAACCACAAGAGCCTGTCCCAATGGAACTGGACGAACCAGTGTTTCCCACACGGGAGACACCGAGTTGGGCTATGCCCATATTATCCTTTCTAAGGGACTGCACTCTACCTGAAGATGAGGTGACTGCAAGACAGATTCAGAGAAGATCCAAGGGCTACACTATTGTCCGAGATGCGCTGCACAAGAGAAGTGCCACTGGCGTGCTGCAACGTTGTGTGGATCCAGCAGAAGGAGAAGAAATCTTGATAGAGATACACCAAGGAGAATGCGGGCACCATGCCTCTTCTCGGGCGCTGGTCCAGAAAGCTTTCCGGCATGGCTTCTACTGGCTCACAGCACTGCAGCAAGCTGAGGATATCGTGAGGAAGTGCACTGGCTGCCAGATGTTCGCAAGTAAAATTCATATGCCTGCTTCCGAGTTGAAAACAATTCCTATCACCTGGCCATTTGCTGTTTGGTGTTTGGACATGGTTGGGCCCTTCCAGCCGGCTAGAGGCAACATGACTCACATCCTGGTCATGGTGGACAAGTTCACCAAATGGATTGAAGTGAAACCTATTCGGAGGTGTGATGGGGCCACAGCTGTGAAATTCGTGAAGGATATAATCCTGAGATATGGCTACCCGCACAGTATCATCACCGACAACGGCACAAACTTTGCTGAGGGAGCAATGGTGCGGTTTTGCAGAGATAAGCATATCCGACTAGACGTTGCGTCAGTCGCGCACCCTGCTTCCAATGGGCAAGTTGAAAGAGCAAATGGCATGGTACTGGCAGGCATAAAGCCAAGGCTGATGGAGCCACTGCTGAAAACACCTGGGTGTTGGTTAGACGAGTTGCCAGCGGTGTTGTGGAGTCTAAGGACTACCCCTAACCGGTCAACCGGCTACACGCCATTCTTCTTGGTATACGGGGCTGAGGCCGTGTTGCCAATAGACTTAGAGCATGACTCCCCCCGAGTAGCCCTCTACACTGAGGTGGAGGCGAGAGAAGCTCGAGAAGACGACGTTGACCTGCTTGAAGAAGCAAGAGAGCTGACTCTGTCACGTTCGGCTATCTACCAGCAAAACCTGCGGCGTTATCATAGCCGAAAGGTGAACCCAAGGGTTTTCCGAGAAGGAGACATGGTCCTTAGGCTTGTGCAGCGCACAGCCGGGATGCACAAGTTGTCTCCTCCAAGGGAAGGGCCTTTCATTGTGAGCAAAGCGCTGCACAACGATGCTTACTATCTTGTAGATGTGCGCCCACCACAGGCGAACAGGGCTGATAAATCTGGAGAGGAAACCAAGCGCCCTTGGAATGTAGCTCTACTCCGTCGTT
Source organism: Alopecurus myosuroides (assembly GCA_028641055.1). NCBI lineage: Eukaryota > Viridiplantae > Streptophyta > Magnoliopsida > Poales > Poaceae > Alopecurus > Alopecurus myosuroides. Next base: position 211,699,817 of record CM054059.1, read on the forward strand.
TTCATTCGTAAGCAAAGATGTGTATGTACCCTCTTATCCGAGTTGAAATTCTACTCTGCAATCTGAAATTGTTCTCGGGGACTGCCCTCGTCCAAAATCGCTCTAAGTGTTTTTAGTCGGCTTTACCTTTTGTCTATTCGGTTGCTTCACTTCAGAACTCATAAGTGTATTGAGTACTGTGTTTAAACCTATATGCCAACTCTTCGATTCTGCTGTTGTCCGAAACCCGGCTTCATGGCAAGCAAGAGAACAAGCAAAAGGTCAATGAGCACAAGAAAACCGCTAAGGAAGAAAAAGTGCAGGAACCGAGTAGAGTGTTTGTTACTTTTGTTCTCTGTTTCGTCTTTTCGGCTAAGTGGTGGGCTGCGTTACTATGATTGTTTCTAGTGGCTAAGTATTTGCAGCTCTACTCTGTGACTCTTGTGACTCGAATACCAAAAAAGCAACAAGTTGCGGGTAGAGCAGAGATGAAAAGAGAGGGTGAATAAGAAACGCAACTCGGGGACTCGCATGGAAACGCAACCCGGCATTGAGCCAGGGCTGCTCAAAATGATTAAATTAAAGATAACAAGTGGAAATAAAATTGAGTAGCAAGAGAAAATGTAAATGAGTCTGATACATCTGCACCCGGCATCCCGGGGATCTGATAAGTGTTTGAGTGAAAAAGCTTGCAGGATAAGATCATGTTGAAGTGGCGATGTTGTCGGTGCTGGCCTGGGCTGCTTCATTCTCGGTGGCGGTCTGGTTGGCCTCCGCCTCCGAGCTGGCTGCAGCTGCCTTCGCGGCTTCCTCCTCGGCGCTTGTGTTGGTCGCATCCGCTTCCGCGTGGACGGTGGCGAACTGCTCCATCTCGGATGGACCAGAGGCTTGGCCTTGGGGGCGTACCGTGTCGTCGAGAGCGGCTCCTGATGAGGTGCCGAACTCGAGGGCAGCGGTGTCGATCTCCTCGGTCTCCTCATCGCTACTCGCGATGACTGCAGCCTTCCCCTTGCTCTGGGGAGAATCGAAGAAGCCCGATGCCAGCTCGGAATCTGTCTCTTCATCTGCGTCCTCGTCCTCCTCCACCTCGGTGTCGGGTTCGGGGAGGCCATCGATGAAGGTGGCCGTATCCGCGCACTCGGCAACCTCATACGCAATGAGTTTGCGCGTGGTCACGCAGCTGGGATCCATCTCCCACTTGGAATTGGAGCGCTTCCCGCGGATGACCTGCATGTTCAGATTCTCGTACCAAGAGGCGACGCAGAGCAGCATCAGATCAGCGCCTGCCCGAGCTCCCGAGGCGCGCCACTTCTTCAACTCGGCCTTCACATTGCGCAGCTTCAGAGCAAGGCCATCAATGGTTGTCGGCGCGGAGTCTTCAGGCCAGAATAGCTTGTGGAGCTCGAAGCCGACGCACACCAAGTCGGTGCCCACGCCGGCTAGACGTTCAAAGTGCCCTCGCATCACCAGCAGGCTGTCCTCGATCTCGGCTCTGGTATCCACGTCCTCGCCCTTCTCAATACGAGCTGCTCGGGCCTTGGCCAAAGCTGGCGCGCAAGCGGACACGAGATCAGGGAAGATTTCTGCACAAAAGCAAGTGAGAAATTCAGTCACAGGATCCGAGAACAGGCAGAACCGAGAAGAAGAAAGGCAGAAAGGAGGAAAACTTACTGTGAAGCTCGTGGCGCAGTTGCTGCAACTGGATCTTCCATGTTTCTTCATTGGAAATGTGCTTCTCCTCAAGCTAGCGCAGACTATCCAGCTGAGTGAAGTACCCGGCGTTGGCTTTTTTCAGCGTTTCGCACTCCTGCTCGAGGGCTTTTATCTTGGCATTAAAAGTTGTCTCAGCTTTTGTCTTCTCGGTGATGGCTCTGTCCCTCTCGTCACCAAGCTTGACCGCATCCTGAAGTGCCTTCTGCAGCTGGAGTTGCAGCGTCTCCATCTCGGTAGTGTGTGTACTCTGCAGAGCTGCAGACTGGCTTATTAGTCGCACCTCCACCTCTGCAGGTTTGAGGCAATCTTGATGCTCTAGGACAAACTTCTTATGATCTTCTGAAAAGAGCAAAGCACGGTTAGCAGAGAAGCAAAGGAAGAAACAGGCAAAGGAAAACCGAGTAGACAGAGGTTTACCTTCAAGCTTCTTGATGGTGGTCTCGGCATTCGCAACAAAGGCACGGCAGTTGTCGTGTTCGTCAGCAAGGGCCTTCAGTTTCCCTGCAGAGTAGAGATGGTTAACGCAAAAAGCGATAGCGGGCGTAAACAAAAACGCAAGAACCGCGTAAGCGAGAAGCACACCTTCCACCTCGGACAGCCTCATGGTACTGTTCATGACCTCCTTGTCGGCTTCCTCGGCGATCACCTTCTCCTTCTCAAGGGCGGCAATACGCCTCTTGGCAATGGCGTGGTTCCAGAGGAGTTGGCGGTGCAGATGGGTCCGCTTCAGTACACTATTCTGAAAAGCAAAAGAAACAAGTGTCAGGCAAAGTGTTTGAGATTCCACCCGAGAAGGTAGCTACTCGGCGGAGTGTCTGCCTACTCGGCCAGAATCTTGGGGACTGGGTGATGGATAAGGAAAAGAGGAAGAGAAGAAAAGAAGCGAAGATGCAACTCGGAAAAGATAAGTTAAGGCTTACCGCGTAGGACTGCTCGAGATCTTCTGCGTTCTTGCGATGCACGAACATCTTGGCAGCCAGAGTTGCAGAGGTGGTCGAGACGGTCATGGGTTTGTAACCCAAGTCCACCTTATTCCAGTCTTGGCGCATGTGGTCGATGTCGCCTAAATCGGTGCCATTCCAGTTGGGGGTGCCGAGAATCTTGCTATCCCATTTGGCGTCGATGAAGCCAATGAGGTCGAGTACTTGCTCGAGGCTCTGGGATGTTATCGCTTGGTCTTGAGCTCCCCGAGAAGCAATGGAGACGGCGGCCGGGGGCCTGGAGTCCGTCGCCACGGCCTTCCTTCCTTTGGTAAGAGCAATCTTCCGGTCCTCGACGGAAAGGCCAATCTGGCGCTGTTGGCTGACCTTCACCATATAATCCGGGTAGAGGGCCTGATCGGCTACGCTAGCGGCGGCAGGAACCGCACTAGGGTTGCGGATAACCAGTTGCTTGGACTGGCCAGCTGATGTCGACGGCGGCTTGTCGGCAGCCTTCTTCTTTGCTGTCTCTTTCTGAGCAGGTGGCTTCTCGGAGGTTGGCTTCTCGGACTTCTGAGTCTCGGTGTCCTTCTTCTCGGATGCTCTTTTCTCGACTGCATCCTTCAGAGCATCTAGGGCTTGTTTCCTGGTCTGCGGCACCGAGGAGGAATCTGGCGGTGCAGTGCCCTGATCAATGGGTGGCGCCACGGATCCGTCACCTTGTGCAGCATCTGGTTGGGCGCTACTCGGAGCAGCGCCTGGTTGTGCACTGCTCAGGGGATACTCCTCGGTCATGGCGGCATCTTCTACCCGCTGCTCGGCAGTGGGATCCGCTTGTCCGGCAGCGCCTGTCGCTGGCTGCTCGGGTTCAGCTTCTTGCCGCTCGACGGCGGCATCGTGCTGCATCTCTGCATCCTGATCTTGGTTCCCCTCGGCGGTGTCGGCCGGAGGGGAAGGTGGTCTCTCCTGATGAGCAGCATCTTGCGGCTTTGGCTCAGCGTTCTGGGCATCAGTGCCCTCTGCTGATGCATTGGCGGCATTGTTCTCGTCGCCATCGAGGTCGATCAGTTTGTCGACATCAATAGCAGTCTTCTTCTGAGTCTCGCTGGATGCAAGAGCGGCATCCGCGTTCAAGGGGGCACTGAAAGGGAAATTGGAATCAAAGATAAGAAAAGGGCAGAGGAAAACGAGAGAAAACAGTGAAGCAAAAGAATGGGGAGGCAACCGAGAAAAGCAGGATAAACTGAAACATGCAACCGAGAAGAAACTTACGCGGTGATGGAGGAAATTATTCGCCTTGGTCTCTTCACGACCTTCTTGGTCGCCTTCTCGGTCAGCTTCTTCTTCTTGGCGGGGGGCTCTACGGCGCCGCTGCCAGTCCGCTTGCGAGTAGCGGGTGCAGCGACAGAAAGAGGATTGACCTCAAGGGCTCTATCGCCCTCGTTCCCGTCCTCGTCCTCATTCTCGTTCTCCTCATCAACATCGTCTGCGGATTCAGGAAAAGAAGAGGAGCGAATCAGAAACAGCAAACAATGGATTGATGCTTCTCATGAACAAGCAAAGTAAGTACGCAGTTACCTTCAAATTCGTCCTCAGGCCAGTCGCGGAGAGACGATTCGACAGGCTGCTTCTCGGTCGTAGGAGAGTGAGGAAGGTTGATCTGGTCTGCAGCCTCAAAAGAGGCATCATCATCCTCCGTTCGATCAGCAAACCAATTGCCTTCGAAACGTTCACAGCTTTCCATGAGCTGGCGATTGAGGACCTGAAGAACAAAGAAATATCACATATTAGCCGAGTAGCTGGAAGGCACTCTACTCGGATAGGCGTGCAAACACAAAGCACACTAAGCCTAGGCAAACTTACTGAACATCCTACTCGGAAAGGCATGCAGCCATCAAGCATAATTAAGCCTAAGAATTGTTCCCGAGTTGGTTACTCGACAAGGCGTGCAGGCACAAAGCACACTAAGCCTAGGCAATTCAGCTAAGTACTCTACTCGGTACCGAATGCGGTTGCTAGTCGCGGCGAGAAGAGGAAGTTTGCTACTCGGAATACATATACAGAAAGCAGAGAAAGAAGAGCGTACCCGCGGAATCGGCTTCGTGCGGCTGAATGGGATGAACCCATACTGCCAGTGCTCGCCGAGGTTCGTTGTCAGGATGGCCCTTGCGTGCTCAGGGACATCCGCGTTGTCGAGCTCGATGGTGGTCGTTCTGGTGCAGTCTCGGGGGCCTCCCATATAGCACATCAGGTGGCAGCGGTCCTGTAGAGGCAGAATGCGATTCTTGATCCAGCACGCCACGGGATCATCACTCTTGAGGCCCTCATTGATTAGGACCCCGAGCCGCGCCTCTATCTCCATCGCGTTGAGGTCGTTGGAGGGCTTCGACTTCCAATTCTTCCCGGTGGGAGCACGATTGCTCCAAGCGGGAAGATTGATTCGGTCAGTTACCTTTCCTCCTTCGGTGGCGGGGATGTTCTTGACGTAGAGGAATGTCTTCTGCCACATTCGGACGGATTCCAACCCCTTGATGCGGGGGTGGTTGGTTCCTGACCGCTGCACCATCATGGCGCAGCCGGTGTCAGTTGCGCGTGGCACGCCCGCGCCTTCCTTCTTCCCGGTGGTCTGCTGGCGGAGGTGGAAGTACTTCAGCCAGGTATCCGTCGTGGGATGGATACCAAGGAAGGCCTCGCACACCACGGCGTGGTAGGCGAGGAAGACGACGGCGTTTGGTGGCAAGTGGTGCATTTGAAGACCGAAGTGGTCGAGGAAGCGGCGGAGGAAGTCGGAGGCCGGCAGGCCGAATCCGCGCTCGAAATGCGACAAGAACACGACGTGCTCGCCCTCCTGCGGGGTTGGCACGAGCTCGCCGTCGGACGTCCGGCATTGAACACCAGGAGGAACCCTCCGGGTGTTCACGAGCCAGGCGCAATCCTCGGCAGTGACATGCGAGCCAGCCCAGCCGGCGCGAGCAGCCATGGCAAGGGGAGCGCGGATGGTGGAGAGTTGGAGAGATTGGGTGGAAGAAAAGAATCCGCAGCAGCGCGAAAGGTTGCGCGGCAGCGGAGAGCTCGGCGGCGGAGAAGAACAGAGAGACGAAAGGGGAAAAGTGCGAAGGGAGGAGAAAATGAAGTTACCGGCGGAGGTATTTATATCCTCTCCGTGGTTTACCGTTACCATCGGGGAAGTGGGATCGATCGTGGCATGTGGTGGGGCCTGTGGCCGGCTGGAAACGCACACACGCGCGAGGCGCGCGCGTAACGGCCACAGCGGATCCCACTACCAGATCGTGGCCAATTACTGCGCGTGATGGGACATAACGAGCCAGTGGGCCCGCCCCGTGAAAACTGGGCGCGTGGCACGTGTCGTGGCAGCGAAACGACGGGGTCACGGATGCTTGACACGTGTCCAGTTGCCGAGCGGAAGGCTGGATCGTGCTCTGCGCTGCAAAGACGCCAGAGGAGAAATTCTCTAAGTCTTTTTACTCGGTTACAGAGTAGAAAGCAGGTGTTATTCGGAAGACAGGAAACTCAAGGAACTCTCTAGAGTACTACTCGGAGGTCGTTTACTCGGCATCTTGAGGTTCAAGGGCTACGAGGCAAAGATTGGTTTTAAGCTGGCAGAGCCTAGTGAAAGAGTTCGCAAGACTCAACCAGCTTCGGGGACTGCTGTCGGGGGGTTACCCCCGAGTAGGGTAAAGGCAAGTGGTAAAGGCGACTTACAGAAGAGAGGTTTGGTCGAGTAGCCGATTACCCGGTGCCTGCTACCCGGTCGACTGCTACTCGGTCTCACCTCAAGATGACCAGAAAGAGATATCAATCAAGTTCTGTCCTTTCGAGTAGAAGAGTTGGCCCGAGTAAAATTGGCGGGAACCTACTCGGGCCAGAAAGTCAAAGGAGCCGTTCTGACACAGGATCCCGCGTATCCTGGGTCCGTACTTGGCAGCATTCGAACTACTGTTCATCTGGGACCGGCCTGCCTGACAGTGACAGCATGGAAGCAGGCCGTCGCAGGATAAGGGGGCCCTACTCTGTGTTTGGCACAGTGATACCAGTCTGTCCCCTTGTTTTTCCCAACGACTTTCCAGATGCAGCCAAAATTAGGAACCAAAGCTGTCAGCGGGAACCCGGAAGAAGGACGATGTGCACACTATGTCGACACTTGTCCATGTTTGGACGTATCCGGCTGGGCACCATGTATATAAGGTGCCCCGCCGTCTCCTGCGTGAGGCATCACATACTAGAACGGAGCAAACCCTAGTTTCTTGACCTAGTTCATCATCTAGAGAGGAGAGTGGCTACTCGGTAGCAATAACATTGTACGGTGCCTACTCGGTGAGACACCAAAATACACAAAGAGAGGCAGGAGTAGGGGTTTTACCTCCTCACGAGGGCCCTGAACCTGGGTAGATCGTGTTGTTTGTAGTGTTCACTTCGTACCTCACGCGGCTACTCGTCGCGTGATCCCTCCCCGAGCACCTCCAGCGTCCTTCGTCCCCACATCTTTAGCCATCCCATGGCATCTGCCGTGACACCACCAAAAAGAAAACAACAATAGGTTCAATTTGAAATAAGGTTTACCAAGTTTGGGAAATTATTTATTAAGTTGGGAAATTTTGGTTTCTTAAAGGTGTTACACAAGCATTTGTTGTTTTCACCAATTTAAATTGTTCAAAACAGATAACAAAAATTATATTTGGAAAGAACACAAAATTTTAGATGGAAAGCATATTTCATTTGTTGAATTTGGATTTAAAATGAGCAAGTTATTAATTTGGCAATTTTAATTGCATTAAATAAGAAACAGTTGTTTTCAGCAATTTAAATTATTCAAAACAGAAAACAAAGTTCATATTTGGAAATCTTATTCAATTTTGCATGGAAAACATATTTTACATGTTGGAATTGGATTTGAATTGCCCAAGTTATGAATTTTGCAATTTAAAAGATTTAATTAAAGCATTGAATTATTGCACCACTTTTAATTAGGGAAAACAATAAACAAATTGCATTGAAAAGGTTTAAAACATGTAGCAAATGTTTCACTTAACATTTAGAGCTATCAAACATAATTTTTGGGTTATTATTGAATTTATTATGCAAGTTTTTTATAATCATTCTTATTCTGCCCTTTTTAGTAAACAGAGGGAAACATGTTCAAAATTAACTCAATTGTGTCCAAATAAAATACCAATGTGTAGAGTTTGTTAAGACAAATTTTTAGAGTCCAAGTTTGCTTAAATTGGATGAACCAAACTCAAGTTATGAAATTCCAAAGTTTCCAATTTTTATTGCATTTTCAGTAATTAATTATTTAGGGCAAAAAGTATTACAGAAACATGTTGCAATTTTGTTACTAGTAGAAATAGCACAAAAATTTGAAACCACAGAAACTTGAATCATTCAATTTGGAGCAAAATTCAATTTTATATGGATTTTAGAATTAATTGCTCAGATCTCTGTTTCTGAAATTCGGGCAGAAAAAAAAACAAAAAAAAAGGGTGTGGCTTGGGGGGACCTGGGGTTCGATCGCAAGGGGGTTAACCAGTGGGCTGCTGTCACGTTTGTGATGGATACAGGGGCGAGTTTCTTTTGAGGTAACTTAAGGCCTGACGAAACTGTAACCAAGATTCAGTTACTGTCTCACGATCGGAAGACGACGGCGATCAGCGAGCCGCGGCCGGCGGCGATGGGGTGCGGCCGCGGGGCAAAGGGGAGAGAGGGGGGATAGGGGAGAGAGAGAGGAGAGGGAGAGAGGGGAGAGAGGGGGGATAGGGGAGAGAGAGGAGAGGGAGAGAGGGGAGAGACGCTCACCTCGGGCTCGGAGGAGGCGCAGCGGCAGAGGGGCGGACGGCCCAGCAGGGAGGCGGCCGGCGACTTCCCGGCGACGGCGCGGCCTCCCCGGTGGCTCCCAGCGCCCGGCGAGGAGACGAGGAGGACGAGGATGCAGCGGCGGTTCCATTCCCGCGCCTTGGAGGAGCGGACCACGACCACAACGGCCACCTTGGGAAGCTCCATCTACAGCCATGGTGAACTTCACAGACAGAGAAAAAAAATTCAGAGTTTGGAGGGGAGGGATTCCGAGGGGGAAAAGGAAGGATGGCGGCGGCTGGAGGTAGGAGGAAGGGAGCAGAGAGGCTAGGGGAGGAACCCTAGGGACTAGATATATGGAGGAGGGAGCAGGTGAGGTGGGGGAGCTCGGTGACAGCGACGTCTCCCCCCTGTACGGACAGAGGTAGGAGATGGGGTAGTGGGCTGAGGGGGAAGGGCTGAGGTGGGCTGGCCTGTCTCCTTTCTTTTGATTTTTTTTTTTTTTTTTTTTTGTAAGAGATAAAAGAGAGAGAGTGATAGAAATAGGGTTTGGGGTTTTTTTACTTTATGAATGAATTTTTATTAATTTGCAAAACAGTAATTAAAAGCAATGTCAACACTATTTCCAAAAATTTGAAATATTGATTTGAGTTTTAAGTTGCTATTTGCATTTCCATTAATATTTCATGAAGATTGAATTTTAAACAATTTTATTCCATTAACTCAAACAGTTATGAAAGCTCATTGAACTTAATTTGTTTGCAAGATTTTAATTGTTAAACCACAATTTGATCATGCCCACTATAAATGATTTGATTTGAAGTTGAATTGGAATTTACCATTTAGGGTGTTGATAAAAGGGAATTTTTATTGACAAGCAAATTAAATAAATTTCAACTTCAAACTATTTGAAAACAAGTTGAGTGGTTTAGTTTGCACTTTTTAATTGGGAATTTTGGACAATGTGTGAAAGTTTAAAGTGGTTTGAATTTTGAGTTGTTTTGAAAAACATGGTGCAATGCATATGATGCATGTGATGCAAAACAAAAGAAAACAAACAACTTTCTAGCTTAGGGTAACACCCCAGGTGTTACAGACGACACCACTAACAAGGGATTGCGCCCTCGCAATCCACCTGCTAACCCGGGAGGGGAAAGAAGTTCGACTATCGACTCTTCATGCTTCCAGTTGATCTCCTCGACACCACTAACAAGGGCTTCTCGACACCACTAACAAGAAATTCTTGCTCGGGCTGATGACGATGTTCTTCCACCAGGAATCTTCCGATGATCGAACCTATTAGGTTAACGGCTCAGAAAAACGTCCACCCACGTAGGATCCTAACACTTTGAAAGATAGACAAGAGGGGGAGACTCCAAAACAAATAAGATGGGAGGGGAAATAGAATAGAGATAAGGAGAAAACAAGAATCCTATTGAGATGTTTTTCCAAAATAGTTTAGCAGAAATAGTTTTTGACACTCTAGAAACAACGACCGTTAGCGAGGTTATCCTACAGGCTTTGCGGACCCGTTGCTTCGATAACCATTCGTATCGAAACAATCTCGGGAATCGGAACCAAGGCTCTGATACCATTTGTGGCGCCCCGGGTTCGGGCACTATGCAGATTTCAGCATTCCCGCCAAAATCCACATAATAACCGATTCCAGGTTGCCACTTGTGATAACATTACAACAGTTCACGAGTAATCCACAACAACAGCAGAAAAGATATATACAAGAAGACTCAAACGAGTCAAGGATACAACTGATACAATACAAAGATCCAAATAACAGCGGAAGAAACAACATAGCGTCCGACTACGGACAAGATACAAATTGGACTAAGAGTCCTGAAGATAACCGAGAGCGTCCAATCCCTGCCCAGGCCAATCCGGAGGGATTCCCAAGCTAACGTCGTCAGACTTCAAACCTGTTGACTGCAATAATGAATATGCAGCCACGAAAAAGGATTCGTGGATCAGTACGGTTAAGTACTGGCAAGTGGATAAACCCATACTCACAAGATACCGGGGTAACCAGTCATCACAAGATACAAATACTTTGGGTTCAACGGAAAGGAGAGGATTATTGCAAAGAAGCGGCAGCGGGCTGCACTAACTAACTACAGAGACTCGGTACAACATCCGGCTAACAGAGGGGGATAAGATAGCGTATCGTAACCAACTACAACTAACCTCAAACAAACCCATCCAATGTTACCCCCTACTAAGGAAGCAACCCAAGGATAACTCACACTGTTGATTACGGTGAAGTTCAGGTTATTGTGACAATATGCCTATTACTAGTCAAGTTGTTATTAATTAGGTGTAAGTTGTCTGAGTACTTGTTAGCCAGTACTTTCACCAAGTAATCCATAACCGCGGAAAACACGGCTTCTCGAGAAGATTCATCCCTGCAGGGTGTGCTCCAGTACCCGTACACACTCAAGCCACCAACTAAAACTCAGGTTGGCTCGACACGACCCAAACCGTCTCTACAACCCATCCTAGGAGCCACGGAGCTATAAGGTCCCAGCCACGCAGCCGAATACTCAGCACAGGTGTGCAAAACTCCCGCATGACACAACACCCCGGCCCTATATGCATCATCATCATCATCAGTAACCATGGGGGATCAACCCATTATGCAAAGGAGCAAATGGAACACCCGAACTAAGTGTGGCTCTTCGGACAAGCTGCAAATCAGGTCTAAGCCGAGGGGGTCCCATACTACCTCCCGGATGCGGTGAGCACGCTCATCATGGATCAGTAGACAAGACTCTTTTCCTAGTTTCGACACCAGCCGGCTCCAAAACCCTAACCCGGGCCTCCTGCCGGTGCCTTATCATCAAATTATTATTACCCCAGACATTAACCTGTTGTTGATTGAATTGAAACCCAACTATCAACTAAACAGGTGATAAGACGGACGACAAGACTTGAGCGCAAACAACACTAAGCATGCAACTACGACACGAGGGCCAACGAGGTAAACCAACAACAGTTAATAGGAAGTGGAAGGGAAAGGCTATATCATGGCTGCAAGGTAAACATATAATAGGATCGAGACACAAGCATCGAACATAAGGCTAGAATAAGAACAACGGAAAGAATCGGTAACAAGTGATGAAGGGCAGCCATTTGGCAGCAAGTGAGTATACTTGCCTGGAATCCAGCAAGTAGAGGTACTTCCGCAGAACTTGTCGTTGCCCTTATCATCTCAACGTCCTATCCGCGAAGAAGCAACGAACCTCGAACAAACACCGGATGCAACAATTACTTCTACGGCAAAAGATCCAGCATGATCAAGATATGGATGCATGACAATTTAATTGATGCATCAAGATAAATTAGTTGACAAGATAACATGTTTAAATGGACCCATATGCAATTTGGATTGCATATGGAAAAGCCCATGAATTAAGGTTGAAATAATTGTTCTACAACTAATCATCATGTGTAAGTGAATTAGCATGATGCATGGATGAGGAAAACAAAAAGAAAACAACAATAGGTTCAATTTGAAATAAGGTTTACCAAGTTTGGGAAATTATTTATTAAGTTGGGAAATTTTGGTTTCTTAAAGGTGTTACACAAGCATTTGTTGTTTTCACCAATTTAAATTGTTCAAAACAGATAACAAAATTTATATTTGGAAAGAACACAAAATTTTAGATGGAAAACATATTTCATTTGTTGAATTTGGATTTAAAATGAGCAAGTTATTAATTTGGCAATTTTAATTGCATTAAATAAGAAACAGTTGTTTTCAGCAATTTAAATTATTCAAAACATAAAAAAAAGTTCATATTTGGAAAGCTTATTCAATTTTGCATGGAAAACATATTTTACATGTTGGAATTGGATTTGAATTGCCCAAGTTATGAATTTTGCAATTTAAAAGATTTAATTAAAGCATTGAATTATTGCACCACTTTTAATTAGGGAAAACAATAAACAAATTGCATTGAAAAGGTTGAAAACATGTAGCAAATGTTTCACTGAACATTTAGAGCTATCAAACATAATTTTTGGGTTATTATTGAATTTATTATGCAAGTTTTTTATAATCATTCTTATTCTGCCCTTTTTAGTAAACAGAGGGAAACATGTTCAAAATTAACTCAATTGTGTCCAAATAAAATACCAATGTGTAGAGTTTGTTTAGACAAATTTTTAGACTCCAAGTTTGCTTAAATTGGATGAACCAAACTCAAGTTATGAAATTCCAAAGTTTCCAATTTTTATTGCATTTTCAGTAATTAATTATTTAGGGCAAAAAGTATTACAGAAACATGTTGCAATTTTGTTACTAGTAGAAAGAGCACAAAAATTTGAAACCACAGAAACTTGAATCATTCAATTTGGAGCAAAATTCAATTTTATATGGATTTTAGAATTAATTGCTCAGATCTCTGTTTCTGAAATTCGGGCAGAAAAAAACAAAAAACAAAAATAAAAGGGTGTGGCTTGGGGGGATCGAACCCAGGACCTGGGGTTCGAGCGCAAGGGGGTTAACCAGTGGGCTGCTGTCACGTTTGTGATGGATACAGGGGCGAGTTTCTTTTGAGGTAACTTAAGGCCTGACGAAACTGTAACCAAGATTCAGTTACTGTCTCACGATCGGAAGACGACGGCGATCAGCGAGCCGCGGCTGGCGGCGATGGGGTGCGGCCGCGGGGCAAAGGGGAGAGAGGGGGGATAGGGAGAGAGAGAGGAGAGGGAGAGATGGGAGAGACGCTCACCTCGGGCTCGAAGGAGGCGCAGCGGCAGAGGGGCGGACGCCACAGCAGGGAGGCGGCCGGCGACTTCCCGGCGACGGCGCGGCCTCCCCGGTGGCTCCCAGCGCCCGGCGAGGAGACGAGGAGGACGAGGATGCGGCGGCGGTTCAATTCCCGCGCCTTGGAGGAGGGGACCACGACCACATCGGCCACCTTGGGAAGCTCCATCTACAGCCATGGTGAACTTCACAGACAGAGAAAAAAAATTCAGAGTTTGGAGGGGAGGGATTCCGAGGGGGAAAGGAAGGATGGCGGCGGCTGGAGGTAGGAGGAAGGGAGCAGAGAGGCTAGGGGAGGAACCCTAGGGACTAGATATATGGAGGAGGGAGCAGGTGAGGTGGGGGAGCTCGGTGACAACGACGTCTCCCCCCCCTGTACGGACAGAGGTAGGAGATGGGGTAGTGGGCTGAGGGGGAAGGGCTGAGGTGGGCTGGCCTGTCTCCTTTCTTTTGATTTTTTTTTCCTTTTTTTTGTAAGAGATAAAAGAGAGAGAGATAGAAATAGGGTTTGGGGTTTTTTTTTACTTTATGAATGAATTTTCATTAATTTGCAAAACAGTAATTACAAGCAATGTCAACACTATTTCCAAAAATTTGAAATATTGATTTGAGTTTTAAGTTGCTATTTGCATTTCCATTAATATTTCATGAAGATTGAATTTTAAACAATTTTATTCCATTAACTCAAACATTTATGAAAGCTCATTGAACTTAATTTGTTTGCAAGATTTTAATTGTTAAACCACAATTTGATCATGCCCAGTATAAATGATTTGATTTGAAGTTGAATTGGAATTTACCATTTAGGGTGTTGATAAAAGGGAATTTTTATTGACAAGCAAATTAAATAAATTTCAACTTCAAACTATTTGAAAACAAGTTGAGTGGTTTAGTTTGCACTTTTTAATTGGGAATTTTGGACAATGTGTGAAAGTTTAAAGTGGTTTGAATTTTGAGTTGTTTTGAAAAACATGGTGCAATGCATATGATGCATGTGATGCAAAACAAAAGAAAACAAACAACTTTCTAGCTTAGGGTAACACCCCAGGTGTTACACATATGGGGGAGAAATATGAATGTCCTCACCGAGCAAAGAAAAATCAAGAAAGATGTTCCATCTTGAGGGGTTCAAGATCTTCATCATCTAGCTCAAGTGGAATGCGCAAGACAAAGGTATGGTATTGATAGTTTTTCTATCTTACCGGTCTCATAGCATTAGTTGGGAGACCGGGTTATAGGATAGATAACCGTACTATCAAAAGGGCTCTCATATTAGCTACTTGATCGTATCATTCGGAGATAGCTCAAATATTTGCATACTTGGCATCATCCTTCTCGGTTCTTTTGTGGTTTTAGATCTTTTCATGATAAGCTCAAGTTCATCAACAACGGGTTTTGTATGAAAAACTTATTGTGTTTTTTGTTTTGGAGGTTTACCGATTGCTCATTTATAGATAGGTCAAACCTTTTGTCATTTAGTTTTATCCCCCTTGTTTAACTATGATGTTTATTTGCATAATCTTTGAGTGCTCTTTTTTGCGATTTCAACGAGACCAAGATCATCAAAAACGGAGTTCATATGTAAAATATACCGCGTTTTTAGTGCAGACATTTTTATGGAAACTGGGAGGCCGGCCTAGGACGGGCTGAGGCTCCCTAGGTCAGGCTGCTCTGTTAGGTGGCTGGCCTGCATGCAAAAAGGCTGGCATGGCTAGGTTTTCAGGCCGATAACACTCAGACTGCCCCAATGGGAAGCTTTTGGGGGAACTATTTAAGGGTCCTTCCTCCCCATTGATTCCCCACTTCTTAAGCAAATTTTCCTCTAGCATTGTTGACCTTTTGGAGCTTGTTTTCTCTCTGTTCCTCCATGATTCTTGCCACCAATTAAAGGGAAAAGAGAGAGGATATCTAGATCTACATTTCCACCAAACAATCTCACCTCTTAGTGAGGGGAAACCTTTGGGATCTATATCTTGGAGATTCATTTGTTGTGTTCTTGTTTGTTCTTCCTCTCTTCTCCCTAAAACATTTGTTGCTTTGGTGGGATTTGATAGTAAAAGATTTGAGCACAACTTGTGTTCTTGTCATTGCATAGATTGCATCGGTTTGAGTTCTCTACGAGGATTCGTTCGAGTGAAAGGTTGAGAAGCTTGTTACTCTTGGGTTCTTGGAGTGCCCTTGAGCTTGTCCTCTTGGGTACTTGGAGTGCCCTAGGCGATTGTTTGTTGTCTCGAAGCTTTGGAAGCTTTTCGGGACCTTGTTGCTATCTTGGAGCTTTGGTATCCTGCGGGATATTGTTGGGATCCTCCAATTGAGTTGTGGAGATTGCTCCAACCTTGTACGGGATCGGTGACTGCCCTTGATACGTTGCAAACATATTTATAGTTTTTTATACTCTATGCTTGTTTTACATATAATGCGTTACTGTTATTGCATGTTTTTTATGCACTTTACTTTGTTTTTAGGTTGATTTCATCGACTAATATATTAACAAGATGCCCAAGACCAGTTGTTGTATTTCGCAGTTGTTTCAGAAAAGTTCTTAAGGAAATATTCTCGGAAAAGGCCCAAAATTCACAAACATCGGTTTTTTACCCAGAACGAAAACAAACACCAAAGGAGAATCGAAGGGGTGCCTTGGGGCCCCGAGGGAGTGCCAGGCGCGAGATCACCCTAGGCCGAACTTGGGGGTCCCATGGCGGCCCTCGGCACCTCCCCGCACCGCCTCTTCGCCTATTATATGCCATCAACCCTAATTTTATCGGGGACGAAGATTATTTCCACGAAACATACAGAGGCGCCGTCACCTCGAAAGTCCAATATAGGGCTTCTGCAGCCCTGTTCCGACACCCTGCCAAAGGGGGGAATTGTCACAGGATGCCTCTTCATCGCCATGATTGCATCCACGATGATGCGTGAGTAGTTCATCTCGGGACTACAGGTTCATATCAGTAGCTAGTTGGTTGTTCCCTCTGTTATGCCTCCGTGCTTAGAGTCTCGTGAGCTGCCTCACATGATCGATACCACCGTTATATAATTGTGCATGTTGTGTTTGCTGGGATCCGATGAACCATGAGATTATGATTATTTTGTTCATGTCAAACTGATATGCATCACTTATATCTTTAGAGAGTTTTAATGTTGTCTTGCAATACTATTTGGTATTTATGATTACCTTGTCCACTGATGAGGACGTGATCACATGCTCGTTGGGAGACCCCAAGCGGAAGATATGCTGCATTCTAGAGTAAATTTTCCCTAGTATGGAAACATGGTTATCGAACCAGTAGAACTTCGTAGACTTGAAGATGGTTGCTTTATCAATGGCGCCAAAAAAGTACTATTGACAAAGCGTGGAACCTGAACACAAGCACAAACTCTCTCTTGCCCCAACTTTCTGGAAGGTTGTCAATCTTCCGGTCTTGCTAAAAACAGGAGAATTAAACGTATAGAGTATTGGAAAACAATTAAAGTAAAAAACGATACAACAAGGAAACAATGATGAAAATGCTTAAAAGAAGGTTTGGAATATGAGGAAAATAAAACTGGGGGCCATAGGTTCACTAATGGTGTCTCTCCAAAGAAAACAAACATGTTGGGTGAACAAATTACAGTTGAGCAATTGACAAATCATGAATGTATTCCAATACTATTATGACGAGATAAAGTTCACGGGTTCTAACATTGTAGGCATTACATCAAGGCATATGGACCGCTATCCAGCATGCACCCATATCTAAAATTCCACCTCAAGAAAGTTATCTAGGAAATCCGTTGGTATTAAGTTGCAGCAACGAAGTGATTGCTAAGTGTGCAAGAGACAAATGCATTAAGATCAATACGTAATGTAAGCGGGTTCCCATCCGTAGACAAGAGCACCGCGGTTTTCTCCCTAGTGGCAATAGCACCCCCCACCCACGTTTTTGTCACTTGAGCGCAGGCAACAAGGAGGCATGAACCCACTATCTAGCATATAAACCCTATCTTGGAGGTGAAAACAACTACGTGGCCAAGGTAATCATAAACACCGGAGAGCATTGCAAGACAATATTAAAAACTCTCTATAAATATAAGTGAAGCATCTAAGATTGACATGAACAAAATAATCATAATCTCATGGTCATCGGATCCCAGCAAACACAACATGCACAATTACATAATGGTGGTCTCGATCATGTGACGCACCTCACGAGACTATAAACATGGAGGCATAGGGGAGAGAACAACCATCTAGCTACTGCTAAGGACCCGTAGTCCCGAGATGAACTACTCACGCGTTTGTCCGAAGGAGATCATGGCGATGTAGAAGCATCCGGTGACGATCCCCCTCTCTGGAAGGGTGCAGGAGCAGGACTCCAGAAGCCCTAGATTGGAATTGTGAGGTGACGACGCCTCTCTGTATGTTTTGTGGAAAATAACTTTGTCCCTGGTGTTTTTAGGGTTAGGGGCAATTTATAAGCAAAGGGGGGGCGTGAGGCAGTGCTCAGGGCCCCCAGGGGCCCACCAGGCGCGACCTAGGGTGGACTCGCGTCTGGTGCCCTCCTGGTGGCGCCCTGGCTCCCCTCCGGGCCCCTTTTGGACTCTGTCTTCGTTCCGGGTAAAAAATGTCTTCCGTGGATTTTCAGCCCTTTCCGAGAATATTTTCTTTCGAACTTTTCCGAAATAGAAAAACATCAACTAGCCTGGGGCATCTTGTTAATAGGTTAGTCTATGAAAACAAGCATGTAGCATAAAAAATTATAGATACGTTTTCAACATATCAACATACCCAAGTTTAACTTATGCTTTTCCTCGAGTAGGTAAGTGATAACAAAATAATTTTTGAGGTGACATGAAGTCAACACAAATTTTGATCAACATTATGTAAAAGAATTTCAAAGTTGAGATCAAAGTAGTTTAACAAAGGCATTATAAATATTATTTCAACTAATGTAAACTTAGCAACCATGTTGCACATGAAAAGTAACACAAAACAAAATAAAATGAATAATAAAGAAAAACATAATAAAGTGGTATCCAGCTAGTCTTTCATGTGGAAGCAAAACATAAATGCGAGGACAATTTCAAAATTTAAATGGTGACTATATACAAATAATTTGAGAGCAAGCAATACCACAATCATAAATCAAGCAATAATAATTTTTGGGACTATCAACCAAGTTTAAATGGTATGATTTCGATAACATTTCCTTGTGTCACAATCTTGTGCACCCTCTTTTGTTTTCTTGGTGTTTTTGTCCAAATCGTATCTCCTTTGGTTCTTGAAAGTCTTTGCATGTATATTTACTAATGCATTTGTTCTGGCATGCTTACTTTCTTTGGTTCGATATATAGGGTAAACTCCACCGAATCCTAAATCGGCCAAGATGTGCATGAAATTCAATTTCATATCAATATGCACGTATTTATGTAGAGCTTATCCTATGTATTGTAGTTTGTAAACTACTTTGGACCCAATAAGCTTGGGGACCATTTTGTACTTAAATGTGTTTTAGGTATGTTTGAGATGCATTCAATGTTTATCTCATTCTCAAGTAGGGTGTTGTCACCAACTCACCATGTCCTTATCGGGGTCAAGCTAGAATGAAAAATTAATTATTATCTAGCACAACATCACTGATGCCATCTCGGTAACAAGTATCTACCTCATGCAAACTTTATCTTGTATTCAACCTTGTGTAGGTTGCATCTTGGCATGAAAATATTTTATTTGCACAATTTTTATTTCGTTGTGATACTTGTTGCTTCTATCAAAACATTACAACTATCTCTTTTTCCCTTGTTTATATTTGTGATGTCTTTTATGTGTTTTTGTTGGAATTTCATTTATATCCCTTTAAGGATAAAATTGAGCTATGTGCTATACTTGCATTAAAAATATCTTATTGGTGTATTTATGACTTTCTCTTGGATATCATGTTCTTTCTTTAGTAACTATTTTATATGTACATGTTTCTTTGTGAGTGTGTATCGTCATGATTGTTGTCTACTTAGAAACTTATACACATAAGAGGAGCTACATCTTTATTTGGTATCCTCTCTTAGTGCTCAACCATTTTTTTATTAATGTGCCTTGGTTTTTTCCCCATGATATCTTGTACTTGTTTTGTGCTTTAAAGGATATTGGGGGAGTGATTATTCCATATTTGTGCACTTTGTATTTAGATGCAAAAAATTACAAATCGTGCATGAACATTGGGGAGCTTCTTCGTTTTGTTTAGAACTCTCCTTTGCTAAAATCATAAAATCTTTTGTTTAATCGGTTTTTCGAATCGTTTTGATTCCTTGCCTCTCTTTGGGAGAATTTTAGAGAGATATCATCTTATTTGAAATCTTTTGGATCCTCAATATAGCTTGATCCCCCATCTATTCTTCATTTAATATGCATTTGATTTCACTCATATTATGAGAAATACCTCAATTATGGGGGAGCTCTTAATATATTGGCCGTCTAAAATTATCCGCCCATTTCGGCAATGGATGCCAATGGGGGAGAGATTTAGAGGGTTTAAGCAAGTTTGGTTTTATGCTTTGGTTTCGTTCTTAAGCATTTACCTTTTATGCTCTTGCATCCATGCTTAGTGCTTTGAATGCTTACTTAATTCATTATATAAACCCTCGTAAAATGGATTGTCATCAATTACCAAAATGGGAGAGATTGAAAGAGCTTGGTGCCCCATGTGTGGTTTTGGTAATTAGTGACAATCCTTATGGAATAATGTTTGCATTGAGATATTCTTGTAGGTTTGTCCATTGGCACCACTTGAACTCCATGTGTTGGATTCAAGGTTTGGTGCTATCAAGATCATTGCTTATAATGAATATATTTGATATGATCAAGAAGAAGAATTGTCATGCTATTATTGATCATATTGCAAGTATGTCTTGAAGAAGGAAATTGTGTGAACATTCATGTTTACCTTCAAGACATCATCATCATGAATAAAGATAAGATAGTTGGATGATCAAGTTGAAGTGCAAAGAATGGATTCAAGATTGATCAACACACAAAGATAAATGATGTACCAAGTGGGATCATGTGATCTCGTGGTACGGTAAGAAATTGTATATATAGCTTTGTGAACTAACCCATGTTACATGTGTGTGGAGTATTGATGTCTACGCACGCTTCTATTCTTGTAGACAGTGTTGGGCCTCCAAGTGTAGAGGTTTGTAGAACAGCAACAAGTTTCCATTAAGTGGATCACCCAAGGTTTATCGAACTCAGGGAGTTAGAGGTCAAAGATATCCCTCTCAAGCAACACCGCAATCAAGATACAAGAAGTCTCTTGTGTACCCAACACACCCAATATGCTTGTCAGGTATATAGGTGCACTAGTTCCGCAAAGAGAGAGAGTAAAATGCAAGTAATATGGATGATAATAAGTGATAATAGCAATATGAAATAAAAATGGAAGCAAGCAAACATGTAGCAGAACAGGCGGAAAACGGTGTTTCAATGCTTGGAAATAAGGACTAGGGCTCCTACTTTCACTAGAGGACACTCTCAACAATGCTCACATAATTGAATGCATAAATATCATTTCTTCACTGTGCTACTCTGAACCACTCTCCGGTCAAATAATGAACACTAATCATTGCGTAGGGGCTTTAACAACACTCCTCAAGTCTATATTCCCTCTCTAGGGCACCCCAATGTCACTACGAGCGCCAAAGATTAGTAAACAAACACCACAGTTTCATAGGTTCACCTTCCAACACAAGATATAAATATCATGCTAAACCACACGGTGCACACACTACCACCTTAACCCCGTGATCAAAGTGTTTACGGAGATAACAAAACCACTTGAGTAGCATAACAGATGAAGATCAATCTACTTATTCAACTAGATTACAAAGCTCATGATCACATAAAGGTCACACCATGGGAGAGAGAGATGAACCACATAGCTACCGGTAGAGCCCTCAGCCCCGGGAGAGAACTACTCCCTCCTCATCATAGGAGACAGCAACGGCGATGGAGATGGCTTCCGGGGGCACTTCCCCGTCCAGGAAGGGTGCCAGAACAGAGATTTGTCCCCCGAAACTTCTCGGCAGCGACGGCGGAGCTATGGATGTATTTTGTGGAAAAGGTCGATTCCCCTAGGGTTTATGCCTCAGGGAGTATATATGGGCGAAAGGGCGATGCCGGGGGGGGGGGGGGTGGCCAGGGGGCCCACACCCCTTAGGCGGCGCGGCCAGGGGAGACCCGCGCCACCCCATGGTGTGGGCACCCTGTGACCCCCCCCCTCCGGGGCTCTTCGGGACTTCTGGATGCTTCCGGGACTTTTAGGACTTCTGGCTTTCGAATTTTCCAATTCTGAGAATATTTCCAGAACAACTTTTCTGAAACTAAAAACAACAGAAAACAAGGAACATGCTCTGTGGCATATTGTTAATATGTTAGTCCCGGAAAATATAAGAAAACGTAGGAAAACATACGGAAAACATGTAGCAATTGGCATAATATCAACATGGAACATCAGAAATTATGGATACTTTTGAGACGTATCAAGCATCCCCAAGCTTAGTTCCTACTCGTCCTCGAGTAGGTAAACGATAAACAAAATAATTTGTGAGGTGACATGCTACCACACAATCTTGATTATAATATGTAAAGTAGAACATGTATACTAGGATCAAATGAACTAAAGTTGTTATCTATATTTGATATCAACACGTAATGCATAAACAAAGCAGAAAGAAGTAAAACTTTTAATGAATCAATACTAAATGACTATCAACCGTGCAAAGTTTATTAGAGATGATTTAAGCTTTCAAGAACAACAATATCATGCACGTCAAACTATCTTCACAACCCCTGTTAGGATCAAGTCAAACTTTCCACACGATACAATGCTTGAATCTTAAACTATTTGCGCACTAAAAACAAGCAAGTGATCTGCGTTGGTCCCTGGCACCGGTGTTGGGGGAAAGATAACCTGGTACCCTAAGGACGAAGAAAGTATGACCAGCCAGAAGCGAGACCCGGCCAGGAGGCAAAGCCTGGTCTGGAAGGAGACCCAGCCAAGAGGCAAAGCCTGGTCTGGAAGGAGACCCGTCCAGGAGGCAAAGCCTGGTCTGGAAGGAGACCCGGCCAGGAGGCAAAGCCTGGTCTGGAAGGAGACCCGACCAGAGGAGTCAGGGGGTAACTCAGCTTTGGAAGATGCTATAGAAGGAAGATTCTGGAAGACCCGGAAACCTTGTACAAATTGGAGACTCAAGACTTGGAGGTCACGAAGGAGACCTAGATTAGGACTCTTAATATGGTATGACCCAGTTTTTACCTTGTACGACCAGGAGACCAGCCGCCCATATAAGCAGGCTCCTAGGTCATAGAGACTAAGAGATTTCGAGTAGAAACCCTAGATTCCGGGTCTCGGCGAGAGTCAGCCCCAATGGAGACCCTAGCTAATAAGATCCCAGCTGGAAGTAGGCTATTATCTCCAATGGAGAGGCAGAACCAGGATAATCCTTGTGTCCAACACGAGATTCACCAGCTATTCGAGTACCCCCTTGTAACATCAGAGTTGAGATAATAAGATCTAGATCGGAGACTCGGCGACTTGATTGCCGGCTACCAGATCGTTTCATCACCATGACTTCCCCTGAGCAAAACCCTCTCCCAAACACCAGAGTCGATTTACCCCAAGATAAGTTACCCCTGGTAACGTCTGCCGTGATTATCCCACGACAACCGGGATGTTATGGCTAAGAGAACATTATGGGGGGGTTGGAAGCTCAATGGAAGAAAGGCTCACAAAGCTGAAAGTGGTCATTAGACAAGAGAAAGTCTTACAACCGAAGATATGCAAGGAGCAGGGATTGCCACACAACGGATGCACATAGAGCTATAAGTGTATGAAAGCTCTCCAATGGAACTAGTGGGGGTGCATCCAACTTTCTTGCTCACGAAGACCTAGAGCTCATTTGAGGAGGCTCATCATTGGAATATACAAGCCAAGTTCTATAATGTAAAGTTCCCCACATAGTTATGAATGAATGATAATATGAAAACTCTCTCCAAACTGAAGTATTGGTGCTAAACATGAAGCACAAGTGTGGTATAAAGGATAGTGATGCGCCCCCTCTCTCTTTATTCTCTCTTTGGCCCTTTTTTTGGGCTTTTTTATTTTTTATATTTTATATATCCTCACCGGTAGGGGAACATACTATATTACAATGAATCATCACACTTTTAGTACTCATAACTCATAAATAAATATCTCTGATGTCTCTAACTGCATCTCCTGCCAGTGTAGCAGTATGCATAAATAACCATGAAGCTCATCATCAAGTAACATAATGGAGGTGGATGTTGTGCAGTAATATATCTCGGAATGGCTATGGAAATGACATGATAGGTAGGTATGGTGGTTGTTTTTAGGAAGAATATATGGGCTTATGTGTAGGAGAACAAAGTCCTCCCACGGGATTTGGATGCACTGGCGGAGTTTGCACCAACTCTCAATGTGAGAGAGGGCAATGCACAATAGCGAAGAGGCCAGCAAATATGGATGGTGGAAGTGCCAGAAACCGCAACATAAAACTCACAAGTTAAAAGATTGCAGCAAGCAAATCACTCCAAGTGGGTCCGTGGCAGTGACAAGTCACTGTTAGCTACCCCGACCGTAGCGCGTAACAAAAGGCCGATCAGAAATGTATCACCCGTAGCAATCATACACCATTGTTTCTATCAGCTGATAATTTAAGTGTGGCACAGTTTCAAGTTTCTTAGACCAACCATTAAAATTTTATACTTACTAGTCCTTCCCGTTTATCCATTAAGCAAATTAATATATCAAAACAACAACAGTGATTCAAGTGAAGCAGTTTAGTGATCTACAAGACCATGCGAATTTTTCCACTATACCAACTACCACATAAGCATTTCTATTCTCAACCAAGAAAACACACATATGAGAACCACCTAACTACAAAAGCTAACAACTCTGAACAAGATATGCATGAAAACAAAGGCTAAACGCAGTACTAGCAAAAAGTGAACACTCACAGAACAATAAAAATGAAAACAAGAGTGTTCTAAGCAATAAAAACGGAGCGTGTCTCTCTCCCACACAAGTATGATAAAATTCAACCATTTATTATAGCAAAGAAAACCAAACAAACTGAAAACAAAAATAAAAGATGCTCCAAGTAAAGCACATAAGATTCGACCGAATAAAAATATAGTTTCACTAGAAGTGACCTGATAATTTGTTGATGAAGAAGGGGATGCTTGAGTCTTCTCGGAATTTGCTGGGATGTACCACTGGGGCATCCCCAAGCTTAGGCTTTTCACTCTTCTTGATCACATCATATGATCCTCTTCTCTTGATCCTTGAAAACTTCCTTCACACCAAAATTCTCACAATCTTCATTAGCAACGTTAGTGCAATTGAAATAATAAATTCACATGGTTCAGTTTCAACACAAGTCTAAAAATTAAAAACACATTAGCTACTGTCAAAACTTCTTTCAAAACTCTTTTATCAAAAGAACACCAAAAGAAAGAGATTAAGATGCAAATGCGATAAATGGCTAGTGTCAAAACAAAATGCGATAAATGGCAGAAATCTGTCAAAACATAACAGCAGGTAAAGATCTATTTTTTCAAACATCTTCTGTTGCTCAAATAAAAAAGTGGTCTTCTAAGAAAAGCTGTGTATATAACTCAGGATTAAGCAAAAAAAGCCTCAGGTCATTTTAAATTTTCTGTGATTTTTTACGGAATTAACAGTGGACATCAGAAATCTGTTTCCTGCGCAGAAATCCGAAATATAGCCCCAACTTTCCATTAGAGGCTTTACTTGGATCAACAAAGACACAAAATAAAAAGTACATCGGTGTTGCTAAGTAAATAGACAAAACCCAGGTGAAAATAAAACAAAATAAAACAAAGGAAAACGGGTTGAAAACGGAGAAATAAAACGGGTTGTCTCCCGGTAGCGCTTTTCTTTAACGCCTTTCAGCTAGGCACAATGTTTTTTAAAAGATGCTCACATTAGAATAAGAGTTGAAGCACAATAAGAGAGCATCAAGAATCAACTATAAAACACACTTAAGTCTAACCCACTTCCTATAATAATCTTGCAGAAAAACAAGTCATGAAAACACAAAGCAACAAGCATAGGAAAGCAAAATAAGTGCAGCTTCAAAATTTTAAACAAAAAGAGAGGAAACTTAATATTGTTGAGATGCATGAAACTATGTTTCCCTCTCTCATAATAACTTTCAGTAGCATCATGGATAAAATTAACAATATAACTATTACAAGAAACATTCTTATCATGAGCCACATGCATAAAAGAATTAATACTCTCCACATAAGCATAGTCATCTATACTTCTTATAAAACAAAACCCCACTAACAAGTATTAATTATTTTTCTATCTCAACATGCAAGCTATCCACATCATCTATCATATTAG
The DNA here is from genome assembly GCA_028641055.1 of Alopecurus myosuroides. Classification (NCBI taxonomy): domain Eukaryota; kingdom Viridiplantae; phylum Streptophyta; class Magnoliopsida; order Poales; family Poaceae; genus Alopecurus; species Alopecurus myosuroides. The sequence continues at coordinate 211,725,454 of CM054059.1, forward strand.
CCAATCAATAGTCCATGTCATCTCCACTTATATTTATTAATCATTACATGCAAGCTACACATCATCTATTTATTAAAACATCCAATTGTTCAAATTAAAAATTTATAATACATACTCATCATATGTCTATTAAAATTTACTATCTCGAGATCAACTGATTTTTACATGTTTCTTTAGATAACATAATATGGCATACATGTGTTTTTAGAAAAGATAGTTGAGAACCCCGCCCTCTGCACTGAAATGATGCACTCGAAATTTATTATAGTTCTTAAATGGATCCCGCTGCAACGCGCGGGGTATCCTTCTAGTTCTTATTAATAGTAGTGGGAGCAAATTCAGCAAAATAGCTATCATTATTATTCTCATCACCATAATCATCAAATATATGAGGCATATTGCAATCATAATTAATTTTCTCCTCAATAGTAGGTGGACTGAAAATATCATATTCATCATTGTAAATAGGTGGAACTAGAATACCACAATCATTATAATCATCATATATTGGAGGCAAGGTATCATCAAAGAAAATTTCCTCCTCAAAACTTGGGGGACTAAAAATATCATATTCATCAAAACTAGCTTCCCCAAGCTTAGACTTTTCCATAGCATTAGCAATAATGGTGTTCAAAGAGTTCATACTAATAACATTGCCACTAGCATGCAAATAAAGTTTCATAGGTTTTTAATTTTCTCTTCAAACACTTCATGTCCTAACTCAAGATAAATATTATAAAGCTCTCTCATATTTTTGTTGTTTTCCATTTAAGCATAAAGATAAAAACATGTAACAAGTAAAAATAAGCCTAACTAGTGAAAATAAAAACAAGAAACAAAAAGATATAATTGCAGAATCTAAAGGAAATAACTTCGAGCACTCACACCCGAGGATGTGAGTACCTTTTACCTTACCTCCCCGGCAACGGCGCCAGAAAAGAGCTTGATGTCTACGCACGCTTCTATTCTTGTAGACAGTGTTGGGCCTCCAAGTGCAGAGGTTTGTAGAACAACAACAAGTTTCCCTTAAGTGGATCACCCAAGGTTTATCGAACTCAGGGAGGTAGAGGTCATAGATATCCCTCTCAAGCAACCCTGCAATCAAGATACAAGAAGTCTCTTGTGTCCCCAACACACCCAATATACTTGTGAGGTATATAGGTTCACTAGTTCGGCGAAGGGAGAGTAAAATGCAAGTAATATGGATGATAATAAGTGATAATAGCAATCTGAAATAAAAAATGGCAGCAAGCAAACATGTAGCAGAACAGGCGGAAAACGGTGTTTCAATGCTTGGAAATAAGGCATAGGGCTCCTACTTTCACTAGAGGACACTCTCAACAATGCTCACATAATTGTGCATAAATATCATTTCTTCATTGTGCTACTCCGAACCACTCTCCGGCCGAATAATGAACACTAACCATTGCGTAGGGTCTTTAACAACACTCCTCAAGTCTATATTCCCTCTCTAGGGCACCCCAATGTCACTATGAGCACCAAAGATTAGTAAACAAATGCCACAATTTCATAGGTTCACCTTCCAACACAAGATATAAATATCATGCTAAACCACACGGTGCACACACTATCACCTTTACCCCGTGATCAAAGTGTTTACGGAGATAACAAAAGCACTTGAGTAGCATAACAGATGAAGATTAATCTACTTATTCAAATAGATTACAAAGCTCATGATCACATAAAGATCACACCATGGGAGAGAGAGATGAACCACATAGCTACCGGTAGAGCCCTCAGCCCCGGGGGAGAACTACTCCCTCCTCATCATAGGAGACAGCAACAACGATGGAGATGGCTTCTGGGGGCACTTCCCGGTCCCGGCAGGGTGCCGGAACAGAGATCTGTCCCCTGAAACTTGTCGGCGGTGGCGGCGGAGCTACGAATGTATTTTGTGGAAAAGGTCGATTCCCCTAGGTTTTATGCCTCGGGGAGTATATATGGGCGAAAGGGCGTTGCCGGGGGTAGCCAGGGGGCCCACACCCCGTAGGTGGCGCGACCAGGGGGACCCGCGCCACCCCATGGTGTGGCCACCATGTGCCCCCCCTCCGGGGCTCTTCGGGACTTCTGGATGCTTCCGGGACTTTTAGGACTTCTGGCTTTCGAATTTTCCAATTCCGAGAATATTTCCAGAACAACTTTTCTGAAACTAAAAACAGCAGAAAACAGGGAACTGGCTCGGTGGCATCTTTTTAATAGGTTAGTCCCGGAAAACATAAGAAAACGTAGGAAAACATACGGAAAACATGTAGCAATTGGCATAATATCAACATGGAACATCAGAAATTATAGATACGTTTGAGACGTATCAAGTATCTTTGTGGGTTTAGGTTTCTTCCCATAAGGCTTGCATGAAAATGGATATTCCATATAGCCCATGGAAGATGACGACAAGTGATGGTCGTCATTAAAGAGGTTGTGAAGTGAAAGTTCAAGATGAGCATCAAGAAGAGTTCATATGCTTGATTCTTTCCACCCATATGGAAATTATTTTCAAGTGAAGATGGACATGTGGGAATCTCTCCCATATTAGCTTATGGAGGAGCAATTTACAAGTCTTCATGAAGCAAAGCGCGGTCAAGAAAGGTGGTCCAACTTGAGGTGTTTAAGATAGTCATCATATAGCTCAAGTGGAATGAGCAAGGAAAAGGTATTACCTTTATGGTTTTTCTATTTTAACGGTCTCATGTTGTTAATGGGGAGACCGAGTTATAGGATAGATAATCGTTCTATCAAGAGGGGCTCTCGAATGGGTTGTTTGATCGTATTATTCGTGGAAAGCTCAAACCTTTGCATATTTGGCATCATTTTTCTTGGTTATTATTTGGCTTTCTCCATGTGTGGTTTTAGATCTTGTCATGGTATCCAAGACAATTTTAAGTTCATAAAAAACGGTTTTCGTATGGAAAACTTATTGCGTTTTTTGTTATTGGAGTTTTTGCCGTTCCTATCTTATAGAGATCTTCCTTTTCCCTTTTGGTTTTATCCTACCTTGTTGTACTATGACGTTTCTCTGCATAATCTTGTAGATCTCGTCATTGCGATTCCAACGAGCTCAAGAACGTCAAAAACGGAGTCCGGATGCAAATATATGACCGTTTTCGTATCAATTTTTTGGCAGTTTTCAGAGGGCCTGAAAATTTCGTTCTAGGGCCTGGCCGGAAATTTCCGGGGCAAATATCTGGCCCTCATCAGAGAGCGGGCACTCGCGTTCCAGGCGGTCTTGGGTTGTCCGGAAATTTCCGGAGTAGGTAACAAAATTCCAGCCCGGACAGTTGTAATTGCCATATTTCGTGGGAAGCTATAAATAGTCTTCCTCTTCCTCAAAAAGTGGTTGCCCAACCCATTTCCTCTCTCCTCCATTATTGATATTCAAGAGATTGAGTTTCTCTCAATCCCTCCAATGATTCTTGCCCCTTTTTAGGAAAAGATAGAGGAGATCTAGATCTACTATTCCATCGATCAATCTCTCCTCTTAGTGAGGGGAATCCTTTGGATCTAGATCTTGGGATTCATTAGTTGTTTTCCTTGTTCTTCCTCATTTCTCCCTCCATAGTATTAGTTTCTTTGGTGGGATTTGGGAGAGAAGGACTTGACCTCTTTGTGTGTTCTTGTCATTGCATTAGGTGCATCGGTTTGAATCCCCACGGATTCGTGAAAGAGAAGTTTGTGAGATTGTTACTCTTGTGTGCTTGGTCCCAGGGAGATTGTTCCTCTTGGGTGTATTGAACACCCTAGACGGTTAGTGCTTGGAGTTTCCACCTTGTTGCAAGAAGTTTCGTTGAGAGCTTCCAATTTACTTGTGGAGATAGCCTCAACCTCGTGTAAGCTTTGGTCACCGCATTCAAGACGACCTCATAGTGGAAACTAGCATCTCCCTCACCGGAGAAGCTCAAGGAGAATAGAGTGAGCACAACCATGCGTTGGAGTGCCTTGGCGGCTCCACACCCCCCCAACGAACACGTACTTCCCTTAGGAAGGAACTTCGGTAATCACATCGGTGTCTCCTTGTGCTTCGGTTATTTCTATACTCGATCTCGTTACTTAGGAATTTATCTTTGTGATAGCTATTGTGCTTGAAGACATCTATCTTGCTATCACTTTGTTGTATTCCTTACTTAGCATAATTTGTTGGTGCACATATGTAAACCTAACTTCTATAGGTTTTGTGCTTGATAAATTAAACGCTAGTTTATTCCGCATTTATTCAAGTCTAAACCGTAATTATTTTAAAGCGCATATTCACCCCCCCTAGTCGGCATCCTTGTACTTTCACCTCTTCCTCACGCCTAAGAGGGAGCAGACGAGGGTCGAGCTCATGCTCCATGCCGGCCCCGCCTCCAACGTAACGATTGGTCCGAAGGACTTCCTCGCGCGCCATCTTCAACATGCTCCTCGCCCGCAGCCCGCGAGGAGGAGGAGAAGTAGAAGAGCCGCCTCGAGGCGGAGGCCCTCGACAATAAGGTGCAGGAGCAAGGGCTGGCCCTGGCGGCGGAGTTCGAGGAGAAGAATGCGGTCTCGGAGCGCGTACGCGAAGAGCAGGCCAATAAGTTCACTGAATGTTCGTGCGTTTTTTCAATTTTGCATATTTATAGTTGAGTTTGCGTTTTTGTTCTGTCCCTCACACCTTCAGACTAAAAACGACGCAAAACACCTAACGCGGCTCTGCGAGAGTTGCTCTAAGTGATTTTTCAAGCATACACCCTAGGAGGTGTATCAATTTCATAGAAGAAGAGGCTAAGACGGCCGAATCAACGCCAATTAGGCTACCCGATACAAATACGACGCCGCACGGAGTACAACACAATCCACACCGGCTAAACGACACGACTCGTCTTGTAACGGATCCGACCATGAATGGCGAGGAAGGGATACACCGAGTTTCTAGGCCGCGTCACCACCGAAGACCGGAACTCCATGAGACCTACTCCAACTCCAAGATGGCCCAAGCCAACGCACCCCCGCCCATAAGCGCCTAAGAGTCGGCGAGTGGACGGAGGGACTGAACCACACCGGAGGAGGCGTCGGCCAACAAAGCACCGACAACGATGTACATAGCGCTCTCGGAGCCCACTCCCAAAGCAACAGCCAATAACGACTCCAACTGGGGTACCGAGGACTCCACGACCACCTAGGCGACGCCTCCAAGAAGTTGAATACGCAGTTGTGCCGCCGCCGCCCGATCCGAAGGTCGGATCAAGGCTTCCCTGGTGCCTCAAATGGGGACGCACATACAACACGATGACGACGCCTCCAAGGAGGTGACGGCGCCCGCAGACGTCGCTGTTGTCAGCTTCACGCAGGGATTTCGCCCGGTCTTGTCGTCGACCCCAACATCCATCGCACATGTGTAGCAAGGTGCCGCCTTTCGACCACCGCCGACGTGGGGCAAGGCAGAGTCGTCATCCGCGAGGCAGGAGGTGCCGACCTCCGTCTCACCAACGCCGAACGGGGACTGGACGGTGAGGGTCCAGCTCGCCGCCGCTGACACCGCCACGGTGCCCAACACCGGCGTTGTCGGGCGCACCACGCAACCCGCAGCCACGGGTCCAGAGCCGCCGGCCCACCCAAACCCATCTAGGCCCGCGCGAGACCACGTCTCCGAGCGCAGCTGCAGAGTCGCCACCGCCGCGGGAGGTCGCGCCTCCACCGTCGCCGAAAGGCGCTTGCCGCCGGGATCCCTCCGCTCCATGCCGTCGAATCACCGCCGAGACCACGCGCCACCGCCTCCAGGAAAGACGCCACCACCGTGAGGGGAAGGCCCCACCGCCCGGGTTTTCCCTGGCGGGACCTCTGGCGGCGGCTGGAGGGAGAGGACGAGGCGGGGAGTATCGGAAACGGCGTCGCGGTCGGCCCACGAGCCGCCTAGGGTTGGTGACATGAGGGTGGGTCGAGAGAGGAGTGTGTTCTGCCAACTACACCTGCTCTAAGTGACTGAAGTGCCAATTTCCACCAAGGCACCCAGCGATGAATTCAGGGCGTTTCGTTGTGGAAATCTCAACTCTGAAAACTGTCCCGAAAGACGTTGCTTGAATCAGGAAAGTTCACATACGCAAGAGTCGTGGCAAATCTTCCCCATTTTGTCATTGGCATCTATGTACAAGTATTTAAAGTTTGAACTCTAGAAGGTAGAACAACTCAAACCTTGAGAGAGAGAGAGAGAGAAAAAAAAAAGGACACGATAAGATGCAAAATATATGGGCAAAAATGAGACAAAGAGAATCGGCCCTTGGAATTCAACAATGTGCCCAACAATCAGCACTTGTTGTGTATGGGATCGGACCCTCGCCGGACACGCCGCTTGCTCATCCTGTCCGCGTCGAACACCGTCGGAGGAGGAGAAGGGCCGGTCGCCACGGGCTTCCCGGAAGCGTCCAGGCTGGAGGCGGCGCCACCGCTGCCCGCTTCAACGAGTTTCCGCGGTTGCTCGGCAGATGGTAAGGCGCCCCGGCTGCTCGTCCGGGCGAGGACGACGCCCGGGCTTCTGGCTGCGAGAACCCGCGAACGACTGGTGGAGGCCGAGATGGCAACGAGAACCAGAACCGCCATTGCAAAGCTGAGAACTCTCATCCTCTCTTCACTCCTCTCCCCTGCTCTCCCTTGTCACAGCCGAGCGGATCAATGTGGCGCACAAGTTTTATGGTGGTGGGCAGTGGAAGAAGAAGCTTGGACCATCTTCCTTGCTGCCGCATTGCGTGCCTTTGTTCTTGTAGATATAGGAGTACCCCGATGGGTCACATCTGAAACAGCGACGGGCGAGATCTTGGTCCAAAGGCATAAAGCTCAAAGAGATACGAGGAGCATTGGGGACACACACCCAACAGGGCCAACTAGATCGCTTTACACTTAAGAAGGCTTCTTGCTTGTGCGTTTGTTTGCATCTTTGGTGTAAAGCCACGGGTTTAGCTGCTAAAAATCTGAATCAGGAACCGAGGCATCTTCGGTAATGCAGGAATTTTCCATGGTAATCCACATGATAAACAGAAAGGAAAAGATAGTGGTGACCGTGACCACGAAGGAAAGAAAAGCAGTGGGGCGCTATTTGGATGATCCCGCCAGGTGGAAAACAGAGATGTTGGGCGCTGCCACTAGCCTTGGAGCTGGAGACCTCTTATCATCTTTTGTTTTTTCTCCGCTTTGGATCGCAGATCATCCAATCCAGACTCCTGCTTTCACCTGTGTGCAGTACAGTACTGCTTTGGAAGCTTCTCTGTGAAGCAAGGAGCACGCGTCCCCATTCCAAAAAAACAAGAAAACATCTCCGGCTGTGCCATGCTTTAAACTCGCTGTGCTCGCCGTTGGCCTTCGCTTTATGCCCCCTCCCTCCTTTCATTTCATCGTCCTTTGGCTTGTTCTCGCCGCGCTGTCACGCCCGTTTTGCTTCCTTGCCTTGGATTGAGTGGGGTCAGTCCAAAACCCAAAGCCAAGGCATCTCCCCGTTCAAAGATCCAAAGCCAAAGCCTCACGCTCTTGCCGCTCCTAGGGACATTCCATTCCATTCCCTTCCTCTTTCGCTTTCTCTTTCCAAAATTCCTTGGTTCATTCAACTTAAAGCACCATCTCGGTGTGGAATAACCTTGTACTACATTCACCACAGTCACACACGTCCTTGGTACCGCGCAGCCCAACCGTGTGCCTCAACAGGCCGGCACGCTGTCATGGAGACTCACCAGCGTCACCACATGACGGTCGGCAGCCAATCTGATTCCGTCTGCTTTGTGTAATGGACGCCCGAGGAAGCAACGAACCGGCGATGTGCGTGCATGCTCGATAAAAAAATTGCCGCATGCCACATGGCACGATCATGATATTAACAGAATAGGTTTGAACGAATTTGCATTTCATTAAACCCACGAGGAGGTCATCATCAGATTATAGATTTGGGAACGGGAACTTTAGGGGTACATCAGATGCTCGCCTCTTCCAGTGACAAGTTCAGCGGAATAGTCTCGGCACCTCTTCTGATTGTCAGGGTCACCATGTCGCCAACGCCGTAATCGTCTAGAACCCTCAGCAGGTCAGATTTGCCTTTGACCTGCTCCATAGGCAACCATGTGAGAAACGAGAGGTGTAGGGTAAGCCTATCTACACCATATAGTAGAACCTAGAAATCTGATAAATGGAACTTAATCAACAAGCACTCACAGGTTTGCCGTCCACCGCCACAATGACGTCACCGAGAACAATATTGCCAGCAAAACCCCTGCCTGTAGGAACTAGACCTGCTTTTGCTACAGCGCTGCCAGGGGGAACCTGCAGGCAAATTTGAATTTATTGGAGCGGGGGAATACTAGTGTCAGCAAAGCATTGACAGGAACGCGGGACAATGTTTCTGTTGGTCAGCAGAGCAGATGGGCACCGCCAATCCGTTTTACCTTCAGTATAAGAGCACCGTCGCGGACATTGAGCTGATATGCAACCTGATCTGGTGCGAATTCCACATTCAGGCCAGCACGGCGAACCTTACGTAGAAAAAGGTTAGTGTGACTTAGACTAAAATAACATACAGAAACCAAGCACATATGTCAGCGATGGACAAATAATCTAACAATTAAATAATAACAGTGGTCCAACTTTCTTATTAATGCTCAAGATTTTGGCGAGAAAAACATTGAAGGCGTAGGAGAATATATAAATGTAAGTGTTTTTTTTTTCTTCAGGAGGGGTGTGGCTTTTAGTTGGTAGGCAAAACACCGGGAAATATGTTATTCTTTGGGGAACTTTTCTGGATGGACTTGTCCCTTGGACCTCCACCACCCTCCTATATATAGGCATACATATTCACTTATACACTAGAACAATCTAGACTCTTGTAGGACAATAGTACTATACTAGGATAGGCTCCACTTCCCTGGAACACTCTAGAGACTGCTAGGATACTAACTCATACTCCAACACTCCCCCTCAAGATGGGTGATAGATATCTATCATTCCCATCTTGTTACATGCCAATGAACATTCCTTACTACCTAACCCCTTTGTCAAGCAATCTGCTATTTGCTCTCTCGAGGTTACATGGCTTAACTTCAAGGTGCCTTCGTCGAGCCGCTCTTTGATGAAGAATCGATCTATTTCCACATGCTTTGTTCGGTCATGCTGAACTGGATTGTTAGCTATGTTGATTGCAGACTTGTTGTCACACCAAAGGTTCAATGGCCCTTTCCGTAATAGTTTCAATTCTGATAAGAGGCCTTTCATCCATAGCATCTCACTCAAACACACAGACATTGCTCTATATTCTGCCTCCGCTGTTGATCGGGATACCACCGGCTGCTTCTTGCTCCTCCAAGATACCAAGTTACCTCCAACAAAGACACAAAATCCTGATGTTGACCTTCTGTCATCGAGGCAACTAGCCCAATCAGCGTCACAATAGCCTTCTACATTCAAGTGCCCATTGGCCTTGAACAATAGACCTCTCCCTGGACTGCCTTTTAGATAGCGTAAAATTTTGTGTGCCGCCTCTAAATGGCCACTTCTTGGGTCATGCATGTAGCGACTAACCACACTCACTGCATAGGATATGTCAGGTCTCGTATGGCATAAATAGATGAGTCGACCTACAAGTCGTTGGTAGCTCTCTCTATCAACTGGATCTCCAGATTGCGCACATAATTGATGATTTTGCTCAATAGGGGAAGAAGCCGCTCGACAACCAAGCATTCCTGTATCACTAAGAAGGTCCAAGACATACTTCCGCTGCGAGAGAACTATCCCTTTAGGGGACCTTGCAATCTCAATGCCTAGAAAGTACCTTAGTTGGCCAAGGTCCTTAACCTCAAATTCTTTACTCAAATTCTGCTTCAATTGTGCGATCTCAATAGCATCATCGACAGTAATAATGATGTCGTCCACATACACTGCAAGAATCGTGATATGCCGCTGAGAGTGGCGATAGAACAAAGTGTGGTCCCCGTTGCATTGTGAGTATCCCATACTACACATAGCACGGCGAAATCGATCAAACCATGCTCGTGGAGATTGTTTAAGCCCATATAATGACTTTCTCAACCTAAGGACCTTCCCACGAGTCTGAGCTGTACCAAAGCCAGGTGGAATTTCCATGTACACTTCCTCCTGAAGATCACCATGCAAGAATGCATTTTTGACATCCAGCTGGTGCAATGGCCAACCAAAGTTAGCAGCACAAGAAATAAGAGTTCTCACTGTACTCATCTTTGCAACCGGTGCAAATGTCTCGTCATAGTCAATCCCATAAGTTTGACTGTAACCCCTTGCCACCAACCTCGCCTTATATCGTTCTATTTTCCCTTCTGGGGATTGCTTCACGGTATACACCCATTTGCAAGTAACTGGACTTTTTCCCATAGGAAGAGAAACAAGATCCCATGTCTTGTTCTTCTCAAGAGCTTTCGTTTCCTCCAGCATGGCCTCATACCACTTTGGGTCTTGTTTTGCTTCCTTCCAATCTCTTGGGATTGCCACAGATTGTAATGAAGAAATGAAGGCTCTGTACCCGGGTGATAGAGATTCATATGACACATAATTTGCAATATCATGCTCAAAACCGTACCTTTCAGGAGGCTTTCCTGCTCTAGCTCGTGGTTCTTTTCTCAAGGCAATAGGCAAATTTAGTGAATCACCAATGACACGTGGCTCACTCTCATATGAGTCAACTTCATCGACCACTGGAGTCTGAGTCTGCTGTTGTTGATTTTGCTCCCCCTGCAATTGGACCTCACCATTTATTCGAGCTTGTTGTTGATGTTGTGATTGCCTCCTCGTATACACCCTTAAATTTTCTTCCTCATTTGGTTTTTTCCATCTCTCTTCACCCGTAAGTTGTCTCCTTGTGTATACCCTCAAATTTTGTTCCTCGTTTGGCTTTGTCCATCTCTCTTCACCCGTAGGTTGTTTCCTCGTATATACCCTCAGATTTTGTTCCTCATTTGGCATTCTCCATCTCTCTTCACTCCTTGGACATGGAATTGAACCAATCGCAATTCTCGATGGTTCATCCTCCTTTGTCCTCAATGATTCACTCTCCCCCTCTCGACTAGCATCACTTGTGCTAGGAGAGTCAAAGTCAAACAACGAGCTGAGATCCGTCTTCTCTCCATAGAACGGCTCAGACTCTCTAAATGACATATCCATGCTCACAAATGTTCTCCGTTCACTAGGACTCCAACATTTGTAGCCCTTTTGTCCAGGTGAGTATCCGATAAAGATGCACTTTACAGCACGTGGATCCAATTTTCCCACTGAAGGTCTGTGGTCTCTAACAAAGCACGTGCATCCAAACACCTTTGGCGGAACAATGAACTCATTTTTTCCGTAGACCATTTCATATGGAGTCTTCATTCCAAGCACTCTTGATGGCATCCGGTTGATGAGATAAGTAGCTGTCATAACCGCTTCACTCCATAAGAATTTAGGCACATTCATCGTAAACATGAGTGATCGAGCTACCTCCAGTAGATGACGATTCTTTCTTTCAGCCACTCCATTCTGCGGCGAAGTATTAGGACACGAAGTTTGATGAAGTATTCCTTTTTCCGATAGAAAATTGCCAAATTCATTGTTCACATACTCTGTCCCATTATCTGTCCTAATAGTTTGAATGCCGGTGTTGAAACGATTTTGGATATATGCATAGAAGTCCTTGAAACAACTAAGCACCTCACTCTTTTGTTTCATGAGATATATCCAAGTCATTCGAGAGTGACAGTCAATGAAGGTGACAAAATACTTCATCCCACTGATAGAAACCACGGGAGAAGTCCAGACATCGGAATGGATCAACACGAAGGGCGATGTACTCCGGAGTCCACGGCTCACATATGAAGTCCTTGTGTGTTTTCCATACTCACATGCATCACACACAAGTTTGTCTTTATCTACCTTTTTCATTTCTTCGGGATAAATCTTAGACATAGCATCAAAAGATATGTGGCCCAATCGACAATGTTGGAGCATCACCTTTGCTTCATTGTCTCCCGAAGCAGCCATCAGAGCAGTGCATAATGCATCATCTGTTTCCTGTCTATCCAAGTACCAAAGTCCCTTATGTCTGACACCGACCCCAATCCTCCTTCCAGTTGACCTCTCCTCAATTATGCAATTGTATCGATCCACGATGATTCGACAATCAATATCATTAACCAAGGAGCTCATAGACACCAAACTAACCGGAAATGATGGAGCATATAAGACCGGAGACAATGTAATTGACGGAGTGCATTTCACCGTGCCAACCCCTTTAATAGGTTGATAAGTCCCATCGGCTGTTTGGATGGTCTCTTTATGCATGGGTGGGTGTGGAGTATATGATGCAAACTCACTCCACCTTCCCGTGACATGTGCCGACGCTCCCGAATCTAGTATCCAATTTGAGCGAGAAGTTTCATTTGAGCCAGAAGCATGATTCGTGGTACCACTTTCAGTTTGAGCAAGATTTACAGAATTTCGAAGAATTGTCATTTTGTCACTCTGTATGGCCCTTTCTGCACTCCTCTCTGATTGTCTCATTTTTTTAAAATCTTCGAGCAGTTCCGCCAATTTGTCGAGCAATTGCTCAACACCTTGATTCTCCGCCATTGCAAGAATCACACTTACCACCAACAACACGTCTCTTTTACCCAATTCTGAGAGCAAGCAACAACACTATTGCTCTTTGTCACAACAGTAGCTTCCTCCTCTGCTCTAGGCCACCAGCAGCAACGACAATGCTCCTTTCCTAGCTCTCCACCACCGTGTTCAGCTGCACATCCACCAATTCCACCAGCACCGTTCCTGCTGCCACCAGTGCCCTCAAGGCCTGCAACTCTCACTCCTTGGATTCCACGGAGATGCACGTCCGCCACACACCTCTAGGCCCAGCTCAACTTGCGCTCCAGTCAACCACCAGCAGTGCTCCCTTCTCCTGGGGCTCACCTCCAGCCGCAGCTCTCTTGCTTCCTCCCTACGGTCACGAGCAGCCACACCTCACCCAGCTGCTCCCTCACAAGCGCGACTCAATGCTGCTGACCGGCTGCCGTCTCTGCACCTCCTGCAACCCCTGTGTAGAGCTTATTCCCTCCTGCAGTCTTGCCTGCCTAGGAGCTCTGACACACTTCACTGGCTCTCCGCCTCTCTCCCTGCTGCAGCTTCCGCACTGACACGTTGACACCTTCCACAGCTACAGTTAACCACGCTCTTGCCTCCAGCCGCTTGCTCCTATTACTTCCTGCAGCAGTACCTTTGTTTCCTCCTCCACTTGTCGTCGTCCACAGCCGAGTCACTGTCTGCTGGAGCTAGGCCTGATGGTCACCGCCATAGCTCTGATACCATGTTGTTCTTTGGGGAACTTTTCTGGATGGACTTGTCCCTTGGACCTCCACCACCCTCCTATATATAGGCATACATATTCACTTATACACTAGAACAATCTAGACTCTTGTAGGACAATAGTACTATACTAGGATAGGCTCCACTTCCCTGGAACACTCTAGAGACTGCTAGGATACTAACTCATACTCCAACAAAATATAAGTATAGTGATCTCCGACAAATGTTATCCAACTATTTACAGAAGCCCCCGAAGGATAATTTTCCTCCTAGAGCAAATATTTTTCTGTAAATTTACCCTAAGATTGTTTCAATGCATTTATTTACAGGCATGCCTGAACAACTGAAATATACACAAGTACATGCAAAAGAATATCGATATATAACTCCCTAACGCAAGATGATGTTTTATGCATGAATATCAATATATCATACTCCCTCCAGTTTAGACATTCCTTTAGTCAAACTTTTAAAACATGGACTGCCCTCATCGTCTTAAATATTTAGGTTGGAAACATGAAAGTCATACGGATAGATCTGCCTCGAAAAATATTTTCAGAATACTGTAAATTGCTTGGGCATACTGTAGTAGAAATCAGTGGTCAGAGCTACAAGCTAAAGACTGTGTCGGTGCCCAAAACATCACTTATCTGTGACCTGGAGGGAGTACTTTCCTACATATACGTCATCACCACACGGTATGGTTACGAAAATATGTAATTAAGCTGATCATGGGGCCATGAAATGCCCAAGCAACATACCTTTCCAGACTGAATTAATTGAGGAACTATTTTAAGTATTGTTGATGATTGGATAGCGAAACCAACACCTGCTGAGGTTCCTGCAATATTGAAGAAATAATGGTGTCATGGACTAACTTTGAAACTACATTAACTGGTGGAAATCGGATCAATGGATGTAGTCGAATCTGACATATGCACTGCCAAGTCAACACAATGAAGCCAACTTATTGACTGATATTTATATCAATCCATCTCTAGGTGAATAGCTACTAGTATAAACACCTGGTCTCAAGGACTCAAGCAGATGCAAGTTAGAAGAATGCTATGTGAAAACAAAGCAGAAATGATTTAATCATGATAATACCCACTGATAACCTCACCACAAACAGAAGTCATTAAAAGTGTGCCGTCACCAGTAGAAGTCAGCACAAGAATATTAACTTAGAGAATGGCACTGAAATGCAAAACGTAGGTAAGATCACTGCAAGTTAAGATCATTATAGTTAACAGTGGTTGTGCTTTCATTAGTTTTAGACATACTCTGTTCAATGGTAACAAGCATATTGGCTGAGGTATAGCTCAGCTATAAAAAGCAGAAACATCTGCTAACATCTCAGCATGAAAGTAAATTACGAGAGACCCAGTCATGATTTTTCTTAGTGCGCTTTTCAATGGTACATGACAAAATGGAAGTAAACCTAACCTGTCTGTGTAAAAATTGCTGTATTAATACCAATCATGTGCCCTTTCGAATCTAGCAAAGGACCACCACTGCATCGAGGTTCATCAGAATACGCGGTTAGTAAAATGATTTTCAATACATTTTTAGCTACAAAATTCAGACCGACTCATATTTAATGAATTAACAGGTTTACCAAAAGTTCTACAGAGCAGAGACATAACATATAAACCACCGCTTTCCATAAATGATACATTTCAAGAGTCAAGACATTAAATTCATTGTCCTGGAGGCCATAGCCCTGGTAATAGTAAAACACTTGCATGAAGAGGAAAACAACGGTCGAGCATCTTGAATGTGGTAGGCCAAAGCCGCCAAAATATACAGAGTCAAGCATTGAGAAATAGTTTTAGTTAGTTAAGCTAACAAATTGAAGGTTATGTCCTAAAGTTTCAGACGATTATAGTAACCAGTTAACCACCTATATAATCATTATGTGAGCTTCCATATCTGGAATTTCGCTCCAAGTCCTGTCTAATTAACTCTGATGCTAATCACTTAGAAAAGAATAACAAGTAAATGGTAATACTAGTTTCATCTGTGTATCAACATCAAATACTCCACTGTTTCACTATTTTGCATTCCGTAGTGTGATATTAAAAGAAGCATAAACATCATAATTGTCAAGCTGGTGAAAACTAGTGACATATATGCCCTAGGAATGTCTGTACATAACAGATAATGAAATATAAAGATGTAACAAATCCTCAAAGCAGTACAGCTAGCAGTAGTTTCTACTTTCTAAAACAAGTTATGATATCTGAACTGCCAAATTTGCTAGAAATGTTCCTGAAAGAATTACTCGAAAATTTGGTAATCAACTACAAACCTGTTCCCAGGGTTAATAGCTGCATCTGTTTGAATTCCACCTCCAATTGTCACTCCAGCTTGGCTAAAGATATCTCGATTTAAACCACTGATAACACCAACAGTCAGAGTATGGTCAAAACCAAAAGGATTTCCGATTGCTAAGCATTGCTGACCAACTTTTAGAGCTGAGGACTGTCCCACAATAATTGGCTTCAAGATATCTGAAGGGGCGTCCACCTATGACATATTTACATGCCAATGTATGAGACTTTCAAAGAGAAACTGCGCAGTGAGATGTTTTCCTTAGTGAACTATAGCAACATTTTTTTTTCCTTTTTGCAGGTAACTATAGCAACAATTTAACCAACACTTCGCAAAAAAGGGGACTACGAAGTAACAACTAACAAGAAAAACTAGTTGCATGTCATCTACGTAGCATGGAAAGAGACAGCAAAAACTAAACAACGACGAATTAAAGGGACAGCAAAAACTAAATTATCTGGCAAGGAGTCATGATGAAAGGAGAAGTCGTTAAATTCCCCCTACCTCCTTTGGTACATCCAATTTTAAAGTTTGTTCGGTTTCTATGTTTTAGCTCTATATGAGGGGAGTGATATATAAATTTACTTAGATAGCTAATTTTAATATACTCATATTATAACCAACAATTCTCGACATTAAAGCAGCAGCATGTTTATAAAATCGTGGCCCTTGATTCAGCACAATTACCTTAAGAACGGCAAGATCTTTAGAGCGGTCTGCACCAACCAATATTCCTTCGAAGTTTTTCTGTATCCTTTCAAGTAGATCAGGAGAGTATTTAATGTTAACTGGCAAGCATATGCAAGGAATAATAACACCCATCATAGATAATACATGGAAAAACATCCTAGCAAGTGTAGTTACATAAGAATTTACCCTTCAGCGGCAAGAATGTTGACGCGTGCAACAACTTCACCAAGCTTTGGATTTCTCGAAAGAGCATTACCAACCACTGTCACCACACCAACATTGCAAATACACACATATTAAAAGTAAATTCAGTTTATTATATACAAGGGAGAATCCGACCACAGAAAGTAGCCACGTGATGAGTGGGTTGTGTTGCCCATATATGGTAGACATATATCATCATATGATTGTCCATACCATGATAATTTGTAACAACATGTCCAGAATCATCCCAAACTATTCCAGAACCATTTCCTTCAGGGATCTACAATGGATGTTAAGAAGTTTCTTTCAGACAATTGCTTCTCACATGATTAGTGAGATTATAGTGTAATTTAGAGAACACATGTACAAAAGATACTCAAGAACAAATCACAAATTATAAGTCTAGCTTTAGCTCGATCAAACTATTAGATTGGGAAAAGTGTACTCTGCCTAGCATATCTAGGAGCATGCTCAGAAAACCTCTTAAATTCTTACAACATTAACAAATTATACTCTTGGTCTAAGCTTATAACATGAATGCATGTGGTTAGTTTACCTCAACAACACCAGTTACATTGAGCTGGGGGCGTAGCGTCACATCAAAAATATTGACGACTGAGTAAGTATTTGTTTCAAAAAGCTCTGCGATCCGTTTCTGTCATACAGGCAACAGAATTCAAAGAAATGTAAATATGTTTGTGTTCAACAGAGTATTGACTACCGACCTCAGTTGGAAATAGTGGACCAGATGGAAATATCTTAGGAGTTACATCCTCAATTTTGACAGATGGATCACCCAATGCAAGTGCTGTAACAAGAAGATATCAAGTTATAACAGCTAACATACAAGGAGCAAAAGAAACTTACCCTATTACAGAGGTAAAAATATGGTGGCACGTGAAATACATTTGAATTAATTTCTATTAACACCTAAATTACCATGCCACTTGGTGCGAACCTGAGAAGTACCTTGAAGAATGTAAGCAAAGGCAGAAAGCCGAAAATGCAATAATCTTCCTCTTTGACGCAAACAATACAGATTTGCTTGAGATTTCACCAAGTTCAAAATTTTCCCTTAACCTGGACGAAAATTCGCACGCATAAGCATATGTTGGCAGGGAATTTACGGATGTGGAAGTACGGCGAGAGATAGTCAGGACTCAGGACCTCGGAGGCGTTCCTTCGCTGTTGCGGTCTGCGGAGGCGGCGCAGTCGACGACTAC
The DNA here is from genome assembly GCA_028641055.1 of Alopecurus myosuroides. NCBI lineage: Eukaryota > Viridiplantae > Streptophyta > Magnoliopsida > Poales > Poaceae > Alopecurus > Alopecurus myosuroides. The sequence goes on from CM054059.1 coordinate 211,743,213, forward strand.
CCTCCGGCGGCCGAAGCGCCTGCCCGGAGCACGCGCGGTGGCCGGTGTGGCTGGCGCGGCGCAGGCGAGGCAGTGCATTCGGGAAGCGGGGATTCTGCAGTTCGTGTCGAGGTGTGTGGCGCAGAGTTCCGACTGTGGGATGATATGCGGAGAATTTGCGGTTGGAGAGGGGACGACGTTTCACATTCAAGTCCACGACATTTCTTGTTATGACACATCTGGTTATGCGGCCGACAACATCAGTAAATTAGAGCATCTCTAGCAGGGGTAAATTGTATGATTTTGAGAAAAAACATGCATCCTCTTTACCTGACTTAACGATATCATTAGTAACATCACAAGCCCATCTTACCGATTGTTCAATTGTTCTCGACGATCCGCCATGTCTCCTTGAGTTTCTCTCGTACGAAATCGCCCACGATCCACATAGAATGATCTGCGAGTTTTTTATTGGGACGATACTTTCATCAATCATATCCGTCTCTGGATGTAAGTTTGGAATTTTGACCCTTGTAAGCTCTCTAGCGTGAGACCAGAACAACTTTGCCCAATTACACTTAAAGAGAGCATGGAATATAGACTCCCTTTCACCACAACCATCACAAGCACCAATTTCCTCAATGTGTCGTTGGTGGAGAACGTGCTTTGTTGGCACAAAATTCTTTATAACCCGCCACCAAAAATTCCGAACCTTTGGGGGAATATGTAGTCTCCATAATTTCTTCCAAACTGGTTTCTCCAAACCCACCGAAGATCCATTAGGCTGAGCACCATTAGCATGTAATATCGTTTTGTAACCAGACTGGACCGAGAAGAATCCTAGCCTCTCCGGGTGTCATGACCATGTGTCATCCATAAACATACACACCGGGATCCTTAAGACAGCTTCAGCATCCGAGTGAATGAAATTTCTGCGAACTTTTTCCTCAATCCATTCACTAGAACCAGTATCAATTAACTCATGCACCATTGTGATATCACTGTCCACTTCCCTTCTCATCGGTTTCTTGCTAGGGTTGTCCGGAATCCAGGGATCATCCCAAGCATTGATCGTGGTTCCATCGCCAACCCTTTTAATGAGTCCAAGTCTAAGAACATCTCTCCCGTGCAAGATTGCACTCCAAGTATGTGAAGCTCCCCTCTTCCTTGATGATGACATAAATCCATAGAATGAAAATATTTCCCTTTTAAGACTCTGGCACACACAGAATTTGGTTTCGTTACGAGCCTCCATCCTTGTTTGGCCAATATTGCTTTATTAAACAATTCTAGGTCCCGAAAACCCATACCACCTTCACACTTAGGAACCGAAAGTTCTCTCCATTTTTGTCAATGCATTTTGCGGTTCTCTTCATCACCTCCCCTCCAAAAACGAGAAATAATACTTGTAATGTTTTTGCACAATTTCTTAGATAGTCTGAAATAGCTCATAGAATATGTTGGGATAGCCTGGCATATAGCCTTGATTAGAACTTCTCTACCGGCACTGCTTAGGTGTCGAGGCACCCAACCGTTGACGAGTCTTTTAATGTTCAATAGAATTCCTTCAAATTGGTTATCCGAAGAGCGACCCACTTTCGTTGGAAGACCTAAATACTTTTCCACCAATGCTTCATTAGCAATATCAGCCTCCAATTGAAGCTCTGTTTTCATCTCCTCTGTACAATTAGCACTGAAAAATATAGCTGATTTTTCTTTATTAACCAACTGACCCGAGCCCAAGTGATACAGTTGTAAAATCTCATTAATACGATGAGCTCTCGCGGAACTTGCTTGCGTAAAGATTATGCAATCGTCTGCAAATAATAAGTGGGAGATCCACGGAGCATGGATTCCCACCCTAACTCCTCGACGAAGATGACATGCGCCCACATACTTAAGTAAACAAGTTAAGCCCTCCGAGCACAGTAAAAATAAATAAGGACTGATCGGATCCCCTTGTCGAATACCCCTAGAGGGAATAAAAATATCAGAGAGGACCCCATTTACTCGAACAGAAAAAGAAGCAGTCTCCACGCAAGCCATCACTCTCTTGATCCAAAACTCCGCAAAACCCAATTTTTTCATGATCTTCCTAAAGTAAGACCACTCCACTCGATCATAAGATTTTGTCATATCTAATTTAATAGCACATGTCCCAGATTTTCCCTTCTTCCGCTTCAAGTAATGAACACATTCGTAGGCCATAAGAACATTGTCCGTTATCAGTCTCCCGTGCACGAAAGCACTTTGTTCCTCTGAAATAATCTCATCTAGGATTGGTCTTAACCTCAATGCTACCACTTTAGAAGCCAATTTATACAAAACATTGCACAAGGAAATTGGCTGATATTGCGTGAGAGAGCTAGGATTCTTAATTGTCGGCATTAGGCATAATATAGTGTTATTTACCTCCCTTGGCATGACACCCTCTGCAAAGAAAGTCTTGACCGCACTGCAAATAGGTTGTTTCAGAATATTCCAATGACACACATAAAACCCAGCCATCATAAAAAGGGCCTTCTCAATCTCCACATCTGACATCGGTCTACAAAGCATCTCATTCATATTATCATCCGCCTTCCTCTCCACAACTTCAGTAACCAACTCTGGGTTTACAAGCCCATCCGAAGTAAAGAGATTGTGATAGAATTGTGCTGCTGTGTTCTCAAGAGCAGGTTGCGAAGTAACCGCAGTACCATCATCAAGGCATAAAGGTTTAATTCTACTAGTTCTTCCCCTTTCCCTTGCTTCAGCGTGAAAAAAACGCTGTGTTACGGTCTCCCACTTTCAGCCATTGGACACGAGACCGTTGTTTTGCCATAATTTCCTCTCGTGCCAAGATCTCGGATATCATATTCATAATATTCTTCTCAGTTTTTGGAGGGGCCAGTTCTAATTGATCGCGATCGGATGCTTGTCAGTATATCTATCAAATACTTTAGTTGTTTCCGAACACTGCCAAATTCGTTGCTGCTCCAAGACCGCAACCGTCTACTGACTCTGTCCGGCGCATTGGAAACCGTGGCTAAATCGCCATTGGGAGGGACCCATGCCTCTTCCACCGTAGCATTATAGTTAGCATGGCGCGACCACGCATTCTCGTATCGGAAAGGTTTCCAACCAGCATCAGCACAGTCCATGGATCTTCCTTGAATAAGAATAAGAATGGCATGATCCGACTCCACTGTCTGGACATGTATAATTTATGTGTTACCGAAAGCCTCCATAAATTGATCATCCCCTAATCCCTGATCCGGCCTAACTTTGATATTCCTCTGACCATATTGTCGGTTGTCCCAGGTATAAGGAAGACCCGAGTAACCGATATCTGTAAAGCGACAAGTGTCCACCGCATCCCTAAAACCCTCCATCATCCACTCTTGACGAATATTTCCACCAAACTGCTCACTCTCATGCAGGATCTCGTTGAAATCTCCTGCACAAAGCCATGGGTTATTATACTCACTACGCAAAAATTCCAACAGGTCCCAGCTTATTTTCCTTCTAGCTCTCATGGGTTCACCATAGAAGCCCGTAAACCTCCACATCAAAGGTCCCAAGATCTCATTTTGGACCATAACATCGATGTGCGTCTTACTAAAGGATTTCAGACTTACCACCGAATCATTATTCCAAAAAAGAACAAGACCCCCGCTCAAACCTTCACATTTAACTGCAAAGGCATTCTGAAAGCCAAACCTAAATATCAGCTCTTTAGCTCTCGTTTCTGACAATTTGGTCTCCGAGAGAAAAACCAAAGTGGGGCGATGCAACTAAATCAAGTTGCATATTTCACTAACTGTCTCGAGCCGCCTGCAGCCCCGACAGTTAAGACTTAGGAGATCTATTGTGCCCGGCGGTCTCCCTCGAGAGGAGCCGCCGATGTGCTATCATTACATGTCGAGTGGCTTCCTTCACCTAATTTCTTGGAATGCTTCAAGACTCTTGGTGGTACATAACCCGGTGGTGGAGGGGGTACACTCCCCTCGCTTGGGATCTTTCCTGTATTAATTTTGGTGTGCTCGGATCCATTTTCAGTATCAAAATCGAGCTTCTTAGCAATGATCTGGTTACCCTTCCCCCCTTCTTGTTCTACCTCTTCCGCCCCAAGGTCTTCTGCCTTTTTCAGAGGACTAGAAGCCGTCTCACTATATTCCTCTCCGTCCTCATCCATCTCAGTTGAAGAACGTTTACGAGCAAAAGGGAGGACCTCACGACCTCTTCCCCTTCCCCCATATCTCCCAGGTACTCCACCTCTGAACATGGATTACCCTGGCTGAACTCTTCTTTTGGCCAACATCCACTTCCCATATTGAATTGCGCTTTGGTCATGTACTCCGTCACCACACTCTTCCAAGTCATGCCCCATGACACCGCACACATCACAAAAATAGCCAATCTTCTCATACATGACATGTAGGAGTTCCCTCTCACATAGTCACCTTCAAAATATCGAGTCGGTTTCATCTCTACACTCTGAACCTTCCCAATTCTTCTTTCAAGTGCATCAACAATTTTTGTTACCCTATACAGTTCATGAATAGCATGTATTTGTGCCCAAACATTAGTGTGATTCAACATGACATCCTTTGGATTACCCAAACCATCATACTCCGCAATGACCACCACTAATTTCTTGAACAACCATGGTCCTTGTTGCATTACCTTGTTCCAGTCCCCAAGACAGAAAAATTTGAAGGTAAAGAGGTCGTCATCAACCTCTCGAAGCTTCGGGTCATGGGAGAGACCCCAACCCCCTCAAAGTGTGTCGAAAACAGCCGATGCAGCCACCGGTTTCGATGTGTGTACTCTAGCAACAGCGAGCCACCTCGCCTGTTTTTTCAGATCTTGCAAACCTTCCGCTCCGTTATACACATCATTCAATTCACCCTCGCGAAGTTCAGGTGTGTAAACCTCCTAATCTTCTGCTAAACCGAGGATTATTCACATCATCCAAATCTTCTGCTAAACCGAGGATTATTCAGGTGTGGAAACCTCCTAGTCCGGGTAAACTGAAGATAAACGTGGATGCTTCCTTCACGGAGTCTCTTAGACAATGTGGCACGGGTGTGGTGCTGCGGGATCACACTGGAAAACTCCTTCAGGCGCAATCCTTGTGGTATGGAGCGGCTGCCAGCCCCCTTGTGATGGAGGCCTTTGCAATTTGAGATGGAGTTAAATTAGAAATTGATAGAGGAATGCGTCAAGTGGATACTGAAACCGATTCCCAGCAGATCGTTAATCTTTGGATGACATCTTCTTTTGACAGATCAGTGGTGGCGGCAATTCTTTTGGAAGTCGGTGATTTGGCAGGCAACTTGGACTCTTTGATCTTAAGTCATATTCCTAGAACTACTAATGGATTATCTCATCTTTGTGCTGGTTATTGTAGTTCGGATAGGAGGAGTTGTCGTTGGGTAGACTTTACACCCACCTTTCTTGATGCATGTATCAGAAAGGATTGTAAAACCGGCTGATTTCTCGCAGCAGCAATTTTCTTGACGCACTCTTTTCCTTACCGGGATACCTACGGGGAATGGAAGGTTTTCAACGAGGCGGCTTGCTGACTTGCTTAATATATTTGTTTCTCAAAAAATTACATCGAATAGATCCCATTTAAAGATCCAATCTGTAAATATTTTTAAGGGGTGTTGTAAAACGAGGCGCATTTTCCTCATATACAAGGTACGACTGTACAAGGGGTAGATTTAAGACGAACGGTAAACTTGATTGGCGTGAAATTTCACTTCAACCAGCTGCCAAAGAGGTACCTATTACAGTGAAATTCCGCGCCACCATTAGATTCCGGACAAATCTCTGTCATATTCCAACGCCCTGCCCCCATCTGGTCTATATTAGACAAAATTGAAGAAAAATCGTGAAGGAGATAGCCCGAGCGGGGAGAGGATGTCTCAATGTGCTTGCTGGCATGGAGCAGGAGGTGGAAGCCAATGTCGCCGCGCCGGAGCAAGAAGGCACAAAGATAATCACCGACACGGGAGCATGGGGCGAAGGCGGGCGGTGGGGCAGGGTGGCGCAGGTGTTGCTGCCAGGTGTGAAGCGGGACGAGGTAGTTGAACGATATGCTTCCGTTTTGATAATTGATGACAACACAATTAGAAAACTAATCTATTTTGCAGTTTATGCGGGTCTGTTTGTAGCACTCATACGGTGTCCCATATTCCCTATAAACATCTCTAGGGGCATCGTGGCGATATTTCATCGACAGGGATCTTAAAAGAAGAAAGTTGGCCAACCTTTTACCAGGTGGCAGTACCTCCACTGAAACCACCGGTAGTACCGCTCCATGGTGCTTCCAGCACAATTTGGCCCTTCTGCCAGGCAACCTCTGGTGGCGGTACCGGTGGTGGTACTGCTGATTCGTCATTTTGTTAGCACATCGTGGAGGTAATGGCGGAGGCCACCGGTAGTACCGGTGGGCAGTATTACTGCTGGAACCATCAGTAACTCCGGTCGTTCATCAGGCTCCTAGGGGTTGTCCGCCACTGGTGGTGGTACCGCAAAATCAACGTTCGGTTGGTACATCGCGGAGGCAACGTCGGAGGCCACCAGTAGTACTGGTAGCCGGTAGTACCGCTAGTACCTACAGTCGTTCATCAAGCTCCTAGGGGTTGTCCGCCACCGGCGGAGGTACCGGCGGTGGTTCCGCCAAATCAATGGTCGGTCCGTACATCGCGGCGGCAACAACGGAGGCCACCGGTACTACCGATGGCGCCACCGGTACCTCCTATGTTGCGGAACCTGGTTCGGAGAGAAAGAGTCGCTTTGTACTTTGGGGCACTGATTGCACCGGTAGTACCGGTGGTAACACCAGTAGTACCGTTGGTGCGGAAAGGTGCCCAACGGCTGGATTGGGAAAGGAGTATTTATTGCACTCCTTCTTCCCCCAATAGCTTCAAGCTTCTCTCTCTCTCTCTCCCCTTGCCATTAATGTGAGCTTCAAACTTCTAGATCTTCCTCTCCAACCACCCAAACACTTCGATTCTTTGTGGAGAGCTAGAGAAGATCTAGATCTGTGATTTCCCCTAAGGAATTGCAAATCCATCCACTCAATCCTCCTTGATCTTTAGATCTCTTGGGTGCCTGATACATCCATTTTGCATCACTATTTTATATCCTAATTTACTGTTATTCATCGATATATTTCATATTATGATGCACTACTTAAGTTATTTCATCTAGAGTTTCTAAGTTTTGGTGCGGAAATTCAACGGGGATGGCGATTCCACCACAACCCCACCTTGGAGACTCCCATGGCGATTCTCTTCAACCCTAGATCTCAACCCACCACCCCATCCACCCATCTTGATCTGAGGAGATGGATCCACCACCAACCCTCCCTAGTTTCCACAAACAATTGGTTTTTGATTTTGGTCTTGATTTGGCCAAACAGGTTCGATCCCTTTTCTCTGCCTCGGTCACATCCCCCACCTCTCCACATGGCTTTCATCTTGTGGTCTCATTTGGAAGATCTGCTTTTCGTCTCACTACGGATCATGTTGGATGGGAATTGGAATCTTGTCTTGGTGCACTCCATCATAACTTCAAGATCATTCAACTAGCTGATCAAGTTTTTAAGTTCACTGTCAGATCCAAGGCAGTAGGGTTTTTCATCACCAATCTATGATGGTTTTCTTGTGATTTATTCAAATGCTATTTTCATCTCTGGGGTTTTGGTGGCCCAAATTGGACTCGTGAGGAATTGGCTTGGTACAAGGAACAAGATGCTGAATGGACTCACGTTCCAACACGATCATCATCCATGCATCATTCATCTAAGACTCAACGAGGTAATTTGAAACATAATATTCTCACTGGATCTAATACTACCCCGATTGGACCTAGAATTATTCATGGTTTTCCTAGATCCAGTATCACATCTCATGATCGCAATTTGCGGATCACGAATACTGACAAGAGCGGGAATCCTGGTCTCCTTCCATGCAAACAAATTTGGGTTCCTATTTCAAATTCTATCACTATTGATGACCCAAGGCCCAATAATAATTTTCATCAGCCCACTGAGGATGCTCTTACTCGCCAGGTGAACTCTCCTCCGTGCAATTTAGTTTGTACTCATTGCCTTGCACCTGGTCATAATTTTTTTGATTGTACCTATCAAATCCGCTGTCGAGTCTGTTACAACTACGGTCATATATCCTATAATTGTCTGTCCAAGATAAGGAAGAAAACCATATACAAACGAAAAGATCCCAACAAACAGTTATTTATTGAACGTGGAAGTCGAGAAGACCACTCTATCAATGCTATTGCCCCTGTTCAGTCTTCCTCCACCTTGCCTCACCTCGACAGCCACGAAAACCCCAATCCCCTGCTTCTCCCTAAACCAGCCATGGCGAACTATCCTTGCGACTTCCTGCCCCATCTCCCCAATGGGGCTGGATTTATCCCGCCTAACAACCTACGTCCATAGAGAGGCTACGTTGTGGTCGGTGGGAATCTACCACACAGCTGTGATGACTGGGCCATCATCGACATTGCGCCTGAGCCCCACCCTGCTCTTTTCAATGGCACCGCCACGCTCATCAGGCACCACCTCGAGCATGTCAGTCATTACATCATCCGTGAAATCTCGCCATCTGGTATGGGTGCTGCACTTGTTCGATTTCAAGATGTTAGTGACAGAGATCAAGCCATCCAGCACAATCCTTATTTCATTGGTGACACGGTTCTTAGAGTCTTTGCTCATAATAGGGGTAGAAACCATCGTGCTGCCACCTTTACGCATGACTGTTGGATTATGCTCATGAACTATCCAATTGAGTGCTGGAATTTGGACACCATTGTTAAGACTCTTGCACAATATGGCCGTGTGCTTGTTTGGAACAGAGATAATGCCAACAGAGCTAGGATCCTTGTGAAGATCAGGGTTTATGACCTGGGCCGTATACCACTGAGTATGGTTGTGATCCAGAACCAATCTGATGAAGGTAATGGTGGCTCCTGGTCATGCCCCACAATTATCTTATCTGCCACTATGGTTGGAGTTATCGCTGGAGATGAAGATCCTCTACCACCAGATGGCGCCAACCCACACCCAGTACCCATGGTAGTTGAAGATTTTGACATCTGGCATGCTGATCATGAGGGCATTGTGAATCTGAACAATGCTGCACCAAACCCAGTTCATGTTGCACCTGAGCATGGACATGCTGCACCTGCTGCTGATGGTGAACCTGCTATGGTCACCCCACCACAGAGTCCACAAGCACCTGCTCCAGACAATGCTGCACCTGTTCTCAATGACCCAACTGCTGTGGAGGAAGACATCCATGTGGAAGATAACTCACAGAACAACAATAACATGATGATGGATCTTGAACAGGTTGATCACGATGTCCCCCACATACCTGCACCATCTTTTTAGCCATCTGACAACACCTTCACCATGCATATGGATGAGGATGGACCCAGCTCATCTGCCATTTCCACCACCAGGAATATTCAGAAGAAGAAAGGCAAGGGCCCAGTATCTGCCACTCAAGTCAGAAGGAGCAACAGACTGGCAATTCTCCATGGAGGATACAAGGATGGCATCATCCCACAAGGTGCTATTGACAAAGAGGAGCACCAACCATCATCTCATACTACTCAAGTCATTGATGACCAAGCCCCTCCACCACCACACCTCAGCAATGACAATATCAGAGCTTTGGGGGTTGGTTCCTGCCAGATGAATCCTAGGGATTTATCTGATGATGCATTAGACTACGACAGTACCAATGATAGTCTGGAATAAATGTCTTCCGTATTATGTAATAATTATAGCCATCCTACTATCCCTTGGCTATTTATTTTGCTCAAACTTGTGGATTTATTGGCATTTCATCTACCCACTCAGACCTGATTCTATCTGTAATAATTTGGTACTACACCATGTTTCCTGGAACTTCCCTCTTTTTATCATGATGAGGCTTTATATTTGGTATTCATGTAGTTTTTGGATGCCTACTGATAGAAAGATATATCATTCTCACAAGCAACTCTTACATACTATTGAGAAGCCAATCCAGTACTATTGTGTTCTACTGGACTTACCTCACTACATCATGTTTTTATGGATAGAAACTGGATTATACTAGACTGGAATCTTAGAGGTATTAACTCACAAGCCAGATGGGATGATATCAGAAAGAATATTGATGCATCCAATTGCAATGTTATCTGCTTCCGAGAAACTAAGAGAGAGCATTTCGATCTGGCATACATCAAGAATTTTTGCCCTAAACGATTTAATCAATACTCCTATTTTCCATCCAATGGCAGTTCTGGAGGAATCATCACTATTTGGAATGGTAACCTCTTCCAGGGTACTACAATCAGTGCTAATAAATATCATGTTACAGTCGAATTGACCTACAAAATTAGTGCTCATACATGGTACATCACTAATATATATGGACCTGCTCATCATGATGACAAACAAAAAAATTGATTGGCTATATAATATTGATAATGCTCCTATGCATAACTGGATCATTCTTGGGGATTTCAACCTTATCAGAGGAAATCATAATAGAAACAGAGGGGAAGGAGATATTCAACACATGTTGTTTTTTAATTCTATTATTCCATATCATGATATTGAGGAAGTCCCCATTAAAGGAAGAGCATACACCTGGAGTAATATGCAAACAGATCCTCTTCTGGTCAAACTTGATTGGATTTTCACCGCTGGCAACTGGAATAATAATTTCCCCAACACTGTGGCCACTCCATTATCTAAATTATCTTCTGATCATATACCTATCAAGATTCAGATTGGCCCCTATATACCTAAGTGCAAACTGTTCAGATTTGAAGAATACTGTATACAATTTGATGGTTTCTTGGATATAATCAACAAGCACTGGTTCAACAGGGGTGTTTATAAAAACCCAGCACAAGACATTACAGCTAGATTCAAGAATCTACGACAAGGCCTCAAAAAATGGAGCAAAAATTTCTCACAACTCAATAAAATTAATGAATTATGCAATTATGTACTGGCTATGATTGATGGATTAGAAGAACAAAGATTACTATCCATACAAGAAACCAACTTCAGGGTAGCACTCAAAAAACATCTCACTAATTTACTTGAAGCCAAAAGATTATTTTGGAGAAGTCGTGCAAAAATCAGATGGGCGCAACTTGGTGGAGAAAACACAAAATTCTTCCATACTATTGCTACTAAAAGTTATAGATGTAATTATATTGCATCATTGACTATTGATTCTGATAATATAGTATGTGACCATGAGGACAAAGCTGTTGCATTATGGAGTAGTTACAAAGATAGAGTTGGTATCTCTGATAACTGCTCTATGAATTTCAACCTACAGGAGATTATCACTCGAAATTCAAGTATTGATTTCTCATCCATTGAGGCTCCATTTACTAATAAAGAAATTGATGATATTGTTGCTAGTATGCCATCTGATAAATCTCCAGGGCCAGATGGTTTAATGGTGCCTTCATGAAAAAATGTTGGCCTATTATTAAAGATTAGTTCTACAAACTTTGCATGGATTTTTGTAATGGATCTCTGGATTTGAGCAGTATAAACACTGCATTTATTGCACTTATTCCAAAATGCCAGGATCCTGAAAATGTCAAAGATTATAGGCCTATTTCTCTAGTCAGCACACCACTCAAAATAATCACTAAGATACTTGCCAATAGACTACAAGATATTATTATCCCTATCATCCACAAAAATCAATATGGATTTATCAGGAAAAGAACTATCCAAGACTGCCTTGCTTGGGCATTTGAATACATTCACTTATGCAATAAATCTAAGAAAGAAACCATTATTGTCAATATTGACTTTGAAAAAGCATTTGACAAAATTGAATTCTCTGCTATTATACACATGCTTACCAATATGGGATTTGGTAGCAAATGGATTGGATGGATCAACAACATACTACACTCTGCATCCACATCTATTTTTCTTAATGGTGTACCAGGCAAGACCATTCTATGTAAAAGGGGTGTCAGACAAGGTGACCCATTGTCCCCTCTCCTTTTTATTGCTGCATCAGAACTTCTACAATATGCAGTCAATAATGCCTGGCATGAAGGATTTCTCACATGTCCCCTGGAAAATCATTATAATATGGATTACCCTATCATCCAATATGCTGATGACACATTGATCATTATGCCAGCAGATGCCACACAATTATTACACCTCAAAGGTATCCTCTAAAAGTTTTCTAAATCCACTGGACTCAAAGTGAATTATCACAAAACATCTATTGTACCCATCAACATTTCCAATGAACATTGCACCATGCTTGCAAATACCATTGGTTGCAAGACTGAATCAATGCCATTTACCTATCTTCGTCTGCCCATGGGTACCACTAAGCCAATAATTGATGATTTCATTAGTATCATTGAGAGGATTGACAGAAGATTGATTGGTATTGCTGACACACTATCCTATGATGGCAGACTCATTGTGGTAAAATCTGTTATCTCAGCTATACCCAACTATGCTCTATGTACTCTGAAATTGCCTATTGCAATTATAGTACATATTGAGAAATCTTCCAGGGGTTTTCTGTGGGCTGGTAAGGATATTGAAAAAAGGGGTAAATGTCTTGTCAAATGGGATACTGTATGTAAACCTAAGAAGGCTGGTGGACTGGGTGTGCTTGACCTCAGAACACAGAACAATGCTCTTCTTATGAAATAACTATATAAATTCATGAATAGACATGATACCCCATGGGTCAATCTGATTTGGCAGACTCACTATCCAGATCATAAATTGCCACAACACACTAGACCTTGTGGATCATTCTGGTGGAAAGACTGCCACTCTCTAATGGATAAGTTTATGAACCACATCAAATGCAAGCCTGGAAAAGGGGACACCATTGATCTTTGGAGAGGGTCATGGGAAGATACCACTTTTGTCAGGTAATTCCCTCAGCTATGCTCATTTGCTAGATATAATAATATCTCATTACAATCTTCTATTGAGTATAACAATCATGGTGAAATTTATGACCTCTTTCATACACCACTATCAGATATTGCTATGCAACAATACTATACCTTCAAAGACAAACTAATCTCATTGGCCGATAATCAAGAGAACGATAGGTGGTTTATACCAGGTACCAATACCACATACAAGAGCAGCACATCTTATAAGATGCTCCGACCATTTCCCACTGCACCTAAACCATTCATATGGACCTGGAAATCATGTACACTACCCAAGCATAAATTCTTCTTCTGGCTTCTACTACATGATAGACTGAATACCAGAGATCTCATTTGCAGAAAACAATTCCAAATTCCCACCAAAGCCTGTGTCCTATGTGAGGATAATCATACTGAAGATCTCCATCACCTTTTCTTTGGATGCCCATTCAGTAAAGACTTATGGGAATACATTGGTTTCCAATGGGAGAACATTGCTGATTACATGACACTTATTCAATTGGGCATAATCAAATACAAGACAACGTACTTCAAAGAAATACTCATTATAGGCTCTTGGACACTATGGAACCACATAAATAAGATCATCTTTGATGGGATCCAAAAGGATATCACACTTTGTATAATTTTGTTTAAGGATAACTTCTCATTAGCCAGGCATAAGGCTAAGCCATCTCTTAAAGATGGTATGACTCAATGGTTGGACACCCTATGAAGTTGTATGAGTACTCTATGTAAATATGTTATATATTAATGGAAAATTTTGACACGGTGAGTTTTTTTCCACTGTAATGTGTCAAAAAAAGTTATTTCATCTATCTTGCATGATTTACATTTATTGGAGAATAATTCACCGGGACCAGAAATCTGCTGGAAAATGCACCGTCAAGATACCCTATTTCTGAAGACCTGAAGAAGAAGGGGCACATTGGAGAAGTCTTAATAGGAAAGATGAGGGAGCCAGCCACGAGGGGAGCCAAAGGGGGGCCACACCACCTGGTGGCGCCCCTGGCCGCGCCGCCACATGGTGTGGCCACCCTGGCCCACCACTGGCAGCCCCCTCTCGCGTACTTCATCCCCAGGGAACCCTAAGACCTGGAGGACCATCGAGGAAATATTCCGCCGCCTCCTCGGGGCAGAAAACAACAAAGAGAGAAAAGCTCTCCGGTAGAGAGAAATCCGCCGGGGAAATTCCTCCCCAGAGAGGGGAAATCATTGCCATCGTCACCGTCATCGCTCTGCGCATCATTAAGATCATCATCGTCATCATCATCATCACCAGCACTAGTATCTTCACCATACACCTCTGTCCTGTTGTAACAATTAGGGTTCTATATTGTTGTTTTCCACTAGATCTCTCTCCCGGTGTGGATTACTTGTTAGTAGTTGATGCTTACAAGATTTATCGGTGTTTGCACTTTATGACCAGATTGTTATTCATCATTATATCACCTCTTATTATGATCCATATGATGCCTTGTGAGTAGTTCGTTTAATTCTTGAGGACATGAGAGAAGTCAAGATGTTAGTAGTGTAATTATGTTGAACTAATATCTAATGGTTTCAAATTTAAGTTGTGGTGTTATTCTTCTAGTGGTGTCATGTGAACGTCGACTACATGACACTTCACCTTTATGAGCCTAGAGAGATGCATTGTGTATTTGTCTACTAATTGTGGGGTTGCCGGAGTGACAGAAACCTAAACCCTCGCTAGGAAACCGATGCACGAGGGAGTGTAGGATCACAAAGTTTAAGGTTGTCGTTAGATTTATCTTAATTACTTTCTTGTATTTGCGGATGCTTGAAAGGGGTTTAATCACAAGTATGTATTAGTCCTAGTTTGGCGGTGCATTAGCATAGGTTCACCCATACAACACCTATCAAAACAATAAATATTAGTCAACTGTATGAAACGAAAGCGCTTGACGAAATTCCCATGTGTCCTCAAGAACATTTAGTAATCATAAGTAGAACAACCAGCTTGTCCTTTGCTCTCAAAAACATTGGGCCACTAGCTTCTATTATATTTAATGTCTTTTATTTACTCGCACTTTATTTATCTGCTATATCAAAAACCACCAAAAACATGTTTGCTAGTGTTTACAGTGAATCCTCTATCCAATCTGCTTGTCAACACCTTCTGCTCCTCATTGGGTTCGACACTCTTATTTATCGAAAGTACTACGACACACCCCCTATATGCGTGGGTCATCAAGACTATTTTCTGGCGCCGTTGCCGGAGAGTGAAGCGCTAGTGGTAAGTGGAACTGGTAAGAGAAACTTTTACTGTGAGTGTTGTTTTTATTTCTGTCTGCTATTTTATTTCATTATGGAGAATCTCTTTGGTTCTTTGTTTAGGGCTACTACTACTGTTACTGCTAGGATAGTAGATGACCCATTATCTGCCAAATTGGATCCTTTTTAAAATACCTATGAAAATTGTTGGACGTGTTATGGATAACTGCTATTATGGAGATGGAACTGTCCATCCCGGTGATCATTTGCACTTTATACATGAATTGTGCGAGTTATTCAGGTGTGCAGGTATTACAATGGATCAAGTTAAAAGGAAATTATTCTCTTTATCACTGAAGGGTGGAGCTACTAAATGGTTTAAAATGCTGAAGAATGGTGAATCTATTGGATGGGAGGAAATTGTACCTCTCTTTTATTCTAAATTTTATCCTCCTAGTGATATTCACAAAGACCGGAATCAAATATATAATTTCTAGCCTCATGATGGAGAGAGTGTTGCCGAACCTTGGGGGAGAATGAAGTTATTAATGCTTAAATGTCTCGTTCATGAGCTCCCGAGTAATATTGTTATCAATAATTTTTACGCAAGGCTTTCTCTGCATGATAAGAATTTATTGGATGCTTATTGTTCTGGATCATTCACACGTATGAAGGAAGAAACTAAATGAGATCTTCTTGACCGTATTCAAGAAAACACAGAAGGATGGGAGAATGACAAAGGTAGAAGTTCAGGTATAAATTATGATTATGAATGCATTAAAGCTTTTATGGGAACTGATGATTTTTATAATGTTAGTGCTGCTTGTGGTCTTGATTCTCAAATCTTTGCAAATTGTCTTAAATCCTTTGCCTCCTATCTTGATATTCCTAAAAAGGAGTTGAGCAAATACCATGCACCTTATAAAGATATTGTTCCTGCTAGAAATATAGAAGTGCATGTTGTTAATCCTGCTGTGCCTGAGCATTATATTGAGAAAATGCCTTTCCCTGCTAAGGTAAAGGAACATTCTATTGTAGCTAGTGTGGTTAACAAAAGTATAAAGACATCTATTGAACCTGATGAACAAATAACTGTTGAACCTACGGTATCTATAGTTAAAGACCTTGCCTTTGGAAATGTAGAGGATGAACATATTGTCTTCTGTGAGGATGCTTCTAATATTGTCTCACGTCCAAATAGACCTAAGAAAACTAGTGTTCATGTGATTTCTGTTAAGATTGGTGATCATTGCTATTATGGTTTGTGTGATATTGGTGCAAGTTCTAGTGCTATTGCTTATGAGCTTTATAAATAAATCATGCATGAAATTGGTTCTTGTGAACTTGAAGATATTGATGTGGCTATTCATCTTGCTAATAGAGAAACTATCTTTCTGATTTGTATTGTTAGATATGTGGAAGTTTTATCTGGTAAAACTAAATATCCTGCTGATTTTCTAGTACTAGGTACAACTGCTAGTAAAACTTGTCCTATTATTTTTGGTAGACCTTTCTTGAACACTTGTGGTGCTGTTATAGATTGCAAGAAGGAGAATATATTGAGTAAATTTGATGGAAAATATTATGAGTTTAATTTTTCCAAATTTGCTAGAGCTCCTTATGAATCTGAATTGCCAAATGAAAATTTTAGAGTTGAACAGCCTGCCTCTATTGCTCTTGCTCCTAACAATGCTTTGCAGCAATATATGGAGGACCATGAAAGTGGGGTATTTATGGAAGAGAGAAATGACATTGACTATATTCTTCTTCGTCAACCGGTGATACTAAGACATAATTTACCTGTGGAAGACTTGGGTACCACATTACCACCCAAGGAGGATCCTGTTTTTTATTAAAAACCTTTACCTGATGATCATAAATATGCTTATATTGATGATAAGAAAACGTATCATGTTATTATTAGTTCTAAACTTTGAGGTGAGGAAGAGGAAAGGTTATTAGAAATATCGAAAAAACACCGTGGAGCTATTGGATATACTCTTGATGATTTGAAAGGGATTTCTCCTTCTATATGTCAGCATGTTATTAATATTGAATCTGGTGCAAAACCAGTAGTTGAACATCAACGCCGTTTAATTCCTAAGATGAAGGAAGTGGTAAGTGATGTCTACACATGCTTCTATTCTTGTAGACAGTGTTGGGCCTCCAAGTGCATAGGTTTGTAAAACAGAAGCAAGTTTCCCTTAAGTGGATCACCCAAGGTTTATCGAACTTAGGGAGGTAGAGGTCAAAGATATCCCTCTCAAGAAACCCTGCAATTAAGATACAAAAAGTCTCTTGTGTCCCCAACACACCCAATATAATTTTCAGGTATATAGGTGCACTAGTTTGGCGAAGAGATAGTGAAATGCGAGTAATATGGATGGTTATAAGTAATAATAGCAATCTGAAATAAATATGGCAGCAAGCAAACATGTAGCAGAACAGGCGGAAAACGGTGTTTCAATGCTTGGAAACAAGGCCTAGGGATCCTACTTTCACTAGTGGACACTCTCAACAATGATCACATAATTGAATAACTAAATATCTTCTCTTCACTATGCTACTATTAACCCTCTCTGGTTGGATAACGAACACTAATCATTGCGTAGGTCTGCAAAAAGCATTCCTTAAAGTAAGCATTTCCATGTCTAGTTAACCCCACGCTGTCACTATGAGCGCCCTAGAAGGTACTAGACAAACACCACAATTCATAGAGGAGACACACATGATGTGCACACTGTCACCTTCACACCGTGGGACAAGGTGACTCCAAAGTTCATATTAATAAAACACTTAAGCAGCACAAGATGAAGACTAACATCTACTTATTCAACTAGATTACAAATCTCACGATCACATATAGATCACACCATGGGAGAGAGAGATGAAACACATAGCTACCGGTGGAGCCCTCAGCCTCGGGGGAGAACTACTCCTCATTATAGGAGACAACAATGGCGATGGAGATGTCGGTGGAGTCGATGGAGATGGCTTCCGAGGGCACTTCCTCGTCCCGGCAGGGTGCCAATACAGAGATCTGTCCCCCGAAACTTGTTGACGGCGGCAGCGGAGCTATGGATGTATTTTGTGGAAAAGGTCGATTCCTTTAGGGTTTTCCCTCGGGGGAGTATAAATAGGCGAAAGGGAGATGCCGGGGGTGGCCAGGGGGCCCCACCACCAGGTGGCGCGGCCAGGGGGCCCGCGCCACCCTATGGTGTGGCCACCCTGTGGCCCCCCTCCGGGGCTCTTCGGGACTTCTAGATGCTTCTGGGGAAATAGGAACTTCGGGATTCGTGGGGTTCAATTCCGAGAATATTTCCAGAACAACTTTTCTGAAATAAAAAACAGCAGAAAATAGGGCACTTGCACTTGGCATCTTGTTAATAGGTTAGTCCCGGAAAACGTGTAAAAATGTTATAAAGAAGGGAGAAAACATGTAGCAATTGGCATAATATCAACATGGAACATCAAAAATTATAGATACGTTGGAGACGTATCAATAAGAAATGAGGTATTAAAACTACTTGATGCTGGTATTATTTTTCCTATTGTTGATAGTAGATGGGTAAGTCTTGTGCATTGTGTCCCTTATAAGGGAGGAATGACTGTTGTGCCTAATGAAAATAATGAGCTTATTCCTCAAAGAGTAGTAGTTAGTTACAGAATGTGAAAGTTAACAAGGTTACTAAGAAAGATCAGTATAATTTGCCTTTTGTTGATCAAATGCTAGAGAGGTTGTCTAAGAAAACTCATTTTTGCTTTCTTGATGGTTATTCTGGGTTTTCTCAAATTGTTGTTAGGGCAACTAATCAAGAGAAAACAACCTTTACTTGTCCTTATGGTACTTATGCTTATAGACGTATGCCTTTTTGTTTGTGCAACGCTCCTGCTACGTCTCAAAGATGCATGTCTGCTATTTTTCATAGTTTTTGTGAAGAAATTGTGGAAGTATTCATGGACGATTTCTCTGTCTATGGAACTTCTTTGATAACTGCTAGCACAACCTTGATAAAGTTTTGCAGATATGTGAGGAAACTAATCTTGTTCTTAATTGGGAGAATTGCCACTTTATGGTGAATGAAGAAATTGTTCTCGGGCATAAAATTTCTGAAAGAAGTATTGAAGTTGACAGAGCTAAAGTGGAAGCAATAGAGAAAATGCCCTGTCCTAGGGATGTTAAAGGTATTCGTAGTATTCTTGGTCATGCTGGTTTTTATAGGAGATTTATTAAAGATTTCTCTAAAATATCAAAGCCTCTTACTAATCTTTTTCAAAAAGACGCACCTTTTGTTTTTTATGATGATTGTAAGGAAGCTTTTGAAACTTTAAAGAAGGCTTTAACTACTGCCCCTATTGTTCAACCACCTGATTGGAATTTACCTTTTGAAATTATGTGTGATGCTAGTGATTTTGCGGTAGGTTTTGTTCTTGGACAGCGAGTAGATAAGAAGTTGAATGTTATTCATTATGCTAGTAAGACTCTTGATGCTGCTAAAAAAAAATTATGCTACCACTGAAAAAGAGTTCTTAGCTGTAGTTTTTGCTTGTGATAAGTTTAGACCTTATATTGTTGATTCAAAAGTTACTATGCACACTGATCATGCTGCTATTAGATACCATGTGGAAAATAAAGATGCTAAGCCTAGGATTATTAGATGGGTGCTGCTTTTACAAGAGTTTGATTTGCATATTGTGGATAGGAAGGGTGCTAAAAAGCATGTTGCTGATGACTTGTCTAGATTGGAAAACATTGCTTATGACCCTATTCCTGTTAATGATAGTTGATATGGAGGATAAACCTCTAGGGTGGCCCGGCCTTCACGAATCGACCAAGAACACGAAGAACGAACGATGAACACGATGAACACGAGAGGGGAATCGAGGGCAAACAAAGAGGATAACTAGCGGGAACTGAAAGATCCAAACCTCCCGTCAACTAAGCCGCAACGACCGCCTACGAGACGATCGATCCAACCGAACTCACCTTATCGGAAACCGCTTCAACACCACGTGGCCGGTCCACCCCGCCAATAGAACCTCAAGGATTAGTTGAGATAGATTGGAAAGTTCCTAACTGATTCCAAGGGGAAAGGATAGGTAACCCAGTGTAGCCTTCATACGATCCTAGATACAAATCATAGGAGTAGCCTTGATACGGTTCTAGGTACAACCATAGGAGTAGCCTCGCAAGAGGGGTACAAGAGCAAAGCTCAAAGTTCTCAAATCATCTCTAACCTAGATCTGGTCCAAGGGGTTCTCTTATATAGCCTAGGGGGCAGGTGGGGGTGAAAAGGTGGGGTTTCACCCACTTTTGCAAGCTGTAATGAAAGCTGTCCTGGCCGGGCTGGAGGCCGGGCGGCTCGGGTTGGTGGCCGGCTTGGGACGGGGTGGAGGCCAGGCTGCTCGGGCAGGGAGCCGGCCTGGGGCGTGCAGGGAGGCCGGCCTGGCCGGGGTGCAGGCCAGCTTTCCTGGCCCCTATCTCCTCCTTCTTCCTCGGTGCCTTCTTCTTGATCTTCTTCAGCGGCTTCTTGGGCATCGTCTTGGGAAAGTTCTTGGGGCTCCTTGGTGGGGTCCAACCTGAGCACGCATAGGGTGGATCCATGAGGTAGCGCACCATTCACCAAGTCATCGAAGGCATAGAGAGAGAGGATTGAGTTCACCTTATCATGTATTGTCTTAGCTCCTGATCTTGTCATTGGTCCACTTGGTGGAATGGGGTGTGCTGCATCATCCCCCCCTTGAAAAAGAGTCGACCTCGACTCGTGATCTTCCTCATCACTTGGGTATCCATGGAAGGGAGAGAGATCCTTGACGTTGAAGGAGTTGTGGATGAGGTACTTGGATTGCGGTAAGTCGAGCTTGTACGCGTTGTTGTTGATGCGCTTGATGATCTTGAAAGGGTCGTCGCCCCTTGGCTTGAGCTTGGAGTTGCGCTCTTGTGGGAAACGGTCCTTGCGCAAGTGTAGCCAAACGAGGTCACCTTCTTGGAACACCATGGCCTTCTTGTTCTTTTTCATGATAGATGCACGATGCTCGGAATGCTTCTCGAGTGTAGATCTTGTGTATTCATGGAGCTTCTTGATGTAGTCAGTGCGCTTGTTGATGTCCATGTTCGCTTGCTCGCGTAGAGGAAATGGTAGGATGTCGAGAGCGGTGTTGGGGTTGAAGACGTAGACGATCTCGAAAGGCCTTTGCTTAGTATCTTGGTGTAGTGCTCGGTTGTAGGCGAACTCGGCATGTGGGATGCATTCCTCCCAATTATTAAGGTTGGGCTTGATCAATGCCCGTAGGAGTGAAGAGGGCGTGTGATTCACAACTTCGGTTTGGCCATCCGTTTGTGGGTGGTAGGCGGTGGAGAATAGTAGCTTGACGCCGATCTTGGCCATCAAAGTCTTCGAAAAGTAGGAGGTGAACTTTACATCTCGATCTACAATTGACGTGGGCACACCATGTAGACGCACAATTTCCCTGAAAAACAAGGTGGCAACATGTGAAGCATCGTCCGTTCGATTGCATAGAATGAAATGTGCCATCTTAGAGAAACGATCAACAACGACAAAGATTGAGTCCATGTTTGTTTTAATGCGTGGGAGTCCTAGCACAAAGTCCGTGCTAATTTCACTCCAAGGTGCATGTGGTGTAGGTAGCGGTAAGTAAAGACCATGAGGATTGGAAGTAGACTTAGCTCAGAGACATGTAGGACATCGCTTGACGAGTATTTCAACTTGATGCCTCATCTTAGGCCAATAGTAGTGGTTGGAGCGCATGACATAGGTCTTGTCCCGGCCAAAGTGTCCCATGAGACCCCCTTCATGTGATTCCTTCATTAACAACAAATGAAGAGAGGACTCGGGAATACACAATTTGTTAGCCTTAAACAAGAACCCTTTGTGAAGATAGTAGTCATCAAAATCTCGATTGGGCAAGAATTTCTCAAAAATAGGTCCAAAGAAAACATCGGAAGAGTATAAGTCTTTGATGTCATCCAAACCAATCACATTTATGTCAAGGCGGATAAGAAGGCACTCTTTTCTAGACAAAGCATTCGCTACAACATTCTCTTTACATTTCTTGTACTTAATGACATAAGGAAAAGATTCTATGAATTCTACCCATTTAGCATGTCTCTTGTTCAAATTAGCTTGACTTTTCAAATATTTCAAGGATTCATGATCGGAATGAATGACAAATTCTTTAGGCCAAAGATAATGTTGCCAAACTTCTAAGACTCTAACCAAAGCAAATAGTTCCTTATCATAGATTGGGTAATTGAGTCTAGCACCATCTAATTTCTCACTATGATAAGCAACGTGACGTCCATTTTGTATAAGAACGCCACCAATGCCTATTCCACTAGCATCACATTCAATCTCAAAAGTTTTCTCAAAATCCGGCAAGACAAGTAAAGAGCTTCGGTCAAACATTTCTTGAGTGTGTCAAAAGCTTTTTGTTGCGCATTTCCCCAAACAAAAGGTACATTTTTTCTTTGTAAGTTCATTTAAAGGGCAAGCAATAGTTGAAAAATCCTTCACGAAGCAGCGTTGTAAGTTCATTTAAAGGGCAAGCAATAGTTGAAAAATCCTTCACGAAGCAGCGATAGAAACCGGCAAGGCCATGAAAACGCCTTATCTCACCCACGGAAGTAGGGTTAGGCCAATTTCTAACTGCCTCGACTTTCTTGTTGTCGACTTCAATTCCATTTGAAGAAATCACAAATACCAAGAAAACAAGCTTGTTGGTGCAAAAATTGCATTTGGAAAGATTGGCAAAAAAGGTTTTCTTTGCGAAGAGACAACAATACTTGAGAGATATGATCAAGGTGATCCTCCAAAATTTGCTATAGATGAGGATGTCGTTAAAATAAACCACGACAAATTTGCCAATGAAAGGGCGCAAGACTTCATTCATAAGACGCATAAAAGTTGAAGGAGCATTCGACAGACCAAAGGGCATGACAAGCCATTCATACAAACCAAGTTTTGTTTTGAAAGTTGTTTTCCATTCATCACCTATTCTCATGCGAATTTGGTGATATCCACTTTTAAGATCAATTTTGGAAAATATAGTAGCACCACTTAATTCATCAAGCATATCATCGAGCCTAGGGATAGGATGTCTATATCTAACGGTGATAGCATTGATAGAGCGACAATCCATGCACATGCGAGAAGTATCATCTTTCTTAGGGACAAGGATAACCGGAACGACACAAGGGCTAAGAGATTCACGAATGAAACCTTTGTCAAGTAGTTCTTGTATTTGCCGCTCGATCTCCTTAGTATCCTCGGGGTTGGTGCGGTAGGGAGCACGATTCGGAAGTGGAGCACCCGGAATGAGGTCAATGCGGTGCTCGATGCCACATAGGGGAGGTAGACCCGGTGGTAGTTCGTCGGGAAACACGCCTTCAATTCCTTTAACATTGGTAACAAGGACGGAGGAAAGCTTGTTATGGTGTTAGTTTCAAGTGTTTCTCCTTTGCACATAAGGATAAAGTGAAGGGTGGATGGGTCCTCTCGTAACTCTCGCATCTCTCTTTTGGTGGAAAGTAAGGCAAGGCCTTTGGGAGCACTCGAACTTTTCCACTCATGTTTGGCTTGTGGCTCTCACTCTCTTTGAGGTGGATCACTCTCTCACCACTCATCTCACAAGATTTGAGCTTTTCTTGTTTACGTGCAAGGGTCTTGGCGTTGTCGGTGATCATTTGGCTAAGAGACATGGCGCAGAGCACAAATGTCTTGTTATTCCACTTGAAGCTATACTGGTTGGTACGCCCGTCATGAATAGCACTCTTTTCATATTGACAAGGTCGTCCAAGAAGAAGATGACACACGGTCATAGGCAGAACGTCACACTCAACCGTTTCTTCATAAGGGCCAATCTTGAAGTGGACGGAAACCATGTGTTGAATCTTCAAGGTTCCGGAGTCACTAAGACATTGGACATGGTAGGGATGAGGATGTTGCTTTTAAGTCAATTGGAGTTTATTGCAAAGCTCTTTGCTAGCCAAATTGTGGCAACTACCGCCATCGATGATAACCTTTATAGATTTGCCATTGATGCCGGCACGAGTTTGGACGAGATTGCAACGCTGATCATGCTCATCTTGAGGAGAAGTAGTGAGGAATCTTGTCACCACTAGCGATGGATTCTTGTCCTCGTCGCAATAGACGCTTTCTTCATCATCATTGGTCACAACCAAGGAATTAAGAGCAACTTGGTGCAAGGCATAGTATTCGCCTTCACTCATGGAGTCACGTTCACCATCTTGGTTGACAATCCTGATCATCTTGTTGGAACACTCGAAAGATTTGTGTACACTTCCACCACATTTGAAGCAAGTAATTGTGCTCGATTTAACTTGAGTAGCATTAAAGGTGGTGGTAGAAGGCACTTGTTTCTTGAATGGACGGGGAGACTTGTTGGTAGCATTAGGAGCTCTAGAAGTACTCTTGGTGTTGGTCGGTGTTGTCACTTGTGTCATTGGAGACGAAGAAGAAGGCCTTGAGGCAAAGTAAGACTTTTGCTTGTTGTACTTGAGGTCTTCCGCAATTTGGCGTTCGGCCTTGAGAGCTTTATGGACAAGAGCAACGATGTTGTCATATGGTTGATACTCGACAATCTTCCTTATGGGATATTTGAGACCATTGAGGAAGCGGGCCATTGTTTGTTCTTGATATTCCATCACATGAGCTCTTATCAAAGCGGTCTCCATCTCCTTGTAGTACTCATCAACCGACTTAAAACTTTGTCTAAACTCTTGAAGCTTCTTGAAGAGGTCACGCTTGTAGTGTGGAGGAACAAAGCGCGCATTCATGAATTGCTTCATCTCGTTCCAAGTGTCAATTGGAGCAATCCGGTTTCGAACTCTTTCCGTTTGGAGAGATCCCACCATAAGAGTGCATAGCCTTCGAACTCCAAAGAAGCCATAGCAACCATCTTCTTGTCACTAAAGTTGTGGATCCGAAGATCTTGTCTACCTTGAGGGCCTAAGAAAAATATTCTTCGGGATCATTTTCACCATTGAACTTTGGGACGTTGAAGCGAAGGGCAGTCATGTTGTCGATGGGGTCGCTCATGTGGGTCTTCATCATAGATAGGAGGTGAAAGATCATATGGGTCATCCTCATTGTCTTGGCGTTGGCGGTCATGGCGAGGAGGATGACGCCGGTGGTCATCAGGATGGAGTTGGTGATGACGGCGGAGTCGTGCTTCACGGTGTTCACTATCATCATTGTCATGGTCTTGTTGCTGAGTACGCTCATGTTCATTGCGAGGGTGTTGACGAAGTTCTTGCTTGTGTCGAGGTTGTTGAGGACGCTCTTGTTCACGGCACGGGTGTTGAGGGAGTTCTTGTTCTTGGCGGTCATTCTGGTGGTGACGCGCATTGCGCCTTGGTGGCCTTCGATGTTGGCGAGCGCCATCCACGAAGTCATTGTGACCATAGTCATGAGCAAGATCTTGTCAAGGAGGGTGATTATGTTGTCGAAGGTCCGGTCGTCGAAGGTGATGTTGAAGAGGGTCACCGCGGCCTTGGCGGTGTCGAGGTGGTGGTGATGGCGAGCTATCGTCATGCCAATGTCATCGAGTAGCTTGTGGCAAAGGAGGTGGTGGTGGTGCTTCTTGTTGTGGTTCTCGTTGCGATTGTCCACCATCCTCCATGTTGGGGTTGTGATCATGGCGACAAGCTTGGTGATGATCTGGAGTGTGGTGGCTTGAACGTCTAGACCTTGAGGACGATGATGATCCATGGAGGTTGGCAAGGTTTGCCAAGTTTATGTTGATGCGCGTCATTTGATCATTCAATCGAGCCTCTTGTGCTTGGAGTCGATGTTCATAGCGCTCCAATCCGTCCTTCACAAGTTGGCGGAGTTGGAAATGGTCGTTGTGGGTGACGAAGTTGTGGTAGGCGTTGTCGTTGTCGTTGAAGAAAGGGTTTCCTTCATCTTCCGAGCCCGGACTTGTGAACACTCCTTCCCTAGACATCTAAAAAACACACAAGGGTGATATGAAGACATGTATGTCTCAATTACCCAACGTTACCTTTTTCGGTCATATTGATCCTAGTGGACAAGCCAAGGTGTAGGGAGGTATGTCCAAAGTGAGTCCAAAAAGATCGACAGAAAACCGCAAACGACAACACACACACTTTATGTGGAAGGAAAATTGGCGAGAAAAGTGGCAAGGAAAAACAACAAATCCGAAGAAAAGTGTGTTGTAAAGCGTAGAGAAGAACCGAAATGAAATGTTAGCAAAAGAACAAAAATGGAACACACACACACAAGGGATAAATGGGGTTAGTGCGGCCAATGGACGAGCGGAGACGAAATGTTCCTATCGAAGACTAAGCTCAATGCCACACGAACGCAAAGAGGACTCTAGCTCAAACCGCAAATTATAGGCGGCAACAAGATTCTCACCGTGGCAACTGGTCACTCTCTTCTCTTTTGCGACGCGAAGCTACACGTTCCTACAAGTGATAGCAATTGGCATCGATCTTTTGCTTTTTTTTTATCTTTTTGATGATTCTAAAATGCCAATGCCTATTCGAAACTACGCTCTCACAAGTGCCAAACACACACTCTCGATGCCACGAATGCGATGCCAAAGCGATGTAAAAGAGATAGTCCGAATGGGAAAGGTACACAAACAATGAGTTAGTTCAAGCGGAAGCAAGTTATACCTATCTTGTGGATGATCTCAGACTTGCGGCCGGTGGTTGTCGATGTCGTGTCGATCCGTTGGTGTACATGCGTAGATGATGTTGTGGGCTTTGCGTGAAAACTTAAATCACTCAAATAGGACCAACAACGACAAAGAAAAGGAAAATGCTTAAATTAGGCCGACCTACCTAGCCTCCTGTAGGTCGCCTGCACCAAACGCGCGCGCGAGCACGCGAGGCCTACACATGGGCCTATTGC
Organism: Alopecurus myosuroides; assembly: GCA_028641055.1. Taxonomy (NCBI): domain Eukaryota; kingdom Viridiplantae; phylum Streptophyta; class Magnoliopsida; order Poales; family Poaceae; genus Alopecurus; species Alopecurus myosuroides. The sequence goes on from CM054059.1 coordinate 211,770,338, forward strand.
GTGTAGGTGGCTGGCCCAATTAGGACCAACTTTGTTTGTTTGGCCCAGTTTTGTGTGCAAACAACCCACCACAGTAATTAGGAGCAGCCACACATACGCTAAGTGTTTTTACCATGTTCAGCCAACGTTGCGTACGTATTAAAAATTTGTAACAATTTTGCTCATATTTTGTTGAGAAAGCACAAACGAGATGTTGCAATGTTTTTTCTAGATGTTTTTTCTAGATAAATACAAGTGTATTTAGAATTCATTTGGAATGATATGTTTATGCGCTCATTCACATGTTGTAAACATGTAATTTTTTTGTTCCTATCGATTTACCTTTTTGTTGAAATAAGTGATGATTTTTGTTGCAACTCAAACAGTGACAAATTATTTTGTTGCTTACCAACTTTTTTAATTGATGCAAATATTTTTTTTGTTGCAGTAGGTTGTGATTTTTTTGAATTGTTTAAACATTTTTGTTGCAACGCAATAACATATTGTTTAACTATTATTTGTAACATTATTTATTTTTCGAAAAAGATTTGAAAAAATTTGTTGCAATACTTTTTTTTGTACAGAGGGCGATAATTTTTGTTGCGACATAAGTGATTTTGTTGCAATGGCATTTTTGCTGTAATTATCGATTTGGCCGGGGGCGACACAATATACCTTTTCGTTTTAAGTGGGGCTGCTGTGGAGTGCGGGTTCTATATGCGAAAAGCGGGGGGCTAAAATGTAAAATTGTGTTGTGTTGTTTTAAGCCAACGGATGAAGATCGGACGGCTCGCGATGGGACCTACGTTTTGCAAATGTAGGCCGACCTACGCAGAGTGCTGCCCCAAATAAAAACATGTTTGAAAATCTGTCCAAGAATCGAAGAGTAGGATTTTTCTGTGATTTTTTGCTCAATTTTGAAATTCCTTCAAATCCAAGATTTTTTTTTGGACAAATTCGAGGAAAGTGGCTGAATAGAAAGGTGGCGAATGGTCTCAAGCAACAAATCCACGTATCAAATCCACGAAAAACTCAACAAATCCACAGATCGGTCGAAATCCCTTTTTGGCTATTTTTGGTGAAATTTTCGAATTTATGGTGGTAGAAGAAAAATTGGGTGGAAAAGGGGGAACTGGGGTTGAATTCGTGTCAATCTAGCTCTGGATAGCAGATGATATGGAGGATAAAACTCTAGGGTGGCCCGACCTTCACGAATCAACCAAGAACACGAAGAACGAACGATGAACACGAGAGGGGAATCGAGGGGAATCGAGGGCAAACAAAGAGGATAACTAGCGGGAAATGAAAGATCCAAACCTCCCGTCAACTAAGCCGCAACAGCCGCCTATGATACGATCGATCCAACCGAACTCACCTTATCGGAAACCACTTCAACACCACGTGGTCGGTCCACCACGCCAATAGAAACTCAAGGATTAGTTGAGATAGATTGGAAAGTTCCTAACTGATTCCCAAGGGGAAATGATAGGTAACCCAATGTAGCCTTGATACGATCCTAGATACAAATCATAGGAGTAGCCTTGATACGGTCCTAGGTACAACCATAGGAGTAGCCTCACAAGAGGGGTACAAGAGCAAAGATCAAAGTTCTAAAATCATCTCTAACCTAGATTTGGTCCAAGGGGTTCTCTTATATAACCTAGGGGGAAGGTGGGGTGAAAAGGTGGGGTTTCGCCCACTTTTGCGAGCTGGCAGGAAAGCCGGCCTGGCCGGACTAGAGGCCGGGCGGCTCGGGTTGGTGGCCGGCCTGGAGACGTAGGGAGGCTAGCCTAGCCCGGGGCGGAGGCCAGGCTGCTCGGGCAGGGAGCCGTACTGGGGCGCGTAGGGAGGCCATCCGACTCTGTTAGGTCACCGGCCTGGAGGCCGGCCTGGCTGGGGTGCAGGCCGAGTTTCCTGGCCCCTATCTCCTCCTTCTTCCCTCCTTCTTCCTCGGTGCCTTCTTCTTGATCTTCTTCAGCTGCTTCTTGGGCATCGTCTTAGGCAAGTTCTTGGGGCTCCTTGGTGGGGTCCAACCTGAGCACGCATAGGGTGGATCCATGAGGTAGTGCACTATTCACCAAGTCATCGAAGGTATAGAGAGAGAGGTTGAGTTCAGCTTATCATGTATTGCCTTAGCTCGTGATTTTGTCATTGGTCTACTTGGTGGAATGAGGTGTGTTGCATCAATAGTTTTCCAAATGAACAGTCGGCTGCAATAAAGGTAAACTCCCAAGATAGTCTGTGGTATGCAGATTATGCTAACTTTATTTTCTCCAAGTATTTGGCTCCAACATTTACAGCTCAACATAGAAGAAAACTCTTTTATGATTTGAGGCATTATTTTTGGGATGACCCACACTTATATATTGAAGGAGTAGATGGTATTATGAGAAGATGTGTTCTAGATCATGAACAACGTGAAATATTGAAAAAGTGCCATGGTAGTGATTATGGAGGACATCACGCTGGAGATAGAACTGCACAGAAGGTTCTACAATCAGGTTTCTATTGGCCTACTCTCTTTAAAGATGCACATAAATTTGTTTTATCATATGAAATGTCAAAGAGTTGGTAATATTTCTAGACGCAATGAAATGCCTATGAGTTATTCTCTTGTTATTGAACCCTTTGATTATTGGGGATTTGACTTTATGGGTCGTTTCCTCCTTCGAATGGTTACACTCATATTCTTGTTGCCGTTGATTATGTCACTAAATGGGTAGAAGCTATACCTACAAAAAGTGCTGATGGTGAGACCTCTTTAAAAATGCTTAAAGATGTTATTTTCCCTAGGTTTGGTGTGCCTAGATACCTTATGACTGATGGAGGTTCTCACTTTATTCATGGTGGTTTTAGAAAACCCTTGCTAAATATGATGTTAATCATAGAACTGCCTCAGCTTATCATCCTCAAACCAGTGGGCAAGTAGAATTATCAAACAGAGAAATCAAATCTATCTTGCAAAAGACTGTTAATAAATTTAGGAAAAATTGGTCTCATAAGTTGAATGATGCTTTATGGGCTTATAGAACTGCTTATAAAAATCCTATGGGTATGTCTCCTTATAAAATTGTTTATGGAAAAGCTTGTCACTTGCCTTTAGAATTAGAACACAAAGCTTATTGGGAAGTGAAGGAACTTAATAAAGATTTTAAAATTGCTGGTAAGAAAAGAATGCTTGACTTGAGTTCTTTAGATGAATGGAGATGTGAAGCTTATGAAAACGTTGGACTCTTTGAATATAAAGTTAAACAATGGCATGATAGGAGAATTCTTAAAAGAGAGTTTCATATCGGCGAGAAAGTTTCATATCGGTGAGAAAGTTCTATTGTATAGGTCTCGTCTCAGATTTTTTGCAGAAAAATTACTCTCAAGATGGGAAGGACCTTATGTTATTGAAGTAGTATATCGTTCGGGTGCAATAAAAATTGTTTCCCTCAAAGATAACACTACACAAATGGTGAATGGGCAAAGACTCAAACATTATATTTCAGGGGATTCTTATGATGAAGATGTTGATTCAAGTAATGACTCCGGAGAAGTTTATTATAGGGAAGATTCTAGAATCTGCAGAGTTCATTTTAGAATAGGTAACAGTTCTGTTAATAAAAAGTTCGCGTATCGATTTCCAACTTTTATTTTTTATGTTTCGTGGAAAATATGAAAAATATTGAGCCGAAGTGGGGTAGGAGACGCTGCCCGAGGGAACCACACCATGCCTGGGCACGGGCCCACCCCTGGCCACGCCTGCCCATGGTGTGGGCACCCCGGAGCCCCTCTCCGACCCGTTTTTGCTCTGCACCTTCCTTTCGTTATACATATTTCTGCTATATAACCCCCCGGACCCCCAAGGTCCATATATCGTTTTCTCGCCGTGTTTCTATTTTGACCTGTTTCTGCGAGGAATTGTTTTCAGTTTTAGAAGCACCATGGTCTCCGCCAACAACAACAAGGGCAAGGGACCGATGAAAGATGATCTCCAAGACCAAAAGCCGGAGGAGGAGATCGAGAGTGGAGCTGAAGGAGATGTAGAAGAAGACCCGTGCGTGCACCCATGCGCCACCGTCGCAAGCATTGGAGTGGTTACAAAACCTTTCAAGCAAACGGCAAGGATGAACACTCGAGGGAAGGCCCCACGTCACTGCTTAGCTTCAAGGACACCACTTCCAGGCATTAGACATTTCCATACCTTAATCCATGAGTATCAATCTATGAGGGTACCCAAGGCAAAGTTGCCTTCTCGCTGCGATATGGATCGTTCTAACCGTGCAGGTGAGGAAAGCCCCCGATCTGATATAGTGTGAGGGAATAATTCCAAGAGCTGGGGTTCACTGTTTGACAAGTTCCAGAACCATATTGAGAGCAATACAGAGCTGATACGCAGGATCATCTATGTGATTGATGATTTGAAGGAGTCAGCTGATAAGCTTATTGAGAAGGATTCACCACCACCACCAAAGAAATAACTCGTCATTGGTATTGGAATCCCCTTGGCTGGCTCCAAGCTTGGGGGAGTGCCGCGGTATCACACCTTTATCTTTCACCTTTTTACCTTTTAGTAGAGTCATATCATGAGTAGAGAAGTTATCATATATGATTGTTTGCAGTATGGAAGTATCTCTCCTTTAGTTGGTTATGGATGTATCCCTTGGTTTGAGTTGACGTAATGGAATATTAATGAGAAGTTTCATCATTTACTTTGTACACTTTATTTTAGTTTGCAATTTTTGTTATATGGTTGATCTTGTTATTAGTATTGGTATCAATATTGGAGCATCAAGATAATTTAGTTGGTTTTGGCAAACTTAGCATTGGTCCGTAGCAACAATATGTTGAAACTTAAGTAGAAAAGAGGGAGTTGCGCGTAGATATATTATTCCATGATCTTTCTTTCTTGTTGGCTCATAAGCTTAGTATTCTCAAGTAAGATTGTTTTTACCTCCAAGGAAGATTGCATGATTGGTTCTGTCATATGTATATTTGTTTGTTTTCCCTCAACTCTTATGCTTGCTACCCAGCCTTGCTAGCCAAAAACCTGTACTGAGAGGGAATAATTCTTGTGCATCCAAACCTTGAGCCACAAAACCATGCCATTTGTGTCCACCATACCTACCTATATGTGGTATTTGACCGCCACTCCAAGTAAATTGTTTGTGTTCTACCTTTAAAACCTTCAAAATTACACCTGTTTTGTGCCCCTATTTTAGCTCATGAGGACGCAAATGGAGAATCTTTATCTCACTTGTTGATTGGACTTTACACACCTGGACTAGTGGCTTCATCCGCTTATCCAAATGATAGAAGAGCTGGCAGCGGGGTGCCCAGCCCCAGACTCAATACTACAAATTATCTTCACTATTTTTGCCCCTGATTTATCAGTCAAAGCATAATTGTGTAAACAAAAGAGAAAGAGGGATGACCTTATATACCAGTTGCGTCCTTCAATGGGATCCGCTCTTGTGAAGTCTAGTTGGCTTGTGACATATTGTATTTTTTGTTTGCCATTCGTTGACATAAACATACAATGCTCTAAAAGAAAATTCAATATCTCTGTTTATCAAATGAAAATCTCTAGCACATGAGTTAATCTCTGCTTCCCTCTGTGAAGGGCCTATCTTTTACCTTTATGTTGAGTCAGTAAACCTACTCCTTTCTGTCTTAAGCAAGCATTTGAATTGTTGTGATCCATCCATCTATATGTTGATTTACTCAATCATGAAATTTATTCTTCCTAATTTAGTACAAATGTCTTTATATGATTGAATATCACTTTTAAAGTTATCAATGATTGCAAAGAGACTGTTATGATTGAGCATGAAAAACTCTACAATATAATCTCTAATATAAAGACTCTGATCGAAAGATAAGTACAATTTGTTAATTGTTCTCTAACCAAGAACGAAGTTTGCCTTCACCAATTATGATTTCCTTTTGCAACTTTATTGTGATTTCCTCTACCTGTTTCAAGTTTAGTTATACGAGAGGAAGTTGTTGTCTAGAATGACTTGTGCATTGATAGATGTGATCCTTCTTGTCCGTATTTTATTTATCGACACCTCACTCCATAAACCTGTGGTCATGTTTACTGAGTTCAATTTCGCTTTGGGACAAGCGAAGTCTAACCGTGGGGGGAGTTGATACGTCCATTTTGCATCACTATTTTATATCATAATTTTCTGTTATTCATCGATATATTTCATATTATGATGCATTACTTATTTTATTTCATCTTATTTTACATGTTTCATAATTATTGGAGAATAAACACCGGGATGAAAAATCTGATGGAAAAAAGCACCATCAAGATACCCTATTTTAGAAGATCAGGAGAAGAAGGGGACATCGGGGAAGTCTTAGAAGTCCAGAAGAGGGATCCAGCCACGAGGAGACCCGGAGGGGGGGCCACCAGGGTGTAACATCCCGGTGTTTTGGAGGTTATAAGGATCTGAATTTAATATGTGCATTTGCAAAGCATGCATCTGAAAATACGGGAAATTTTGGCGCGAAAGTTTAAACGAAGCAAAGTGACCAATGTTTCTCTCGACATGATGAAATAGGGCTAGATCATCTGGTTGAGGGTACATCTTGGAGTGATCTTTATAACAAACATCTTTCTAAACCAAATCATCTTATAAGACAAACCATATTTGGTGATGACCATCACAAACTTTCAACAATATCCACCACAAGTTTATGATTGACTTGAGAGGATTCATCTAGGTATTTTAGAACTCGAAGAGGGGTGAGTATCCAAATCACACAGATGATGACTTTACTTCTAAAAGTTAGTCGTGTATAACTGGAGGATCTCAACAGTCCTAAAGGATGAGTCTGAACAAGGAAATAAACCTTCTTAAACCAATACTAAACCTGATCACTGTCTGTGATCTTTCCAAAACTCTTTTCTACGTTTCTGCATGACCAAGTCTACAAGCGAAGCAAACCAGGAGGGAGCCAAAGATCAGAAGACATCAAGTGAGGGGGTGAAATCCAGGTGTTTGGTGTCATATAAGAATAATTTGAGTACAAGACTTGATCAATCTTGTAAGCAGATTATTTCTAAGGGCATTAAATAATGGAGTTTCATTAGGTTAAATTATACGAGAACAAACTGGTAACTGACTCTGAGACACCATCAGACGAGAAGTGGCAACTGGAGACTTATTCGCAAGTACTAGACCCTAGAGTGATCGAGGTTCCATCGATATTCCAGTGTAGAGAGAGAGACCAATATTGGAAGAGAGTGGAATTTCGACATGACCTCTAGTGCTATTGGATCTGAGGGATTCACTTCAACACTTGAAACAAAAGAATGTTGTAATTGGAATTTGAGTTCAAATTGAATGATTTGATGATTGGAATAATTTGATATTAAGTAATTCTGAAACAATTAATAATTAAATCTTAATTCAATTCAAATCCATTAATATAAGTTATTAATAGAAAAACAATAAGTTTTATTGATAATAACACAATTTTACAAAGTCATTACAAATTACAATAAATAGAAAAGACAAGTAATATTACATATGAATATTACAAATGAAAACAATTACAAAAAGAAATTCCTAATCTAATTCTTGCAAATCTCCAAGTCTTCTATTAATCTTCTGATCCTGCAAAATAAACGAGAAAAACAAAGAAAAGTAAAAAAATAAGATTAGTGGGGGTTAGTACTCTCAGGTAGGCACTGAGGTGCACTGCTAATCGCATCATCGATATTATACTAAGTCAAGTCAACATCTGTTCATATCAGAGAAATAGCCTCGGTATAATCTCATTGGCTAGTCACTCGAAATACAAGTGTCAGTCAAGAATAAGTCTAGCACAAGGATAAGACCAAGTCCAGCCGAGCTCATGTGTTAAGTTAAAGATCTAGGGTCATACACACAGGCACACATCACACACATCCCATGCATTAGTTGTGCTGTCAAGACCACAGCAAGCCTAGATTAGGCAAAGCAGCCGTACAGGGGAGGAGCAAAGCACCAATTTCCTTTCCACACAAGCAGTTTGAGCTACACAGCTCAAGAACACATAGCACAAACCTCCTCACTAATCAATCCCACCACAGATCAATCCATCAACCAGGATCCAGTGAAATCACTGATCCATCAAGATCAACACAAGGCCAAGCCTGGAGCTAGAGGAACAAGCCAGCAATACTACAGGGAGGAAGGCCAACAAAGAGGCAACACCAACCAGCACCAGGTCCACAAGTTCTCAACACCACCCCAGCATCAACATCTAACAGGTGAATCCCTACACACCACATAGCAAGGAATTGCTAAGCTATGCACAGAGAGGGGTTGGGATTTATTACCCTAAGTCTAGCATATTGTTGCTATGCTAAACACATCACAGGGAATTCAATAGTAGCATAATATATGTTCTTATCTATAAAAAAAACTTGCATCAGAACCACATCATAGGCTTAGGCAATAAAAATCATGTGCAATCTGTTCTTATCAGAAAGTAGCCAAAAAAGGGCCAAAGTAGCAGTTCCTAAATTTATACCAACAAGAACAAACCATTCTTGGCAAGAATGAAACCTGGGCACTTCCAAAAGGGGGCACTATAGGGAGATAACTTGCCAGACATGCAAGTGCATGGGCACAAAACCAGGAGAAAGCAAATTAACAGACCATGATTAATTCACAAGTATATGCTCCTACATGGATCATGGCCTCAGACTTTGCATCACTGGCCCAGGGCATAATCAAGGATAGGAGCAACTGTTCTTATCATATAAGTTGCTTTGGGGATCTAAGATCAACAGTACCAAGTTCTTATCAGTCTAAATGGCTACCAGGAGCACAAATCATGGACCAAGAAAATTCTCCTAATCTCAAGCCTGCAGTAAATTGTTGCTGGGCACTAGTCCATTGGAGAAGCACAAATCATGGAGCAGCACCTCAACACAATAATTGCATAGCAGGTTTATGTCAATTTTCAGTAAGCACGGAGAGAGAGGGTAACTGGACATCTTTCAGCTATCAAAAATCATAGGAATAGCAGTGGCACGTCCTCTGAATTCATTCAGAGTAGCACCCACAAATTTACTGCCCTAGCCAGCGCGTGGCACTAGGATTCCTTAGTGGACCAAAGCATCATAAGAACATCACCAATGGCTAGCTAAATTTATTCACAGGAGATTACTCTACTAGTTATAGCATCAGAACCTCCTCAATAAGTTCATGGCATAAGCTGTAACCAATTACACAGCACCAGGGAGCAACTCTAGGTATGGTTAGGATAGATATAGCATCCGCAACATCCACACACGAGGAAGAACTCCCAGACTCTAAGCAGGTATGAGAGCGGACTCGAGGGCCTGGCTCCAGAGCAAGGAGGGGGAAGTAAAGAGGAGGAGAGGAGCAGGGGAACTCACTGGTGACCACCATCGTGGTGGTCACAGCCAGGCGGCGTATCAGTGTCGATGGCGCCGGCGTGACGCCGTTGTTGCAATCCGTGGAGCCGTCCCGACGGCGCCACAACACGCACAGAACCGGGAGGAACCTAGAAGCAGCCCTAGAGCATCGGAGGAGCAGAGGCGGCATCGGGGGCTTGTGTCAACTGAAACCCTAGGCGAGGGTTTGGGTGGTGCACGACCGTCTCCGGGAGTGAATCCCAGATCGAAGGACATGAGTAGGTAGAGCGGCGCATGGCGCGTCTTTTGTGACCACTGGCGGCGGCGGAAGACACAAGAGAGAGGCGGGGAAATACGTCAACGACGGCGGCGACTCCATGTCGCGAGAGAGCAGGGAAGAGGAGGAACGAGATCGAGGGGGAATCGAGTGCGAGTCATGGTCGCCTGCTCGGGTAGTCGGGTTCGCCCGAGTGGGTTCGACCTAACCCACTGGTGGGTGGCCCACCAGTCAGCCCTGAGGGCAAAGTGGTCTTTGACCATTTTCTCCTCAAAAGAAAAGAATATGAATAATAACAAATTAATAAAATTCAAAATTTAATAATAAAAAAATCATAAAACCAAGTATCTCAAATTCTCGAATAAAACAAATTGTTCATAGACCATATTATTTTAAAAGGTGATATTGTTAAAATAAACAGAAATAACAAAAGAATGGAAAATAATATTATTCTTAAATTGTGACTCATAAATACCAACTTATATAATTTTAGAGCCTAGTTTTATAAAATTTATTAATTCTTTATTCTCTGATTTATCAAAGAATAATAAGATAATTAAATCACATGAAATTAATAAAGGAATGGAAAATAATATATTCTTTAAGTCTTTAAATTCAAAACTATTCAAATCATTTTAGTACTCAATATTTAAATAATAATAAAACAACCTTGTTCCAAAAAAAATTAAGCATATCATTTAAGTATTCATTTTGGTGTTTAATACATTGTCTATAGAAATGAATATAACTTTATTCTGCTGCTTTGGGATTTTAAATTAATGTCTTCAAAATAATTTAAGTCATAATTGTAATTCTTAATTAATGAAATATAATCACTTGTTTAACTTAAACCCTAGCAGATGATTTAAGTGGGTATTTCAAGATTTCCATTTTACCTAAGTAATACTTCTACATGAACGATTTTGCCAAATCATAACAAACCATGTTTGTTTTCCTTAAAGAATTATCCTTATTAAGATATCAACTTATTACTTGCATAAAAGTGAACAGTATTTAATTCATTAACGCATACACTTTAAATTTTTTACTAACCAAGCATATGAACTAAAAACCTGAATAACTAATAAAGCAAACAACCAACTTATGATTAAAACCTTAAGTGATGCAAGTCATCACTATAACAACTAACTAACAACAACTCAAAGCCAAGAAAACTCAATAAAATTTAAATATCGCAAAACGTTGCTTGATCATTCAAGCTTGGGTATTTTCGGGGTAAACCACGATGCATCCCATTACTATGCATAATAACATATTGCCAATTTTCCAGTAGCCCTTATCGGGACTACTTTGCTATTTTCAGATATCGGGAAATCCACGCAACCCTCGAAACCGAAGGCAGGGATTATTGTCATTATTTCTATCTCAGGCAAGTTCATCACTTGCTAATATCCTTTGCAGTTTTTCTTAACGAACTATTTGCAAAAACCCTATTGTATTACCACCTAATCTCAAAAGAATGCATGATCCTATTTTTATAATAATATGACTAATTGAAAGACTACCCGAGTGGTAGTGTTCTATTTGGTGGGCGGATGGGACCATGGTAAGATGAATAGGTCAAAGGAAGGTTCCATCTGCATGGTAAAGTATTACCTAGGAGTTAACAACCAATATCGTCAGAACTCGGTGCGCCGTAAATACCGCGTTAACCATGGGTCTTCTATGGGGGGAGTAAGTCAGCCGTGATCTTCTCTCGTTCGCATGTCAACGGACTGCCAGAGACGTACGCTGTAGGTCTTGCGGGACTACATGCACATGGGTGGAAGCCCTTACGTCCCACGGACTCTGAGGTCTATGAGTGTCTGCCAGGGGCGCCTAGATCTCCATCGTGAGGGGTGGAATCAGAGTTTCAACCTGCTGGTGGAAATGGGTGGGCAGGCATTGTGCGAAGAAGCACAGTTTGGCTTGGACCAACAACCGGGCCCCATACCTGAGTGGGAGTGGACAGGAATGTACACCTGGTTGTGCAACATGGTCTTGGTCGTCCATGGGTAAAGTAACGCACATCTGCAGAGTGTAAAAGGATGTGGCATGTTACCCCCTGTTCCAGGAAGGAACTGCGAACGCTACAGGAAAGGCAACTCCATGAAGTTCTAGTCCTGTGATGGTTTGGCGGGCATGGTTGTCAGAATTAAAAGCAACCTCTTGAGAAAGATTTACAAAAACCTTGCATTATCTTATGACTCTTTTGAGTCTAAAGCTGTAGTTAGTGCATCAAACTACCCACCATATATCATGAACTTGCTAAGTAACGCCCGTTACTCATTCGTTCCTGTTTGACCCCCCCTGCTTAGAGTTGAAGCCCTATGGAAGTCGTCATCGTGAAGCCATCGTTACCTCATGAAGTTAGGTGGAGTCTTATACTACTTAGCCAATAAAGCATCGTCATCAACAACGCTGGTGGAGGAGAAGCTATCAAGGTGTAGGTGAAGACCATTCGTGTATTTAGCTGTTACAAGCCATAGATTAGGGCTGACATCAACCGTAGTAGATTAGTTTTGAGCTTGAGTTCTTCTCCAGCTTGGAGCTTCGAATTGCTTCTTCTGATGTTTCATTTGCAAGAGATCTTCTTGATTCATCAAAGAAATTCTCAAGATTTTGTAATGAAGTTTGTATCCTATAGTTTTGCCTGGTCCTGCTATGTTTTTGTTGTACTACTCTGAGGGATGTAATATTCACAGGTAAGTCCTTCTGTGAGTATTATTTCATCGACTTGCGCACTACACATGCAGTGGTGTGCTGGGTCACCACAGATGGCATCAGAGCAAAGCGACCTTAGGTTTAAATCCTTTTAGGAGATATGTAGGTTGGTAAAGACCATAGGAAGCCATCTTATCTAAACCATATCTCCTACAACGATGATTATCATTCACTTGATAATGAGACGATCATACTTGTATCGAATATTCTTACTCAACTTGAGTATTCTACTTATCTATTTTTTTATACCTAGGTATGGTTAGTTTGAAGTTTAGCATACATCAGTTTTATTGAGAAAAGAGTTCTGACATAGTCAGAGATGATTAAGTCAAAGTGAGGATTATCCCATTCTATGAATGAATAGGATGGAGTAGAACCTGGTATTGAGTTAGTATAGGAGTCATCAAGAATGGATGCTGAGAATCATTAAGAGTTATTAAAACTATGGTAACTATGGGGTATATATCATATCCTTAGTCAACCAGTCCAGAGTTGAACTACTATAGTGTAGCATAGTATAGTAGCAGGAGAAGGCATATGCATTGATGGAAGCTACATTACTACTTCTACGATGTGATCAACAACATGAAGGATCAACATATGCTATGAAAGTTTATGGTAATTAAGATGAAGGACTTTAGTTGGCATGGTACTAAGTTCTATACGAAACCAAGTAGACAACAACTATTATAGGATCATTTTGTCTTGGTTTATTCCATTGCAGTAAGGCATGAAATTAGAGTAATTACCTAGGCAAAGAGATGTTGTGTAGAACATTATTACAAGGTAGTATATACATACTTGTAGTGTATAGCATTTAAGAGCCTTGGTACTTGAGATGTTTTACTCTAAGTACTTTTATTCCACAGGCTTTGGATGCATGAGTGATAACTGCATTTGGGATTTATTGGATCTTATTTGGATCTTTGATTGAATAGATCTGTACATGAAGTTGGAACTTGATGTGCAAATGCATGTGCAAACCTTGAGTTCTTTCTTGATGTTACTGGTCTAGAGGGTATAAGATTAGTATGAGAGCGATCTGAGTTATCAGCAAATGGAAACGACCACAAAAGCTCTAGAAGACCAAAAGAAGTCAATGAAACCACTGATGGGAATGGACCACAGACCACATCTTGCTTGGAGTTGGTGGCATATTTCATCAACACATGGAGATATACCACAAGTGATGCCAAGAAAATCACATGAGTAGCTATATTCGAGAAGGAAATAGGTAGAAGTTGAGAAATCTGATCATAGAGTCACCCTGTAGAAGTTGAAACTCAAAGATATAGAAGGACCATAGGAAGTAGCCAGTGGAATAGGTTATAGTCACCTATAGGAAAGAGTTAAAACTCGAGGAAACTCGAAGATATGTTCACTAATAATTGAGTCTAAGTCAATGTACACTACGTTGTACAAGTTTCTTTGAGCAGTATTCCTCTTGAGACCATTAGATTGAACCAAATGGAGTCCTAAACATAGACAATACCCATTGTACCGGAAGAATCTTATTGGTTATTCATCACCCGGTGGATATACCAAATGTTCTTCGGAAAGTTGTGAGAGATAGGAAACCATACCTATTCATCAGGAGAATGAAACTTGGTATCCACTATATGGTGGAAATACCACGTGTTCTTCGTAAGACCATTAGGAAGGTTTAGTGACAAAACAAAGTTGTCATAATAACCGGAAAATTATTAGATCATAGTGCAAGACAGTGGAAGGTAAACAATCAAGACAAGAGGCTACACATGCCAAGGTCAACACAAGGAAACAATTCTGAAGATTCAATGGTCTACAGAAGTTCTCTCTACCTATTTCTACGTGAGAGAGGTTGAACTTTGGGACGAAGTTCTTGTTAAGGGGGAGATACTGTAACATCCAAGTGTTTGAGAGGTTATAAGGATCTAAATTTAATATGCGCATTTGCAAAGCATGCATCTGAAAATACGGGAAATTTTTGCGCGAAAGTTTAAACGAAGCAAAGTGACCAATGTTTCTCTCGACATGATGAAATATGGCTAGATCATCTGGTTGAGGGTACATCTTGGAGTGATCTTTATAACAAACATCTTTCTAAACCAAATCATCTTATAAGACAAACCAGATTTGGTGATGACCATCACAAACTTTCAACAATATCCACCACAAGTTTATGATTGACTTGAGAGGATTCATCTAGGTATTTTAGAACTCGAAGAGGGGTGAGTATCCAAATCACACAGATGGTGACTTTACTTCTGAAAGTTAGTCGTGTATAACTGGAGGATCTCAACAGTCCTAAAGGATGAGTCTGAACGAGGAAACAAACCTTCTTAAACCGATACTAAACCTGATCACTGTCTGTGATCTTTCCAAAACTCTTGTCTATGTTTCTGCATGAACAAGTCTACAAGCGAAGCAAACCAGGAGGGGGCCAAGATCAGAAGACATCAAGTGAGGGGGTGAAATCCTGGTGTTTGGTGTCATACAAGAATAATTTGAGTACATGACCTGATCAATCTTGTAAGCAGATTATTTCTGAGGGCATTAAACACTGCAGTTTCATTAGATTAAATTATACGAGAACAAACTGGTAACTGACTCTGAGACATCATCAGACGAGAAGTGGCAACTGGAGACTTATTCGCAAGTACTAGACCCTGGAGTGATCGAGGTTCCATCGATATTCTAGTGGAGAGAGAGAGAGACCAATACTGGAAGAGAGTGGAATTTTGACATGACCTCTAGTGTTATTGGATCCGAGGGATTCACTTCAACATTGAAACAAAAGAATGTTGTAATTGGAATTTGAGTTCAAATTGAATGATTTGATAATTGGAATAATTTGATATTAAGTAATTTTGAAACATTTAATAATTAAATCTTAATTCAATTCAAATCCATTAATAGAAGTTATTAATAGAAAAACAATAAGTTTTATTGATAATAACACAATTTTACAAAGTCATTACAAATTACAATAAATAGAAAAGACAAGTAATATTACATATGAATATTACAAATGAACAATTACAAAAAGAAATTCCTAATCTAATTCTTGCAAATCTCCAAGTCTTCTATTAATCTTCTGATCCTGCAAAATAAACAAGAAAAACAAAGAAAAGTAAAAAAATAAGATTAGTGGGGGTTAGTACTCTCAGCTAGGCAGTGAGGTGCACTGCTAATCGCATCATCGAGATTATACTAAGTCAAGTCAACATCTGTTCATATTAGAGAAATAGCCTCGGTATAATCTCATTGGCTAGTCACTCGAAATACAAGTGTCAGTCAAGAATACGTCTAGCACAAGGATAAGACCAAGTCCAGCCGAGCTCATGTGTTATGTTAAAGATCTAGGGTCATACACACAGGCACACATCACACACATCCCATGCATTAGTTGTGCTGTCAAGACCACAGCAAGCCTAGATTAGGCAAAGCAGCCGTACAGGGGAGGAGCAAAGCACCAATTTCCTTTCCACACAAGCAGTTTGAGCTACACAGCTCAAGAACACACAGCACAAACCTCCTCACTAATCAATCCCACCACAGATCAATCCATCAACCAGGATCCAGTGAAATCACTGATCCATCAAGATCAACACAAGGCCAAGCCTGGAGCTAGAGGAACAAGCCAGCAATACTACAGGGAGGAAGGCCAACAAAGAGGCAACACCAACCAGCACCAGGTCCACAAGTTCTCAACACCACCCCAGCATCAACACCTAACAGGTGAATCCCTACACACCACTTAGCAAGGAATTTCTAAGGTATGCACAGAGAGGGGTTGGGATTTATTTCCCTCGGTCTAGCATATTTTTGCTATGCTAAACACATCACAGGGGATTCAATAGTAGCATAATATCTGTTCTTATCTATAAAAAAACTTGCCTTAGAACCACATCATAGGCTTAGGCAATAAAAATCATGTGCAATCTGTTCTCATCAGAAAGTAGCCAAAAAAGGGCCAAAGTAGCAGTTCCTAAATTTATACCAACAAGCACAAACCATTCTTGGCAAGAATCAAACCCGGGCACTTCCAAAAGGGGGCACCACAGGGAGATAACTTGCCAGACATGCAAGTGCATGGGCACAAAACCAGGAGAAAACAAATTAACATACCATGATTAATTCACAAGTATATGCTCTTACATGGATCATGGCCTCAGACTTTGCATCACTGGCCCATGGCATAATCAAGGATAGGAGCAACTTTTCTTATAATATAAGTTGCTTTGGGGCTCTAAGCTCAATAGTACCAGGTTCTTATCAGTCTAAATGGCTACCATGAGCACAAATCATGGACCAAGAAAATTCTCCTAATCTCAAGACTGCAGTAAATTGTTGCTGGGCACTAGTCCATTGGAGCAGCACCTCAACACAACAATTGCATAGAAGGTTTATGTCAGGTTTCAGTAAGCACAGAGACAGGAGGAACTGGACATCTTTCAGCTATCAAAAATGATAGGAATAGCAGTGGCACATGCTTTGAATTCATTCAGAGTAGCACCCACAAATTTACTGCCCTAGCCAGCGCATGGCACTAGGATTACTTAGTGGACCAAAGCATCATAAGAACATCACCAATGGCTAGCTAAATTTATTCACAGGAGATTACTCTGCTAGGTATAGCATCAGAACCTCCTCAATAAGTTCATGGCATAAGCTCTAACCAATTACACAGCACCAGGGAGCAAATCTAGGTATGGTTAGGCTAGATATAGCTTCGGCAACATCCACACACGAGGAAGAACTCCCAGACTCTAAGCAGGTATGAGCGTAGACTCGAGGGCCTGGCTCCAGAGCAAGGAGGGGGAAGTAAAGAGGAGGAGAGGAGCAGGGTAACTCACTGGTGACCACCATCGTGGTGGTCACAGCCAGGCGGCGTATCAATGTCGATGGCGGCGGCGTGACGCCGTTGTTGCAATCCGTGGAGCCGTCCCGACGGCGCCACAACACACACATAACTGGGAGGAACCTAGAAGCATCCCTGGAGCATCGTAGGAGCAGAGGCGGCGTCGAGGGCTTGTGTCAACTGAAACCCTAGGCGGGGGTTTGGGTGGCGCACGGTCGTCTCCGGGAGGGAATCCCAGATCGAAAGACATGAGTAGGTAGAGCGGCGCATGGCGCGTCTTTTGTGACCACTGGCGGCGGCGGAAGACACCAGAGAGAGGCGGGGAAATACGGCGACGACGGCGGCGACTCCATGTCGCGAGAGAGCAGGGAAGAGGAGGAGCGAGAGCGAGGGGGGAATCGAGTGCGAGTCATGGTCGCCTGCTCGGGTTCGCCCGAGTGGGTTCGACCTAACCCACTGGTGGGTGGCCCACCAGTCAGCCCTGAGGGCAAAGTGGTCTTTGACCATTTTCTCCTCAAAAGAAAAGAATATGAATAATAACAAATTAATAAAATTCAAAATTTAATAATAGAAAAACATAAAACCAAGTATCTCAATTTCTTGAATAAAACAAATTGTTCATAGAACATATTATTTTAAAAGGTGATATTGTTAAAATAAACAGAAATAACAAAAGAATGGAATATAATATTATTCTTGAATTGTCACTCATAAATACCAACTTATATAATTTTAGAGCCTAGTTTTATAAAATTTATTAATTCTTTATTCTCTGATTTATCAACGAATAATAAGATAAATAAATCACATCAAATTAATAAAGGAATGGAAAATAATACATTCTTTAAGTCTTTAAATTTAAAACTATTCAAATCATTTTAGTACTTAATATTTAAATAATAATAAAAGAACCTTGTTCCAAAAAAAGTTAAGCATATCATTTAAGTATTCTTTTTGGTGTTTAATACGTTGTCTAGAGAAATGAATATAACTTTATTCTGCTGCTTTAGGATTTTAAATTAATGTCTTCAAAATAATTTAAGTCATAATTGCAATTCTTACTTAATGAAGTAAATCACCTGTTTAACTTAAACCCTAGCAGATGATTTAAGTGGGTATTTCAAGAATTCCATTTTACCTAAGTAATACTTCTGCGTGAACGATTTTGCCAAATCATAACAAACCATGTTTGTTTTCCTTAAAGAATTATCCTTGTTAAGATATCAACTTATTACTTGCATAAAAGTGAACAATACTTAATTCATTAACGCGTACACTTTAAAATGTTTACTAACTAAGCATATGAACTAAAAACCTGAATAACTAATAAAGCAAACAACCAACTTATGATTAAAACCTTAAGTGATGCAAGTCATCACTATAAGAACTAAATAATAACAACTCAAAGCCAAGAAAACTTAATAAAATTTAAATATCGCAAAACGTTGCTTGATCATTCAAGCTTGTGTATTTTCGGGGTAAGCAATGATGCATCCCATTACTATGCATAATAGCATCTTGCCAATTTTCCAGTAGCCCTTGTCGGGACTACTTTGCTATTTTCAGATATCGGGAAATCCACGCAACCCTCGAAACCGAAGGCAGGGATTATTGTCATTATTTCTATCTCAGGCAAGTTCATCACTTGCTCATATCCTTTGCAGTATTTCTTAACGAACTATTTACAAAAATCCTATTGTATTACCACCTAATCTCAAAAGAATGCATGATCCTATTTTTATAATAATATGACTAATTGAATGACTACCCGAGTAGTAGTGTTCTGTTTAGTGAGAGGATGGGACCATGGTAAGATGAATAGGTCAAAGGAAGGTTCCATCTGCATGGGAAAGTATTACCTAGGAGTTAACAACCAATGCCGTCAGAACTTGGTGCGCCGTAAATACAGCGTTAACCATGAGTCTTCTATGGGGGAGTAAGTCAGCTGCGATCTTCTCTCGTTCGCATGTCAACGGACTGCCAGAGACGTACGCTGTAGGTCTTGCGGGACTACATGCACATGGGTGGGAGCCCTTATGTCCCACGGACTTTGGGATCTATGAGTGTCTGCCAGGGACGCCTAGATCTCCATCGTGAGGAGTGGAATCAGGGGTTCAACCTGCTGGTGGAAATGGGTGGGCATGCGTTGTGCGGAGAAGCACAGTTTGGCTTGGACCAACAACCGGGCCCCACACCTGAGTGGGAGTGGACAGGAATGTACACCTGGTTGTGCAACATGGTCTTGGTCGTCCATGGGTAAAGTAACGCACCTCTGCAGAGTGTAAAAGGATGTGGCATGCTACCCCCTATTCCGGGAAGGAACTGCGAACGCTACAGGAAAGGCAACTCCATGAAGTTCTAGTCCTGTGATGGTCTGGCGGGCATAGTTGTCAGAATTAAAAGCAACCTCTTGAGAAAGATTTAAAAAAACCTTGCATTAGCTTATGACTCTTTTGAGTCTAAAGCTGTAGTTAGTGCATCAAACTACCCACCATATATCATGAACTTGCTGAGTAACGCCCGTTACTCATTCGTTCCCGTTTGACCCCCCTGCTTAGAGTTGAAGCCCTATGGAAGTCGTCATCGTGAAGCCATCGTTATCTCATGAAGTTAGGTCTAGTCTTATACTACTTAGCCAATAAAGCATCGTCATCAACAACACTGGTGGAGGAGAAGCTATCAAGGTGTAGGTGAAGACCATTCGTGTATTTAGCTGTTACAAACCATAGATTAGGGCTGACATCAGCCGTAGTAGATTAGTTCTGAGCTTGAGTTCTTCTCCATCTTGGAGCTTCGAATTGCTTCTTCTGATGTTTCATTTGCAGGAGATCTTCTTGATTCATCAAAGAAATTCTTAAGATTTTGTAATGAAGTTTGTATCCTATAGCTTTGCCTGGTCCTGCTATGTTTCTGTTGTACTACTCTTACGGGTGTAATATTCACAGGTAAGTCCTTCTGTGAGTATTATGTCATCGACTTGCGCACTACACATGCAGTGGTGTGCTGGGTCACCACACAGGGGCCCACACCATGGCTGTGCGCCCCCCTTGGCCGCTCCGAGGGGTGGTATTGCTACCCTGGCCCACCTCTGTCCGCCTCCTTTCGCCTACTTGACCCCCCGGGAACCCTAAGCCTCACAGAACCACCGAGGAAATATTCTGCCGCCTTCTCGGGGCGGAAAACAACAGAGAGAGAAAAGCTCTCTGGCAGGGAGAAATCCGTCAGGGAAATTCCTCCCTGAAGAGGGGAGATCATCGCCATCATCACCGTCATCGCTCTGGGCATCCTCAAGATCGTCACCGTCATAATCACCCTCACCCTCACCCTCACCATCCATCTCCATCCTGCTGTAACAATTAGGGTTATGTATCGTTGTTCTTCACTAGATCTCTCTCCCGGTGTGGATTACTTGTTAGTAGTTGATGCTTACGAGATTTATCGGTGTTTGCACATTATGACCAGATTGGTATTCATCATTATATCACCTCTGATCATGATCCATATGATGTCTTGTGAGTAGTTCGTTTAGTTCCTGAGGACATGGGAGAAGTCAAGATGTTAGTAGTGAAATTATGTTGAAGTAATATCTAGTGGCTTGATATTTAAGTTGTGGTGTTATTCTTCTAGTGGTGTCATGTGAACGTCGACTACATGATACTTCACCTTTATGGGCCTAGGAGGATGCATTGTGTATTTGGCTACTAATTGTGGGGTTGCCGGAGTGACAAAAACCTAAACCCCCGTTAGGAAACCGATGCACGAGGGAGTTTAGGATCACAAAGTTTAAGGTTGTGGTTAGATTTATCTTAATTACTTTCTTGTATTTGCGGATGCTTGCAAGGGTTTAATCACAAGTATGTATTAGTCCTAGTTTGGCGGTGCATTAGCATAGGTTCACCCACACAACACCTATCATAACAACAAATATTAATCAATTGTATGAAACGAAAGCGCTTGACGAAATCCATGTGTCTCCGAGAACGTTTGGTAATCATAAGTAGAACAACCGGCTTGTCCTTTGCTCTCAAAAGGATTAGGCCATTTGCTGCAATTATATTTAATCTTTTATTTACTCATACTTTATTTATCTGCTATATCAAAAACCACCAAAAACCTGTTTGCTAGTGTTAAAGTGAATCCTCTATCCAACCTGCTTGTCAACATCTTCTGCTCCTCATTGGGTTCGACACTCTTATTTATCGAAAATATTACGATACACCCCCTATAATTGTGGGTCATCAAGTCCCTCCACAATCTGGTGGAGGTCCTCGCCCGAATCTGGTGTTTTGCCCCAAGCAAAAGACATCTTTAATCTTCTGGATGGCGTTCCAGAATCGTGACCCCGACCGGTGAGAGTCTACTAGGAGATCACGGTCACAGAGGTATTTGTTTCAGAGGATGTCTGCCCACATACCACATCTTCCCTTTTGGGGAGGTGAATGATCAAAAGCAATTTTTTAAACACAACATTAAAATATCACCGGCTGTAAAAGTGAAATCCAATGCTTATAAAATCCAGATGAACGATACACAATATGTTCAAACAAAACCCAAATAAATGCAAGGAGGCCACCGAACCTATCGAGAAACATTGTTGTGTCAACTCTTGTATAGTGTACGACGACCTTCGCTATAAGGCTGCCATACACACCCAAACTAACCACCATTAACTCGAAAAATCATGTGCTCAGAGAACAATGTCAAGAGCACGTCAACCGCAAAAGTATGTTTCAAATGAAATAATGATTTGGAATAGTCTTGAAAGGTCACACCGATTAAATTATGGTTTAAATTATGTTCATGATCAATTGCCAGGCGGAGACTTTAATCTTAAGGTGCAACGAATTGTGCCAAACATCCTGCGCGAAGGCGGCGCTTACCCCACGGGACAGCGCCTCGTACATAGATTTAACCGTGTATGTCCCGGACGAATCAAGGGACCAGGAAATTCTGTCTAA
Organism: Alopecurus myosuroides; assembly: GCA_028641055.1. Classification (NCBI taxonomy): domain Eukaryota; kingdom Viridiplantae; phylum Streptophyta; class Magnoliopsida; order Poales; family Poaceae; genus Alopecurus; species Alopecurus myosuroides. The sequence continues at coordinate 211,792,489 of CM054059.1, forward strand.
TCCTCCGGAGAGTGAAGTGGAGTTGATGATGGCATCCAGCTCTCCCACTGGGCCATGGCGGCGTGGGAGAGCGTCCTGCGGAAGCGGCAGCCCGAGCCTACTATATCTGCCACCGACGCCCCTTGGTCGTCGCAAATACTAAAGAGGAAGGGGAACTTGTGGCAGGGTGGACCCTCCCCCTGCCACCAATCAGTCCAAAAAGCTGTGCGCCGCCCATCCAGAATAATGTGTTTGGCCCCCACCTTGAAGAGGTGTTTAATTTTTTGTAAGCTTTACCAGAACTGTGATCCCCCCTCGGGGTGCTCGCGAAAATGTCCCCCGTTGTCGTGTATTTGTTACGAGTAATAGTGGCCCAGAGTGACCCGTCAGTCTGGTAGAGCTTCCAAATCCATTTTAGAAGGAGAGCCTCGTTCATTTTTTGGGAGTTGATAAGGCCAAGGCCCCCTGCCTCTTTAGGACGGCAGATCGCCGGCCAATTGACCATATGATACTTGCGGTCCGGCCCCGCGCCCTCCCAAAAGAATCTAGCCCGGATAGCATCCAACTCCTTGTGCGTACCCTTCGGAAGGAGGAAAATCCCCATTGCAAACATGGGGAGGTTGTCAAGGCAGGCGTTGGATAGGATGAGGCGACCACCGGAGGAGAGAAAACGGCCCATCCAAGGTTCAATCCTACGCGCCAGCTTTAAAATGAGGAAGGCCCATTGTTCCTTGCTAAGCTTGGAGTCCGAAATAGGGAGTCCGAGGTAAGTCAAGCGGAATTTTCCCAGTTTGCAGTTCAACATCCTAGCCACCCTTAGCTGGACATTCTCGGGCTGGTGAAGCACGATTACCTCGCTTTTGTGGTAATTGATCTTTAAGCCGGACATGTTCTCGAAGCACATCAGAAGGAATTTGAGGTTGGCCACTTCTAACTCGCTCCCCTGGATTAGAATGATCGTGCCATCCGCATATTGGAGGTGGGTGACACCTCCCGGAACAAGATGCGGTACCACTCCCTTAATGTGTCCCGCTTCGTTAGCCTTAGATAGGATAGCCGAGAGCCCCTCGGCAATAAAGTTAAAAAGGAGGGGAGAAAGCGGATCGCCCTGCCGCACTCCCCTTTTATTTCTAAAGAAGGGGTCCATCTCCCCGTTGATGCAAATGACAGTTTGTCCACCCGAGACAAGCTGGGAAATTCGGTGGATATAACCCGCGTCGAACCCTTTTCGACGAAGTACCTCGATGAGGAATTCCCAATTGACTCGGTCGTAGGCCTTCTTGAAGTCAAGCTTGAGGAGGATGCCTCCTAGTTTCTTAGTTTTCAACTCGTGAACTATCTCGTGCAGGGCCAGAGCACCATCAAGGATAAAACGCCCCTTGATGAACGCCGTCTGGTTGTGACTGATGGTTTTGTGAGCGACAGGGTCGAGGCGCGAGGCGAAAGCCTTGGAAATGATCTTAAAGATCACGTTGATCAGCGCTATAGGCCTAAATTGGGAGATGGAGTCCGCCCCTGGTATCTTAGGGATAAGGGGCATGGGTGGTCTATAAGAGCATGTGCAAAGGAGGCAGTGGGAAGGGGTAGCCACCGCTAGGATTGTCTTGTTCCCTATCTCAAAAGAATTTCACTTCTCTCCTACTTTTCTTCTCTCCATACTTTTTCTCTCTATTCAGCTTGAGGCGGCTGCCTCCTTTGCATGCTGCACCTTTCATGGCAGAGCATGCCACGGCTGCATCCGAGCCTACATGGACCTGCGGGGCAGTGGCCTGGGACATACCGTTGGGCATGCCCTAAATGGGGGTGGGCAGCGTAAAAAAAGACCTGTAGATATCAGTTACCTTTTTGTGCAGTTATGTCAGGCATGCTTTCACGGGAATAAAAATTAAGGCTCATTCATGGAGAAGTTATAGAGGGTTCGAGGGGTGCATCAGATACGAACCGTGCGCCATCTATAGAAAAAGAATGGTACTCCCTCCATCACAGTTTACACGACGCCTTTTCAATCTCATGCAATTTCACCACCGGAGAGAATTTAGGCGCGTTTGGATTTAATGCTCAATTAATTAAGGCGTGGTAAAGGGAATATGCTCCACAAAATTCTCTCACGTTACCTCCTCACAGGTGTGTATGCGGGTAGGTGGAATTCTCCACCAATGCATGCAGGGAAACCGTTCAGTTATTGGCCGGATTAATTAACTAGCGAGTAATTACCGAGAAAGTGGAGCGCTACAGCGAACGATTTTTACTCCAATCAGTGATTGCCTAGGTCCCAGAGATTGCGAAAGCGCTCCGTGTAAACTGTATTGGAGGGAGTAGCATTTTTTAGTGGGAAATGAATGGTACGCGCTTCTAGAAGTCGGCTTGGATGTTTTGGGTTGGGCCTCTTCCTTGCAGCCCAAGTAGAAGGCACAATGTACACGGCCGGTTCTATGCGGCGTGAATGGGCGTTTCGAATGATTTTGTTTCTACCTTAACAAAATAGAATGCTTGGCTAACCTGGCCAAAAAACTTGCTGAGGTGGAAGCTTGGTGAGGTGGGAGGGCTGCATGTGTAGAGAAATGAGTTAGTGGGTTGCTTCTATTTAGTTATACTAGAAGAATACCCCGCGCGTTGCAGCAGGTATCTCTTTTTAAAAAATATAAACAAAATGAGTATAAGGTGTATAAAATATTTCATTATCAAGATTCAGTTGATCACATGCTAACGTCAAGGTGTAACTCGGCCCAAAGGGAGCTGAACAAGACCCGGCTTAAGGAAAAGGAGTTTCTAGAAGGCCCAAGAGCGTAGGCCTCGAAACCCGGATTGTGGGTTCCGATAAGGAAACTTAGGGTTTGTATGCGGTGACCGGGTAGGATTCCGAGTGTGCCTTGGATAGGAAGCCAGAGGGCCGAATATTATATAAGCCGGCTCCTAGGGTTAGATTAGCACGAGTTTTACTAGTTATTCGAGTATCCCCTGTAATAAGAGAGCTGAGATTGTAACCCTAGATCGGAGACTCGACGACTTGATTGCCAGAGCTACCAGATCGATTCATAACATGGTTTCCCTTGAGCTAAACCCTCTCCCAAACACCAGAGTCGAATTGCCCCAAGATAAGTTACCCCCGGTAACGTCTGCCGTGATTATCCCACGACAGTTGGCGCCCACCGTGGGGCCTGCGTCCAAAGGTGTTTACATCACGGGAGAAGCTCGGGAGAACATGAAGAACCTCGTCATCGGCGAGATCTACACCAACCCCGAAGGAGAGAAGCTGGTGGATGATTTTGGCTGGGGGCCAGAGTCGGATCTGCTGGAATCCGGATCTGTCGTCATAATCGGCCGGGTCAATGTCTTCATTGGCATGGTACGTACGTCCGGTTCAATCCCTGACAATTTTGGATATGATTCTGTGTCAGGAGGAGCAACCTGCGTTCAGTCGGATGGAGAAGAATCGGTCGGGACGGTAGATCCGATAGAAGAGCCCACCACGAAGAGGGAACAGCCGGAGGAGCCGGCATGGACCCCGCGTGGCCGGGTCATGAGAGAAGATGATACCGAGTCTATCCTGCACCTGCTGGAGGACCGGTACGAGGAGGATAGCTGTGACGAAGAGGAATACGAATCTTCACCAGGCATCGCGCGCCAGGTCGCGGTCTACACGGCCCCTGCAACCAATCTCAATCAAGGGGACGTGACCACGGCCGCGGTCGGAGCAGCGCGAGCACTGGCTCAGCAACAAAATCCGGTTGATGGAAATACGGTCATAGCCCGGGTTGACGGAGAGTCGGCTTCAGTCACCAGCAACACCCCGGAAAGTGAATTGCAGAGGAATATGTTCGGGTTTATGGCGAACAGAACGCCAGGGGCGGGTCCTTCCAACCCACAACACCCGGCCCTGTTCAGTAACAATTTGATCCTGGATCCCACGGTGCTAGCTACGGTGATAACCCCGGAAAACACCGCGGCGCGGGCTAGGGATCTGGATGTAGCCCGCCGTGCGTTGGAGCAAAAAAGGAGAGATGTGGAAGCAGAGAAGCAAGGGGTAGCCACGCGCCAACGTGAGCTGGAGGCATTGGAGAACCGGCTCCGGGTTGAGTCGACCAGGATGCATCAGAGATACCAGACAAGATTACCGGCAACGGGTGGAATTCTAAACCCGGCCACGCTATTCATCACACCTCAAGATAAACCAATTCCAGCTGTGAATCAGGAAACTGTACATCAGCCTGCGACCGAAGGAGGACAGCCGGCAAACGTACAAGCCGGATTACCCACGTTGCAGACAGGGGCTGCTGTTGGCAACACAACACCACCACCACCACCATCACGATTTCGTACACCACCAGGTCACTTCAACAACCCCATGGATAATGTATATGCAGCAACATTGGCATTGTATCGCATCCCCGTAAGAGAGTCCCCCATGCGGAGGAGACCCGGCGGGCGATACATTTATTGCGCACGGCAGTGGCTCAGCAAGTCAATTACCCGGATAATAGGAGTGGAATGCATGGAACGCCGTATGTTAGCCGGCATAACGGAAACACCGGTAATATTCAGACGAGCTCAGCACGGCGGAGGGCAGAGCAGCAGCAAATGCCGCCTCCTCCCCGTAGACCAGCAACACCCGCAGTATCAGCCGCCCAAGCTATCGTGGACAGTTCTCGAGCCAGGCGCGCAGCAGCCGGATCTGCGGTACGAGGGCCGGTAGTGGTTGCACCCCCCGCCGCACCTGTCGCCGGATCGCATGTTTCCCGGGTAAGGCCAGTACCGGCAAATTTAGCCGGGCCCAAGTGTTTGTCGGACGCCATCAGAGCCGAGCCCTACCCGGATAAGTTCAAGGAACCGGGTAAAGTGGTGAACTATGAGCCGACTATGGATCCAGAAACCTGGTTGAGCAGCTATGAGATGGCCATGTCGATTCGCAACACATCTGAAAATCTTCAAGCCAAGTTCATGTACTTAATGATGTCAGAGGGAGCAGCAAAGTTATGGTTCAATAATTTACCAGAAAAATCTGTCAATTCGTGGAGTGAGCTGAAAGTTGCATTTATCAAGCACTTCCATGGGACGTGCAGGAAGTTATTCACAATCGATGATCTAGAACGATGTGTCCAGAAGAAGGGTGAGTCGGCGCGCAGTTGGGTGCGCCGGGTTATGGAAATACTTCACTCGTCTACAGATATTCAGCCAAAGGATGCGCTACAGGCTATGGCAAAAACATGCAAGTACATACCCCTAGTGCAAAAGCTAACACGCATGAAATCTAGTCGGAATGCTTTGGAGGTTACTATGGGAGAGTTGATGGACGCGTGCAACAAGCACGCCGCTACGAATACCACAGAGGAGGATGTTGATGACAAGAAAGCCAAAGCTAACGCAAGCAACAGTGGAAGACCCGGCAATGGATCTGCGCCGGGTAACAATGGAGGAAATAATGGAAACAACCAGAATAAGCGCCCGTACGAGGGAAGTTCCGAGTTTGTTGCCAACACGGAGGCCGGGTTTGCAAGACCCAGAGCAGAAGAAAATTTCAACGGAGGAAACTTTAATGGAGGAAATTACCAAGGGCCGCCAAGGCCGACTAACCATATAGAGGCCTTCAGGATGCCCTGTCCGCGCCATAGCAGGAACGGCAGGCCGACCAATCATTCGCTGGAACAGTGCGTGGATTTACAAAGATGGAAGAATGAGGAAATACAGAAGGCAATGCGAGGTGCAGGCCGGGGAGCAGGACCGGGTCCGGGTGGTAACCCGGGCAACGACCCACCCCCAGCAGGCAACCCAGGAGGTGGTAATCCGGGTAACAATCAGGGAGGAGCTGGAGGTTTCCAGGCCAACCCCAAGCAATTGGGCCAGTACAACGTTCACACCACAGGAACTTCTAACAAGGATAGAAAGATACTCAAAAAGGCAGTAAACTCGGTTTCCTCGGCTGTCCCGAGATACCTGAGGTGGTCGGATCAAGAGGTGACATGGAGCAGAAAGGATCACCCGGAAAGAATAGAACACCCGGGAGTCTTAGCATTGGTGGTTGCACCACAGGTTAATGGTTATGAGTTGAAAAAAGTGTTAATGGATGGTGGAAGTAGCATCAATATCCTATATTGGGAAACTTTCCTACGCATGGGCCTCAAGGAGTCCCAGCTACAGAAAAGTTCTACGGTTTTTCACGGGATCGTACCGGGTCACTCGGCGTGCCCCGAGGGGAAGATTACATTGGAGGTCGCTTTTGGAGAATCAAAGGATAATTTCCGAGTGGAGTGGCTCACGTTCGAGGTGGTAAAGTTGCGCAGCCCCTATCACGCGTTGTTTGGAAGGTCGGCTTACGCCAAGTTCATGGCCAGGCCGTGTTACGTATACCTACAGCTAAAAATCCCGGGTCCCAAGCAGACCATCACCATCCATGGGAGCCGGGTTATAGCGGCTGAGTGTGACGAAGGAGACGCGGCAATGGCGGAACAAGCTTGTAGAAAGGAAGAGCTCAAGTATTACCGGTCTCAAGTAGACCCGGATGACAGAACAACGTTAAAGAGGCCGAATACGGAGGATGAGAGAGCAAAATTCAAGGCGGCACAGGACACAAAGATGGTGGCTTTTGTTGAAGGTGATCCCTCCAAGCAATTTGCTATAGGATCTAACCTAGACAGTAAGCAAGAAGAGGCGCTCATTGAGTTCATTCGCGGAAATCAAGATGTTTTCGCTTGGACGCCCAGTGATATGCCAGGTATCCCGACTGAGTTAGCTGAGCACAGTTTACATGTCGATACTAAGTCTCGGCCTGTGAAACAGGGCCTGAGAAAAATGAATGAGGAGAGAAGAAAAGCTATAGGAGAAGAAATTGCCCGGCTATTGGCAGCCGGCTTTATCATGGAGGTATTTCACCTGGATTGGCTGACAAATCCGGTTATAGTACTGAAAAAGAGTAATGAGTGGAGGATGTGCATAGATTACACGAGTCTCAACAAGCAATGCCCAAAGGATCCATTTGCCCTTCCAAGGATAGATCAGATCATAGATGAAGTGGCTGGAAGTGACCTATTATGTTTCCTGGACGCGTATTCCGGGTATCATCAGATCAAGCTCAAGAAGGAAGATTGGGAGAAAACATCGTTTATAACCCCCTTTGGGGCTTTTTGTTACAAAACCATGACTTTTGGGCTAAAGAATGCTGGTGCAACTTACCAGAGATGCATACAGAAGTGCTTCGAGGATCAGATTGGACGCAACATTCACGCTTATATGGATGATGTGGTGATCAAGACCAGGAAAGCGGAAACATTTATTGATGATCTAAAGGAAACATTCAATAATTTGAGAAGGTATCAGATGAAACTTAACCCTACAAAGTGCGTGTTTGGAGTTCCAGCAGGAAAATTACTCGGATTCATTGTTTCCGAGAGAGGAATCGAGGAAAAACCGGACAAGATCAAAGCCATCCAGAGTCTGAAAAAGCCGGAAAATTTTAAGCATGTTCAAAAACTCACAGGATGCGTAGCAGCACTAAGCCGGTTCATATCTAGACTCGGGGAGAAGGCAATTCCATTATACCGGCTCTTGAGGAAATCCGACAAGTTCGTTTGGGACCAAGAGGCGGATGAGGCGTTCGAGGCACTAAAGAAGCAATTGTCTGAGGCACCAGTCTTAGCAGCTCCGGGTCCTAAGGAGCCCATGTTACTATATATTGCGGCTGGGCCCCGGGCGGTTAGCGCAGTGGTTGTTGTTGAGCGTAAAGAGGATGGAAAGGATCACCCGGTATAGAGGCCGGTTTACTACGTAAGCGAGGTATTATCGGAAGCAAAGCAGCGTTACCCACACTGGCAGAAGTTGGTTTTCGGGATCTTCATGGCCAGCCGGAAATTGAAACCATATTTTCAGGAACACCCCATAACAGTGGTTAGCTCTATTCCAATGTCGGATATTATCAGAAACCCAGATGCAACAGGCAGAATAGCCAAGTGGGCCATTGAGATGGGAGATTATCATATCAACTACGAGCCCAGGTCAGCTATCAAGTCCCAAGCTTTAGTCGATTTCATCAATGATTGGACTCACTCAAGCATGCTAACAAGGAGACCAAGTTCCGAGTCTTGGGTGATGCACTTTGATGGTTCTAAACAGTACGAGGGATCAGGAGCCGGGGTGGTACTTACATCACCCAAAGGAGATAAACTGAGCTACATGTTGCAAATTCACTTTGATTGCTCCAACAACGTGGCCGAGTATGATGCATTATTACACGGATTGAGAATAGCCAAGGAGATGAACATCAGGCGGATACAATGCTATGGAGATTCGGATCTTGTGGTGCAGCAGGTCTCAGGAACCTGGGATAGGAAGGATGCAACTATGGCAGCATATCGCAGAGAGGTGGACAGGGTTGCCGGGTGTTTTTCCGGGTATGAGGTAGAGCATATTGACAGGCGAAAGAATGAGGCAGCAGATGCACTCGCAAGAGTCGGCTCGCGCAGAGAGCCGGTTCCACCTAATGTTTTCCTGGACGAGTTATGGCGGCCATCTGTTAAAACCGAGTCTGAGGAAGAGGTGGCTAACCAAGACCCGGATTTAGAGCTTGTGGCCTCGGTACGTGCCGTTCCTGAGTGGACAGAGCCGTTTTTAGCTTATTTATCACGGGGCGAGTTACCACCACAGGAAGTTTTAGCAAGGCAAATTATGAGACGAGCAAAGGGCTATTCCATCATCAATGGCGAGTTATATAAAAGGAGTGCAGCAGGAGTCTTTTTGCGCTGTGTAGCACCAGAAGAAGGCCGGCAGATCCTGAAAGAGATCCATGAAGGTGACTGTGGGCATCATGCATCCACAAGATCCCTTGTGGCCAAAGCATATCGGCACGGTTTCTTTTGGCTCACATCCTTAGCAGATGCGGAACGCTTGGTGGCAAGGTGCGATGGATGTCAAAGGTACGCTCGCCAAATCCATGTGCCGGCTATGGAGTTGCAAACAATCCCATTAACCTGGCCGTTCGCTGTTTGGGGCATGGACATGGTGGGCCCCTTCCACATGTCACCCTGCAAAAAGACCCATCTCTTGGTAGCTATCGATAAATTTACAAAGTGGGTTGAAGTTATGCCAGTCACCAATTGCGAAGCAATCACAGCAGTCAAGTTCTTAAAAAGAATCATCTACAGGTTCGGGTATCCTCACAGCATAATAACAGACAATGGAACCAACATGACCCTTGGTGAGATGGAGAAATTCTGTGGGAACAATGGAATCCGGCTTGACATAGCTTCAGTAGCCCATCCACAAGCTAATGGACAAGTGGAAAGGGCAAACCAGGAATTACTTCGTGGGTTAAAGCCACGGTTGCGGGTTCCGTGCATTAGAGCTGCTGGCGCATGGGTAGAAGAGTTACCATCAGTGGTTTGGGGAATTAACACCACACCTAACAGATCTACTCAGATGACCCTGTTTTTTATGGTTTATGGTGCAGAAGCAGTGTTACCGAGTGATATTATCCACGACTCGCCCCGAGTGTCGGCTTACATCGAGGTAGAGAACGATAAGACCAGGCAGGACGCCGTGGATATGCTAGAAGAACACAGAGAACAAGCTTTGGAGAGATCAGCCATATATCAGCAGGATCTGAGGAGGTATCACAGCCGGCGGGTCAAAACCCGGGTCTTCCAGGAAGGAGACCTAGTGTCGCGCCTGGTACAGTCAAAGGAAGGAAAACATAAGCTATCTCCACCATGGGAAGGACCGTTCATCGTAAGCCGGAATTTGCACAACGGATCATATTACTTGGTAGATGCAAGCGAAGAGTCGGATACTGTCAATAACACCACTCACACCACTTCATCTATGCAAGAGAGGGAAAGACCATGGAACGTGGCTCAGCTACGTCCCTACTACACCTAGACTAGACTAGATTTACAAGTGGAGCCACACGATGTAACCGGCAGCAGGTTTCAGACGCACTCTTTTCCTATCCAGGGTACCTAAGGGGACTGGAGGATTTTTAATGAGGCGGCTTGCTGACCTAACTTTTCTCATATCAATAAAGAGATGGTTAAACTATGATGTTGTTTCTTTCTTATGCGTTTTTGTTCAGTTTTTTCCTGTTTTTGTTTCCTGTTTTTGATGTTTTTAGGTAAGTATTAGTCTTTTATTTATAAGTACAGTAGTTTTCTAAAGATTACATATACAGGTCTTGGGGGCTGCTTGCTTGAATAGCACAGTTGCAAACTCAAAGACCCGGCCACGATGCCATTAAGTTATAAGGACCGATTACTTAGAATAAGTACGGTTACAATCTTATAACCGGAAAATAGAGCCAAATTCTCTTGATTTCTCGTGCTTAAGCTTGATGTGACTCGCAAGAAAGTGGCATGCTTTGCTAGCGTGTAATTACAATCAGCCATGATGCCCATGGGGACTTGCCTGACCCTGTTTTTATACGGTTATAGCAGCATTGATTATCCACGCGAAAGCTCGCTTACAGCAAAGAGGATCAAAAGGGTCATCCAAACCACAAGTTATGCAGAGTACAAGGCTAACAGCCAGAAACCCGCAACATATCAAGCATAACTTCAAAACCTATATGAGCAACTCTAGGGTTTGGGCCTTAGCAGAAACAGTTTGTTCTTTCAAAAAACTCCAAACCCCCAGACTCAGAAATTCGGGCCTTGGGGACTTGGGAATTTGAAAAAAAGTAACAAATTGTCTTCTTTAAGCTATTAAGCTCCAAAACCCAAACATCCGAGTCTTGGGGACTTGGGGACTTAGAAAAAATCCACTTGTCAAAACCCCCGAGACCCGGAAACCGAGTCTCACAAAAGGAAAAATAGCAAAAGTCGGAAAACCAGCAACGACAAGTTTAAAGCCAGGAAATATCAAATTCACGCAAAAGGCCAGAAGGGCCACGAAAGCTATTAAGGTTTTTAATGTATTACAAACCGAGGAAGTAGTATCGAAAAGTGCACAGGCGCACTATCAAAATAATAATTGTTTTAGAGGCACATTGGCCGAATAAAATGTTTGAGGCAGTAGCAGATGAAACTTCACTCGGCCTCCTGGGTCGAGTCTTTAATGTTGTCCTTAGCAGCCGGGTCTTGGTCTTGGACTTGCTCATCGGCGGTCTTCGCGGCTCTAGCGTCCGGGTCAGCATCAGTACCGGCGCGCGCTGGAGGAGGGAGAACCGGAGTAGAGGTAGCAGGCGCAGTATCGGCCTCAGCCTTCTTCTTTGCAGCTTCTTCCTTCCTCTTGGTAGCTTCCGCCTTCCACCGTGCCAGCATGTCATAAGGCTTAGGCAAATCCGACTTAATGGGCTTGTCCTTGGCATCATACGGCGGAACGATGTTGCTCAGATCCAGACTGTCGGCGATCAAGCTCGCCGAGTGACGCACCTCAGTGTTGATAGCCTTGAAGTTCTTTCCAGAAAATTTGGAGCCATCGTTGTTGAATTCGGGAAACCCGCCAACAAGTTTTGCCGGCTCAAGCTTGGGGAAGTAGGCCTTGGCTAGAGCGAGTCCCCGGGTTACTCCAACCCGGCACGAAGAGCGCTTCCAGTGGTCGATCCACTCGGGAATGGTGGAACACGCGTCAAGCAAAGTGTTCAAATCACCATACCCGGTGCCCAGACACTTGATAGCTTGTAAAATCCATTTGGTGCCGGCGCAGAGTTGCCGGATCACGGCCTTCAAGGTCTTCAACTTCTCGATATCATCCTCGTCTGGCATTGCCTCACCCAGCCCTGCAGAGTAACAGAAAGGTTAAAGCAAGAAATCCCGAGTCTTTGCGGAAACAGGAAATCCGGGTTATATGTTAATCGATTAAAAGTTATTACCAAGTAGCGTGCGATAAGTATCGGCAATTTGGGCCGAAGGTTTCTTCAGTTCAGCTTCAGCAAGTTGGGACCTCTTCTTATACTTTTTCACATTCTTATCAAGCTTTTCAGCATCAGCTTCCAGCGCTTCACGCAGCTTTGTCTCCGTCTCAAGGAGTTTGTTGGTGCCAACACCTCCTTAGATTGGGCCACGTAAGCCTGCGAAAAGAGCAAAAGAAATATAAGTCGGAACAAAGGATAAATCCGAGTGTGACAAACTATAGCGTTATAAAGTGCCAAGTAAACTACACATAGTTCACTCGGAACTTGGGGACTAGGTGAGAGTATAAGCAGTATTGGTTCACTTACCTAGTGTTTTTCCGCCATGGCTTCCAAAATCCCCTTCTCATCAGTTTTCAAGGTGTAGAGACAACTTAGCATTTCATCAAAGCTCAGCTCATCAAGCTTCATCCCGGAAGAGCTGGGGGCCGGGTTACGAGGAGGAGGAGTCCTTTCCTGCTTGAGGGGGGACACCCGGGTTGCTTGGGTCTCAGGAGTGGGGTCACCCATCCTTGCACCCAGGACCTCGACGTCATCACTCCCGGATCCATGCGAGGGAAAGGATACTCGACCTCCTGATCGGCCGGGTCTTTTAGCAGGTCTTCTTCTTCTTCTTCAGCGCCGCCAGCCGCGGCCCTCACAGTATCTACCGGCTCTTCCATCGCCGGGTTATCCACGTCCATGTCGTTCGGGTCACTGGTTGTGACCTTGGCTCTGAAGAAAATAAAAGGAGCAGTTAGTACATGATGAATGAAACGTATGGAAAGTGTTGGTGTATCGGATAGCAAGAAAAGATAGCTTACCCGGTATTCACGAAGAAATCCGCCGGAAGATCATTACTAGACCCGGAGGAGGCTGTCAAGGAGTCCGAAAGTGAGACCCGGAGTTGTCCGGCTAGTGGGTGATTGGGAGAAGGATGTTTTCGAGGAGAATCGGAAGGATGGGTCTGGGGAATACCGGCACGGCGAGCTGGGGACGAAGGGATACCCGGGTTGAGAGGATCATCACCCGGGGAGTTCCGGGTTACCCTGCGCTTGACTGGAGCGGGTTCCTTCAAGTGTGGCGAATCGGACAAGCGTTGGTTAAGTTCACACATATTAGCGAATGAATATGGTTCGGAGGTGATAGTGGAATACAGAACCTTGAACACCACCCTTCGGGGCTTTCTCTTGGCTCCAACCTCGACGTCCGGCTCAGCCTCACTTTCGTCCGACTGAGTCTCCTCCTCATCCTCCAGCCCTGAAAAGCATAACACATTGTCGGAAAAGGAAAACAGGTTGGAGAAGTAAAGTCAATAGAAATGGAAATAAGTGAAACCCGGATATTACCTTCGTCCGAGTCAGCCGGCTCCTCGTCCTCCTCTGAGTTCTCGGAAGGAGGCGGGGTCTCAATCTTCCAGAAAGGGCTATCCTCCTGAGGTAAAGGTACAGTGATGAAGGTTAGTTGTTGTATCAGAAAATGGCAAGTTGAATAAAGAATAAGAGCCGTATTTTACCGCTGGAGCCGGGTTGTCCCGCGTGTAGGAGTCCAGACCAGCAATAGTCCGGATCACCTCCATCTTCTCGGTCAAGAAACTCTTGATTATCTTGTTCGTGTCAGCGGCCGGGTAGTTCCTCAGTGAGTAACGGAGTGAATCCGTGACGTGCCCAGAATATTCGCACATCAGCTTGGGCCGGATGGCATTTGGTTGGATTCGGAAGTTTACCCAAGTTTTAACCAAGTTGAGCCCAAGAAGGCCTTGGGCCGAAAGAACAACGAGTTTGGCAAGCAGGGGTTTGATGGACTCCCTATCCGACTCAGAAGCGAAGGAGTTGAGGTTGTCGGAAAGATCAAGAAGGCCTTCGGAGAAACCCGGTAAAGTCTTTTCACCGGGTGAGGAGGTGTCCTGACAGTAGAAGTAGGTCTTCTGCCAGTGCTTGACGTGGGAGTTGAGGCTCAAAGTCGGCATCAAGGAGTTCTTCCGCCTCTGGATAGATACCCCCCCGCAAGCCAGGAGGGCCCCGTCACCGCTTTCGCGGCACGGTTTGCATTGGAACAGTTCAAGAAATAGCGCAAGATTTGGAGGAATGCATAAATATGATTCGCACAGAACGATGAAGTGAGTGATGTTCAACATAGAGTTGGGACCTATATCAAACACTCGGAGTTTGTAGTGATCTAGTAATTCACGAAAGAAAGGGTGACCCGGGGGGCGAAAACCCCGGATCACGTGCTCTACGAAAATCACTACCTCATCGAGACCCGGAGTGGGCCGAGTCTCCTCTCCAGGGACGCGCCAGTGGATATCCTCCCGGGCGGGGAGGACGCCCGACTCTGCGAGCTCATCCAATTTTGCCTTGGTCACAGTGGACCTTGCCCAGTTGGTGGATATAGATTGAGTCAGCTTTGCCTTCGCCAGCTGTTTCCCCTTGGTCTTCGTACTGGTTTTGGGTGCCATGTGCGCAGTCTAAAAACAGGAGATAAAAGTGCAGAGTGTAGTAACCTAAGACCCGGAAATGACTGATTATCCGATTAACCAAAGAACAACTATGAGATACCTTGACAGATTGGATCTAGACGGAAAAATCTACGGGGAAATTTGTGGCTACAAGTAATAAAGGTGCATTGTGAGGTGTACTATTGGATCTAGATTGAGTGTTGGTTGTGAAAGAATGAAGCATGGGCTATCCAATCGAGGCGGAGCACGAAAACCATCCAAGAGCGGATCTAAATCTAATCTAGTTCGAGTAAGATTGAGGGTGAGATCAAAGGAGCTAGGTTGCTTACCGGCGGAATCGGGAGGAGAGCACGGCGGCGGCAGATGGCACAGTCGCGGTGGCCCTTTGGATCTTCGGTGATTTGTTCGAGGGCACGGCGGCGGTGGTCAACGGCGGCGCGGTGCGAGCTGATGCGGAGCGCAGGCGGCGGCGGTTCGCTTCCGGCTGCGTGCCCGTAGAAGCCGTGGCAGCGCGGCCTTGAGCTCGAGCGAGGGAGCGCCGAGGGAGATTGGAGATGAAGGAGATGGGGGAAATGGAGTGTTGAGCTTAGGGTTACCCTAGGAACGCTTATTTATAGGTGCGGGTGGAGAGCCCTAGGTCTAAGGAGCGGGAGCCAAAATTTCGGGAAAGGGATACCTGACCGGATTTTTTGGGATAAGCAGTAAATGCTCCCGTTACGAGATATCCGGAAAAGATCAGAGCAGATCGTTTCCGCGATATTCGGATTAACTAATGGACAATGTGAGCCGGGTCTTCTGTGTTTTCCTCGGAGTGTTGACCCGGGAAAACGACGTTGGACTCAGAGAAAGCCGGGTTATTATATGGACCACATGTGGAGTTAGGCCTAGCTATTATCAAAGCATCCTAACCCGGTATTTTATGAACTTGTATGTTTATTATTTTTGCAGGGAATAGCATGCGCTTCAAGGAAGATCCTGCGAAGCCCAGGCTATTCTGGGGACTACTGATGGAGGGATGATAACCCGGTAGGCTAACGTCAAGGTGTAACTCGGCTCAAAGGGAGCTGAACAAGACCCGGCTTAAGGAAAAGGAGTTTCTAGAAGGCCCAAGAGCGTAGGCCTCGAAAGCCGGATTGTGGGTTCCGATAAGGAAACTTAGGGTTTGTATGCGGTGACCGGGTAGGATTCCGAGTGTGCCTTGGATAGGAAGCCAGGGGGGGCGGATATTATATAAGCCGGCTCCTAGGGTTAGATTAACACGAGTTTTACTAGTTATTCGAGTATCCCCTGTAATACGAGAGCTGAGATTGTAACCCTAGATCGAAGACTCGGCGACGTGATTGCCAGAGCTACCAGATCGATTCATAACATGGTTTCCCTTGAGCTAAACCCTCTCCCAAACACTAGAGTCGAATTGCCCCAAGATAAGTTACCTCCGGTAACGTCTGCCGTGATTATCCCACGACAGATATACTAAATTTAATTCGCATGAAATTGTTGTATATTTTGAAAAATAAATATTAGTGACATGGATAATTATATGGTTGAAAAAGGATGGCGTGGTTATGTGGCATGAAAATATGTAATATCACAATTATTAGTGGATATGACATGGCTAATTGATTGGCTAAAATGGTAGGTGATGTGGATAGCTTGCATGTTGAGATAGAAAAATCATAAATGCATCTTAGTGGGGTTTTGCTTTATAAGAAGTGCAGATGGATTTAAAACATTTGGAACTTTCAGATAAAAACCCTTGGATTTAATTTTTTTTCGAGGGATTTTTATTAATGCTATAAGCCAGTACACTGGATTTCATCGGGAAAAAAACGTACACTGGATACGTTCTCCAGGAAGTCCACGCCCCGCGACCGAGGGTTTCGTTTAAAGCCCACTCATTCGCCTGCCCACCATCCGCTCCCCAGCCCGTTTCAGGCCATCTTTCCCACCAGGGCCGCCTGTCGCGCGCCGCCTCCCCTCTTTCCTTCTTCCTTCCGCAACCAATGCCGCCGGCCGCCTCCTCCTCGTAACTCAATCGACCCATGGCCGCCGCCATCGCCGCGGCGCTTATCCGCCGCCCCACCTCCTCCCCGTACCGGCGCCTTCTCCTCCCCCTATTTTCCCACCTCCAACGCCCCGCGCCCCAACCCACATCCCCATGGATCCCATCCCACCACCGCTTCTTCTCTTCCGACGTGACCGCAGGACCTGATCGGAAGCCGCCTCCCCTGGACCCGAAACAGCTATGGCACGAGCTCTCCACCGCCGAGCCTGCGACGGGCTCGTCTCGCCTTCCGAAGGCCACGTGGGACGACGTGGTGGCCCTCACTCGCCGCTTCGCCAAGGACCCCGCCATGGCCGACCAGGCCCTTGCGCTCTACATCCCCGCCTCTGCTTTTCCCACGTATGCTCGGCACTTCCGCCACTTCCTCCCCCCGCGCCTCTCCCGAGAATCCGCCGAGCGGCTCCTTTCTCTCCCCGCAGAGGAAGCGCACGCCCTCCTCCTCCCGGCCTTCGCTGAGTACTGCGTCAATCACCATGCGGACGAGCTGAGGCAGAACAAGTCCGTCATGGCCGCGGCCGACCTCACGGCGCCGCACACCTGGTACCCCTTCGCCCGCGCCATGCGCCGGCGGGTGGTGTACCACTGCGGGCCCACCAACAGCGGCAAGACGCACAACGCGCTCGCTCGCTTCAGCTCTGCAAAGTCTGGTGTCTACTGCAGCCCGCTCCGGCTCCTCGCCATGGAGGTATTCGACAAGGTCAATTCACTAGGTGTCTACTGCACCCTCCGCACCGGCCAGGAGATAAAGGCGGTGCCCTTCTCCAACCACGACGCTTGTACTATCGAAATGCTGTCCACGGAGGAGCTCTATGAAGTTGCCGTGGTTGATGAGATACAGATGATGGCTGACCCTGTCAGGGGCTATGCCTGGACACGTGCTGTTCTTGGGATCAAGGCCGATGAGATACATCTCTGTGGTGACCCTAGTGTTCTCAAGATTGTTCGTAAGATTTGTGCAGATACTGGAGATGATTTGGAGGTGCATCAGTATGAGCGCTTCAAGCCTCTTGTTGTTGAGGCAAAGTCGCTACTTGGGGATCTCAAGAATGTCCGCGCTGGTGATTGCATTGTTGCCTTCTCGCGCAGAGAGATATTTGAGGTCAAGCTGGCAATTGAGAAGTTCACGAAGCACAAGTGTTGTGTTATATATGGAGCTTTGCCACCAGAGACACGGCGCCAACAAGCAAAATTATTCAACGAACAGGATAATGAGTATGACGTGCTTGTAGCGAGTGATGCAGTTGGTATGGGCCTGAACCTCAACATTAGGAGAGTTGTGTTCTATAGCTTGTCCAAGTACAATGGAGACAGAATGGTACCAGTTGCTGCTTCACAAGTAAAACAGATAGCTGGGCGTGCTGGCCGGAGGGGCAGTGTTTATCCGGATGGGCTCACAACCACTTTCTTGTTGGATGATTTGGAATATTTAATACAGTGCCTGCAGCAGCCGTTTGAGGAGGCACAACAAATCGGCCTTTTTCCTTGCTTTGAACAAGTGGAAATGTTCGCCAGTCAGTTCCCTGATCTTACTTTCACTGACTTGTTGGATAAGTTCCGTGAAAATTGCCGCATTGACAAGACTTACTTCATGTGCCAGCAGGATAGTATCAAGAAGGTTGCTAATATGCTTGAGAGGGTCCAGGGGCTCTCCCTCAAGGATCGCTACAATTTTTGCTTCGCGCCAGTTAATATAAGGGATCCAAAAGCTATGTACCATCTTCTGAGATTTGCTACTCATTATAGCCAGAGCCGTCGTGTTAGCATTGCGATGGGAATGCCGAGGGGTTCTGCAACGAATGACACTGAACTGCTGGACCTCGAGACGAAGCACCAGGTCCTGTCTATGTATTTGTGGTTGTCACACCATTTTGAGGAAGATAACTTTCCTCATGTGCAGAAAGCCGAGGAAATGGCAACAAATATTGCTGATTTGCTTGGCAAGTCACTTGCCAAGGCATCCTGGAAGCCTGAATCAAGACAGCAAACAAGGCAGATACGAGAAGAAAAGGAGGAGAGTGACAGCAACGTCGAACATGCGTCAGATGATGATGCAAAGAGTGTTTCAAAAGTTGGTTATGAAAGGCCAAGGTCACTTTCAAAAATATTTCTAAGGTAATAGCTCCACTCCACATCTTTACATACATAAGTTGATCGTTTGGGGAGATAGGTAATGATATATTTTTTCTTGTCGTTTGGTAGATGTCACATTTGCTTTTCTTCTACAGAGAAAATTGTATTTCTGATAAATATAGGTCAATAATTGAGAATGTCATGCCACCATTCAGTTAAGTTATACTATGGACTTCATTTGGCTTCATTTTAGGTCAGAAGAAACATGAGATAACGCTATGCTTTAATTCCATACAACCGCTGGCAAGTGGGTTTGTCAACTGTAGGTATTCCCGTTCTTTATTGTTCAAATAACTACAATCCCAACAATTAATTGCCGTATTCAACTTTGGTTAACATGTATTGGTTTTGGCAATGCCGTATTGAACAAAATAGTTGTTCGTCAAATTTTTCCATAGTTAAAGATTGGCTGAAAGTTTTTGACCCAGCTGATGGAACGTATGGTTTTATGGTTTTGCCGTTGTTTATATCTGAAACTCAGTTGTTTTTTGTAGAAGTTCTCATGGCCATATGCATTTTTCGCTGTTAGTCAAACTAAATTTCAGAAGAATTTTCTGATTTATGCGATATTATCTATCTTTGTATTGTTTGCTCATTGCAATGATTGAGTTACTGCACCATAAGATCCAACAGTTGATATACTGTGTCATGGGTTTTCATCTTAGATAAGTGCTTCTGAGGATTAGATCCAGTTGCACTTCCTGATCTTTTGTGTTAAAAAGAATTATTTTATTAATTCCTAAAAATGTACTTTCTGTAACAATAACATTTTTGGGTTCGTTCTGAAAGTTCACCTAGCAAAATACATTTCACTTAGATAATTCTGGGTGTACTTATGAATTTATGATATATTGTTTCTTTTCGTAGGAAAAAACATGATCGTCCCGGCCAGAATTCTTCCTTGAGCCTTGTGGCATGAGCGTGGGGTTGGCTACCGAACCCCAAATCTTGTGCTTACCTATGGCATGGTAGAGCTTTTCTTCCAGTTTTGGCCCATGCCAGCTATGCCGTGCTGCTAAGTTTGATCCTGATTTCGACACAAAATCGGCACAGAAGCCAGCCATAGGTGTGCCACAATATTTGCACCAACTGACTGCTGTTTTACCGGCACCACAAGAGATAGCTGCTGAGTAATGCTGTTGTGCAATGCTAGATTGCACGCTGAATGAGGATTTTCAAGAGTTTAGTTTTTTCCGTGACGAGCTACACCAGAATGTGAGTAATAAGTAACTGTGGATATCGCATGGTTTTCATTTATTGTTCTCTGAGATGTGTTAGACGATTTAGTGTGATCCTCAAACTTACCGTGTAATATTTAGAGAGAATTGCAGAGATGTACTCCCTCCGTTCCATAATGTAAGCCTTTCTAGTAAGCTAAACTAGCCTACTAAAAAGGCTTATATTGTGGAACGGAGGAAGTATTATATAGTACAGTATTCACTTCTGCAGTGTTTTCACGCTGGCTTGAATGTACGATGGAGCTTTCTGGTGCTCAGCTCAGGTTTCAGATGCTAAGACAAATGGCAGCTTATGTCCATGGTGGTTATCGTAATAAATTGATGGAATCATTTCTGTCGATTTGGGATACAGTGACACAGCTCCAAACACAGTGGATTAACTCTTGTTTGTTAATGAGCCCTGTTAGGGGCATTCTGGTTTGTCTAGGATACAAAAGTCGAGGAGTGTTTGCTTGATCCATCTCCGAGAAAGCTCTGATTTGTCATGTGGTACTGTAGTACCAGTGGCGGATCTAAGAGTTTTTCAATAAAAAGGGTGTGTCGCCCCAAAAAAATTCTCATGCATTTTGATAAAAATATATTTTTATAATTCCTTCACTTATTCTGCTTACTCTCAAGTGTACTCTTCCTTCACAGTCTCAACCGAAAAAGGATTTGAAGGACGCGGCTTGCCTGCGCCTTACTCATGCGCCCATCCGTGCGCCCTTCGCGTTGTCGCGCATCCAATGGTTCCTATCGTGTCTTTTTTCCTTGCCTAAAAAACAAAGCGGAAATACGGAACCTAATACGAAGCGGCTCTGCTAGCGACACGCGTCCATCTTCTCTCCTTACTCATGCGCCCATCCGTGCGCCCTTCGCAATGGTTCCTATCGTGTCTTTTTTCCTTGCCTAAAAAATAAAGCGGAAATACGGAACCTAATATGAAGCGGCTCTCCTAGCGACACACGTCTAGCTTCTCTTCGAACTTGGAGCTGCGGCCGGCCGGACATGGCGCCCGGAGAAGATGAAGTCCGCGCCTCCGTGGTATCCTCCGCCATGCCCCATTTCTTCCTGTCCCCTTTCTCTTGCGCCCGGCCCGTAACTCCTCCCGCAATTATCTTCTTTCTTCTCTCGCCGGAAGGACGCGATGTGGCGCACCGTGGTACGACCATGGTATGCCCGGAGTCCTGCTGCCATTTTTTTGCGGAACCCACAAAAAGTGCTTCGTCCTTGGTCTTCGACCACTCGACGCCGACCTGTCGTCTAAGCGAAATAGCTACAAAATTCATGCTGGCTCGCTTGACCAGATGGCCGTTGGTGGTGGTGGGCCGGTGAAGGTGGCGGCGCAGCCGGGCCGGTGGGAGAGCGTCGGCGACCGCGTCCTAAAGTCTAACCTTCTTGTTATCTCACCTCATCGTGATCCTGCGAGGATCGGACACTCGCCGGCCCAGACGACCGCCGCCGCCCCCAACCTCACACACTACCTAGATGAATCATTTTGAAAATCGAGGCATTATTGATTCCTCTTGCTGATTGATCTGGTCAACACTGAGTTCTACAGTTTTGGTGTAGGCGCGAGTATTAAGGAGAAGGATATACTTTTATTTTTAGCCATAAAAGAGAAGCGGGGAGGAAAATCATCTAAGCCATGGGATGGAAAATAACAGGAAGGGCGCAGGCAAGCCGCGTCCGGATTTGAAGTAGCAGGTTTTCCGGCATTTCTGTTTTAAGGCTGTCTTTTGCTCAACTCTCTTGATATTCTTTCGTTTCAGGCCAGTTTTAGAAAATTATGTGACAGATCAAAAACATATCGGGCATTTTGGCTTTGGTAAGCATGCATCTGGGCATCATAGTTGGCAACTATACTTGTTAGCAATATTTGTTAACAATAGTTGGCAACTATACTTGTTAGCAAAAACGAATGGGTACTTATATGCGCACATGCTGCGAGTTACTCCCTCTGTATCGAAATGTAAAATGTTTTCCCGTTTCCTTGACAACATGTATCTAAAGTTCTAAACATGTTCTAGTGTAACATGCACATGTATGTATACACTAAAACGTGTCTAGATACGTTTTGTCGAATCCTCGGAAGTATGCAATTTCATAACTTCTGCCCTGGTATGCAACTTTGCAATAGAAGTATGCAATTTCACAACAACGGGTATGCAACTTTGCGAGATCATTATGCAACTTTATAACAACGAGTATGTAACTTTGGGACAACAATACGCAACTTTACAACCATGGATATGCATATTTGAAACAACAATTTTGTGCAACTTCACAACAGTGGGTGCCAACTTTGCACAATAGTATGCAACCTCACAACAACGGGTATGCAACTTTGAAAACAACTTTGTGCAATTTAACAACACCGGGCATGCAAATTTACAATTTGGTGTAGGACAAAACAACTTTGCGACAAAAAGTTGTACTAGTGGGTACATAAGTCGATGCAAAAGTCACTGAAGTTGCTATTGAAGTCACTTTGATTGCTTGATCGCAATTTTCTTAGTTGGTTACCACCTAAATCTGAAAATTTGCTACAAATGTTGCAATAAAGGATGAGTCACCGCTGAAGCAAAGTGAAGTATGATACATAAGAAATTGTTGTTGCTGGAGATGTTAGTGTTGTTGGTTACTCACTGTCCATGATAATTTTGTTATAAAAGTTGCAGGAGAAGGCACATAAGTTGTTTCTCCGTGTATTAAAATTGTTATTTTCAAAACAATTGTCAAAACATATATAAATAGAGCCTAGTTTTAAAGATCTCAGCATGGTACACTCAACGGTGAAAAGGTATTAACTTCGACCACTCCTTCAAAAGATATGGCCTTTTGAATTTCTTTAAAACAAATTAAAGTGTGTTGTCTCTTATATTTAGCATGTAAAGGGTTTCGATGGGGACTTGGGGGCTGTTTGGATTGCAGCCCTGCGCCGTCCTACCAAAAAATTGGTCGTTGACCAGGATTTGTCGTCACCGATTATTTGGCATGCCCAGCCATAGCTCAATTCTGCGCCAATATTTTGGCGAACCACGGGCGCGCAAATGCTTAGCCAATTATTTGGCTCGCCCAGATTTGGCAGGCCTGACACAGTCACGAACCAAACGGACCCTATATCCCAAATCTGGACAGTCTACACCCGGTGTGACAATTTTTTATAATTTTAGCGGTGCATGTTGGCGCGCTATTTTTTACTTTTCTTTTCGGCGAGCGAAGAAAAAAGCAAGCTCCCTATCTTTATATATGGAGATACCTCTAGAAAACATCCTACACAGGACGTTGAATACATGATGTCCCAAGTTTTTTTTTTTTTTTTGCCAGTTAGAGTTCGAAATGAGTCAGCTGACCGGTCAACCGTGTCTAGCGACCGAGCTGGTCCTCACTAATTACGTTCTCAACAGCTTGGCTAGCCAGCAGACGTAGCCCATAAGATGAGGCCCAGCCAGAACACCCTTCTCCAGTCCTCCTCTACACAGTAGCGGTAGCCCAGCCAAAGCCTAGCTCACCGGAAAAGCTAGAACCCTAGAGCTCGCGAAGGGTTTATCTCGATGGCGACGGCGGAGCAGAAGGGGAAGAGGCCGAGGATCGACGCGGAGGGGGACGACCGTATGGACGACGCGCTCCTGATCTCCATCGGGAAGCTCCAGGAGATCCAGGACGAGATCGAGAAGGTGAGTCGCTTCGCTTCTCAAGGGATCCTCGCCAGCTGACAGCTGCTGTTGCACCCTGCGGTTGCTCCGGCATTTGATTCGAGTGTCGTTACTTTTTTCTCCGTTTTCGGAGCAGTTTTGCAAGGAAGCTGCGTGGAATTAGGAGAAATTTTACTCCCGATTTGGTTACGCGCGAGGGACCTGCCTGTTTCCCCTGCGAGGCAGCGTCTGGTCACTGCCTGATTTGGGTGTGCCCTCGGACTTCGGTAGGAGTAGGATTTTGGGTAATTGGGGGTGGACTATTGTGCTTTCTTTCCAGGCCCAGGGGTCGACCTGGAACCGTTCTAGGCTTCTGGGCAGTGTTAGATTGGGGGACCTGTGCTGGCGCTGCTGCGAAATGTGGCCCGTGTCTGCGTTCTATATACTTCAGTCACTTGCTCCTGTGCTTATGCGAACTGGATTGCCGTCCCCAGGAAATTGAGGTCCCTGTCTGAAATGAGGCCCCAACAGAATTCTAAACCTTGTATTATGCCACCAGGTACTATGCTAATGGAAAATTGGACATTGCTGACAATAGTTGGACGAACTAAGTCTACTCACATACTATTCTTCAGCCTGCCGTGTACCCTGAATCAGTGATGGCGTGCATGATGTTTGCAACCTTCAGCAGGACCGGATGAACAAATAATGCCTAAATGTGCGAGAGGGTGGAGGCACATCCGACTAGCTCACGGATGAACCATCGACGATGCGACTCACAGATAAACACACGGACAAGGGGACGAACAGTTAGGCCACGGATAGGACAAACGATTATTTGTTTTTTCAGTTCGTTCAAATGATTCGCTCGCCAAGTACTGCCTTTGTTTCAAAATATAGGACGTTTTAGCAAGCTGTTTTAGCTTGCTAAAATGTCTTATATAACTTTGTGGGAGAATCAATCAATTTTGTTTTTATCGGGTGGGGAATCAATTAATGGGCTACCTCGTTCGTGTATTTTGTTACCGAAAACATTTTTTAGGTATAACTATACAGTGCAGATCAACCACACGTACAAATCAATCTGCTAATTCCCATAAAAAATGGTCTACTAATTAATGTGTTGTCATAATATCAGGCCCACCCGCGTCCTGTGTGTGCACGACACAAACGGGAGTAGGCCACTTGTTTTTTCTCCCGACAAATTATTTTCTTAATGACGGCTTGTGCAATTTGGGGTCCCCACTTTTACGGGGGCCCTGAGTGATCGTGCACCTTGAGCACCCTCATCGACGGGCCCATGTAGGGGATATTTTACATTAGCTTTACTTAACTCCGACAGGCGGCCTATGGAGCAGGGAGCGTGGCAGCTGCAATGGTTTATTTTCGATTCACTTGCATGGTTGGTGGTCCGAAAATATAGTAGACAGCTCTGTAGGAAACACATTATTGCATCACACGGTCAACTGAAATTTTGTTGTGGAAAGTAATCACTGAAATGCCAGCTAAGTTACTCCCATGTACATATCGAACCCATATGTTCTTTCACAAATAGTACAAGTTAATTTCCTTCAGAGTGAGAAAATTCCCACATGCCTTGCTCTTTATCTTGCCATGTCTGCAC
The DNA here is from genome assembly GCA_028641055.1 of Alopecurus myosuroides. Lineage (NCBI taxonomy): Eukaryota > Viridiplantae > Streptophyta > Magnoliopsida > Poales > Poaceae > Alopecurus > Alopecurus myosuroides. The sequence goes on from CM054059.1 coordinate 211,817,409, forward strand.
GCCATGCATGCCACACCAGTCACCATTATCACCAGATATGATGCTTCTTCCGTTCTGTAATATTATCAGGTTAGCTTTAGATCACATTTTTATTGGCTCCATAATCATTCCATATGCATTCTATGTGTGGCATAATGACGAAACGCCTAAGATTTGGTTAGATTACTTATTAGGCTAAGGCTCTTAACCTCCAGTCAAGCAGATCCTTGATGCTTTAGTATCTACTTGACATGAAAACATTCTGAATGGACAGGCTATATTTGGTCGGAGTGGTTGAATGCAATTAAAGTACTTGACAGTTAGCTGATAGCATTCATTTACTGTAGGTTAACGAGGAAGCCAGTGATAAAGTTTTGGAGGTGGAACAGAAGTACAATGAAGTTCGCAGGCCAGTTTACGCTCGACGAAATGAAATTATTGAGAAAATTCCCGACTTCTGGTTGACTGCGGTTAGTAACATGTTCTATGATGATCTATATGCCATCTATCTCTTTGCTGAAATTGCTTATTGTTACAGTCTCAGCCTTACTAATTTCCTGCATTTACTGTGCAGTTTCTTAGCCATCCTATTCTTGGCGAGCTTCTGACTGAAGATGATCAAAAGGTATGTTGTTTGTTGGGAATTTAACATTTACACAACTTTTAGCATTTGTACTAAAAGTAGCAAGCACTAATAAAATACTAAAATGATATATCAGATTTTCTGAGTAATTATGTGGACGGATACTCATGCTATCTGACCACGTTTTTGTTTTTTATTTAGATATTCAAACACTTGGTGGCTATCGATGTGGATGAGTTTCAAGATATTAAATCAGGCTACTCCATAACTCTTGTAAGCTTCTTTTGCATCTGCAAGCTATGATGTCCTTATTTCATTCCCTTTGCTTACATTTTTTAACTTGAACTGGCAGACATTCTCTTCTAATGAATATTTTGAAGATACAAAGCTTACAAAAACAGTATCGTTCAGCGATGATGGAAACATAACTGTAAAGGCTACCTCTATGAAATGGAAGGATGGAATGGTACTGCCTTGTTAATCGGTATAAGCGCTTCAGTTAAGATGCTTCTGTGTAAAAAATCGGATCTAATGAGTTTTCTAATGATACATTAAGGATATTGCAAATGGGAAGGCGTACACGAAGGAAGGGTTCAAACGACTATTGATTGATGAGAGGTTGCTAGTTTTTTACTTTCCACAATTCCTTCTTTTTTTCTGTACGTGTGTGTGCGTGCGTGTTCATTTTTGTTTCATGCCTTATCTGTACTATATGATTCGCTCCAACGCTTGCAGGTAGGAAAATTGTGAAGAGGACTCATGTTCTGTTTTTCTTTTTATGCAGTTTCTTCACTTGGTTCAATGATGCAAAGAACAAAAGTTTTTCTCAAGGAGTGATGGATGAGGTATAGGATTACATGCCTCCTGTGCCTGTAGCTCCTGCTAAATCAGGATTGTTTCAATTGATTGTTACTTTTGTCTCTTTGTGAAATCTGGTTGACAGAACGACATGAATTAGGAGTTCTAATTCTTCTGAGTACTATTCTCTGAGAAATTCCAATCACGCAGGTGGCGGATATCATCAAGGAAGAGCTGTGGCCTAATCCTTTGAAGTATTTCAACAATGTTAGTGCTTCTAGTGATAAGTGGTTTATTTTATTTGGTCCTTTTTTTTTCTTGTCCATCTTTGTATGATGTCCTCTTGAATCATTGCAGGAGGCTGAAGAAGAATTTGAAGGAGAGGAGGATGAAGAGGTAATTCTATTCTCCCACAAGCAGTTCCATACTTCCATATACATATGATACTCATTGGGGATGCGTACTTTTGGAAGTAGTGTGCAATATCCTTGTAGTCCATCTTCAATGGTGCACAATATTCTGATACTCATGCAGTAGTGTGTAGCACCCTCAGCTATCCTGCTGGCATTTTTTGACTTTTCAACAATTATTCCCTGTCCATAATATTCTGCTTAAGGCGCGCCTGTTTCTCTTGAGGCTTGAAGGAACTGAGCTTGAGTTGGTGATAGCACATGGGGCCTTTTCTTATGCTACGTGCATAAATTTAATATGAAACGTGCTGCTGATTGCAGAGTTTCGTTGCACTCTATCTCTTTTGTCTCTGTATTTATCTTTCTTTTGTAACTTTTCTAGGGTTCTGATGAAGACGACGACGACGGCGACGAAGATGAAGAAGAGGAGGAAGATGATGAGGATTGAGCCCTCTTTCATGCTGGATTTCAATAGGCTTGGACAACTCCTGTTTGTGTAGAATGGAGAAGCCCAGTCACCCGAGGGCTGAAAAGCAAGGCGTCCCCTTTTGTGGTGTTTTGTTGCTTGACTTAGCTGGATCTGTAGGACCCCCTCAAAGAAGAAAAGCTGGATCTGTGGGAACTTGTTTCGTTCTTGTGCTTTTGTCATGAATCACCTCATATATTTGGAGTCCTGTATATTCCAATATGTGCATTCGTCAAAAGTATATTGCAGGATGCATTACTTCTGGAAAATGTGGTTGTGGTAGTTTGTCAATATGTAACTTATGGATATATACTGCTGGATCCCTATTTAAAATGACTTGTTAACAGTACCATTCGCATATTGTTAAGTGGGTTGTTGATCAAAGCTAAATCTTAATCCCTCTGGTTCAAATGTAGCACGTATTAGGTTTTGCTAAGACACAACTTTGACCAGAAATTACCCAAAATCATAATTATTACTTCCTCCGTTCCATATTACTACTGTAGTTGACATCGAAATGGTTGTGTATGACAAATTTTTGTGCTAGGTACACCCATTTCAGTGTCACCTAGTATGTACTTTTGAAAACAAGTCCGTTAATATTAATCTTATGTGGCATAATATTGAGAAAATAACTCTTTTTTGTCTTAACGAAACCTAATACTGTTTTTTTTTTGAAAAAATAATATTGTTACAGCACAATTTTTGCAAACCAATAGAGCTACGGCTAGGGGATGCACGCTAGGCCCACACGAGTCGACCCTCTATTCTTCCTGGGACGATACGGGCCTCGGGCTGTCGAGCAGCCTGCTCCAGAATGTGCGCTGCCCTGCCCTGCCTGCAGCAAGGAAGGAAGGGGAGGAGCAACCGCTCGCTCGGCGTAGCATCCACGCAGTCGCGGTGGTCTGCGTGAGATCGACGCGCGGCGAGTTCGCTCCCCTCCCACCGGCCGCCTATAAAATCCGCTTCTCCCTATCGCCGACCCGCCCGGCCCTCTCCTCTCCCCCATCTTCTCCTGCGTTCCAGAAGCTTGTTTTGCTTTTCCGCTCGAGCGAGCATGGCCGGAGAGAGCAGCACCCGGCGGCCCCTGTTCGGCGGCGCCATCTCCACCGCCTTTCCCGTCCGTTTCCAGGTAAGCCTTCCTCCCCCACGCACATCCCTTGCTGTCCCTCACCTGCTCGCGCTTACGCCCTTCTGGTTTGGTTTGGTTTGGGCAGGATGTGAGCAACATTCGAGAGGTCCCCGACCACCAGGTTCGTCCGATTCCCCCCTTCCGATTTTTTTTTTCTGTTGGGGGTGTTCCCGTACTGATCGGTAATCTGCTGTGTACGCAGGAAGTTCTCGTTGATCCCGCCCGCGACGAGAGCCTCATCTTCGAGCTGCTCGACCTCAAGGGCGAGGTGGAGGACGGCGGCAGCGCGCTCTGGTTCCTGCGCGACGTCGCCAACGAGCAAGATGCAGGGGATAACTTGGTAATGTCAGAAGCATCTTCACTTCGGTGTCATTAAACACTACTTCTCTGTGCTTGGCCGTTGATGAAATCAACCGTATTCGCGAACTCCTTTCTCTGATCTATGTGCATTCGATGGTCGTGTAACTCATGATTGTTAATTTTCCGATCAAACTGGATTATATATAGAGAGGCATGTTGGTAACAACTTATCTGCTTTCTGTCGGCTAGGTGGTCGAGCACTCTGGTACAGTTGAGCTAGCTGGTCTGCGTTTGGGGGAAGCACCTGCAGTGGCTGGAACTGCAGTTGCCAGGCTGGTAAGCTAATCTCATTTTCACATTACCCTGCTTCTTCCCTTCAATCGATTAATTTTCACCTGTGCCTCTGTTAGATATTATGATTTATGAAAATCTGTATAACATTGTCAAATCGTGTACCATGATTAACTGAATTTTGATATGTCTTTGTTTCTGGAATACACACATATGCGCTTCTTTTGTTATTAGAACTGAGCACCTGAACATTGCGCAATGGCGCCAACTAGAACTAGGAACAAGACTGCAACTGCAAAGGAAAAAAGCTATATCTAATCTGTAAATGACTGGTAGATAGCCTTGTGTGACTACAGCTTTCAAAACTACTTTGTACCAGCAAGCTTTCACAGCTCAGACTAATACCTTTTGTACTTAGTTCCTTGTTATCCATGTATATGATAGGCACTACCTAGCATTGAATAGGGGCGATAAGTGAATAAACACCACTTCAGGATCTCATACTTGATTTTCGTCATTTATGTAGGCTGTTTCTAAAGGGAGACAAGGCAGAGAAGCACAGAACATTGTTCGAGTGAGTACACCCATCCCTTGGAATTATGGTTGAACAGATAATTGGTTTTTTAAACTGATTATTGAATTTCCTTTGCAGCTCTACCTGGCAAACATACGTCTCAAGAATGCAGCAACTGACGTAGTTATCACCGCATATGAGCCGCTGTTGATAAAGTAAGCTAGTAGATCACTATCACGTACTTCCTCCGATTAATGGGATTTTTAAACAAATTGTTTCTATTATTATTTTTAAATTCTCAAGTGTTCAGATTTGGCATGACAGGTAGTACTGTTTAGTGCTATTTGTTGCTTTTTGTATGACTTGACTAATAATATCTATTGACGTGTTCAGGAGAATTGTGGATTATTTGAGACAATCTTTCCTTGTGTAAATCTAATATAATCAATGTGTTTGAATAAAGATCAATAATCTTTTTTACATAGTAACAACTATGCTTACAAATAATGTTTTTCCTGCAAGTTCTCTGTCTTTGTCATTACAATTTGGAAAGATAGTCGTGTTCAAATTCTTCTTTGAGATTCCTATCCAGGCTAGACATGTTAAATACATTTGACCTATCGTATATGATGGTCAATGGCAGAACCAAAATATGGAAAATCTATTTTTCAGTTAAAATGCAGATGAACAGCAAGCTGTGCTCCGGTAGTTCCTTTAGTTTTCTATATCTAGGCTAGTCACATTGAATGCTACAGTAGTACTATGGAAAGAACAGAACAACGGAATTATTATTTTCAAGTTGAAATGCAGGTGCAGCATCATAATGCTGCATCACAACAAATAAATTAGAGCAGAGTGGAAGTAAGCAAAACTAAATGGCCTTTCATATCCAAGTTGACATCACAAACCTACAGAATCGGCGCCTTCACTTCTCTGTTCTGATTTTATGTTTGTGCTGCCCATTTGTCCAGTGTAACAGTCTGCCCCTTGAGTGATCTAATTTTCTGTCATTTTTGTTTCAGCCCTCTGAGTGAAAGCGCCCAGGCAGTTGCAGCTGGACCAGCAGTACCTGCGGAACAAGCAGGGTGCTTGCCGATGTCTGAGGTCTTCAGACTTGCAGTGGTGAACTTCAATGTCCATGATTGGAACCTTTTCAATGGAAGCTCTTGAAACAGAGAGGGTAACATCTTAGAGCTAGAGTGAGACTAGAAAAAGTTGTGCAAGAGAATATCGGGGGAATGTTTTCATTCGAAAACTAGTATCTGAATTTTCTTTAGATCAGCAAATTATTTCTGTTGAAAGTGATATCATTTAGCTTATGTAGCGTCATCGAAAGAGCCCTGGTTAAAGTTCAATATATCATGTTAGCTTCTAGAATTTACTCGAATTGTCCTTGTTACCTACTACTTCATCGTTAAAGACCAAACATGTCTCGTAGGTGAATTCTGCACATCTTGATTCCATCAATATTAAACATGGGGCACTGAGTAGGAACTATATAGAGCTCCACATTGAATTCTGAATTTCTTGATTCTGGTATGTTAAAAACGAGCCTTTGGATATAGAAATTCGAGACGTTGTTTTAGAATTTGTTCAAGTGTTTAAAGGGTGGATAGACACCCTCTATGCATTGTATGGTCTGCAGTATTTATCCTACATGAGTTCATACATTCTTGGCCACTCACACCCTGTGCTTGGCACCAAGTATATAGGATGCCGAACATGTGAACTATGATGCCCAACCAAAATGCAAAAACTGGGGCCCCTCTGTAAGTAGTTCATGTCGTCACCCAACTATGTTCAGTGATGAATCGCAAGCTCTTATATCTCGTGAGTTAATTTGGGAGGATAAATGTGATACATTATGTTTAGTACTACTATTTGCGCTCCGTTAAATTTGCAATTGCCATCAGAAGTTCAAACTGTCCATTATGTGGTAATTTGTGTGTAGAGCTCAAACTGTTCTTCCTAAATTGATCATGCGTAGAAGGTTAACCGATCACAACAAAGGTAAACATGATCAGATGGTTCGAAACAAGGGGTTGAATTTTCTACATCAGAACCTGGCAAACGATAGTTACTAGAGTATATAATACAGATGCACAGCGTTGAGACTTCCTTTGGCGGAAGCTATAATAATCCGTGTCTGGAGAGTGAAAAATGAGAGAAAAAGAAGAAGAAAATAAAAGAAAGAAAAAGTGTTGGGAGTTCGATACTTGGAATTCTCATTACAAAATATCGATCATCCGTGAAGAAGGGTGGGGAAAATCTCGTCACAGGGCAGTAGTGCTAGTGTTGGGCGTTCACTTCCATTGGTTGGCGACAAGGTCGGCGAGGTCGACGACCCTCTGCGAGTAGCCCCACTCGTTGTCGTACCAGGCGATGACCTTGACCATGTCGTCTCCCATGACCATGCTGAGCGAGGCGTCGATGGTGGAGGAGACGTCGGAGCACCTGAAGTCGACGGACACGAGGGGCTCGTCGCAGACGGCGAGGATGCCCTTGAGCTCGTTGGCGGCGGCGTCGCGGAAGGCCTGGTTCACCTCCTCGGCGAAGGTCTTCTTGGAGACCTGCACCACGAGGTCGACGACGGAGACGTTGGGGGTTGGCACCCGGAGCGCGATCCCGTTGAGCTTGCCCTTGAGGTTGGGCAGCACCAGCGCCACGGCCTTGGCCGCGCCGGTGGAGGTCGGCACGATGTTGAGCGCGGCGGCGCGGGCACGGCGCAGGTCACGGTGGCTCGCGTCGAGCAGCCTCTGGTCACCGGTGTAGGAGTGGGTGGTGGTCATCGTCCCCTTGATGATGCCTGCGCGATCGCCACACACGTAGCACCATTATATTTAAATCGTCCGTCAGTGAACTTCAGTCCAGCTGAACACACACTACCCGCGTGTAATACATGTGTAGGCACGTACCGAACTTCTGGTCGAGAACCTTGACGAAGGGGGCGAGGCAGTTGGTGGTGCAGGATGCGTTGCTGATGATGGTGTCGGCGTGGGTGTAGAGTTCGGCATTGACACCGCAGACGTAGGTGGGGATGTCGCCCTTCCCGGGGGCGGTGATGAGCACCTTCTTGGCTCCGGCCTCGAGATGCTTGCCCGCGCCGGCGCGGTCGACGAAGACGCCGGTGCCCTCGATGACGAGGTCGACGCCCATCTCGCCCCACGGCAGGTTGGACGGGTTGCGGTCAGACACGACCTTGATGACCTTGCCGTCGACGGAGATGGCGTTGTCGCCCACGGGCTTGACGTCCGCGTCGAAGATGCCGAGCGTGGAGTCGTACTTGAGGAGGTGGGACGCCTGCTTCACGCCTCCGGTGTCGTTGATGGCGATGACCTCCAGCGGCGAGCTGTCGCCGCGCCCGTGCCAGCACCGCAGGAAGTTGCGCCCGATGCGGCCGAACCCGTTGATCGCCACCTTGAGCTTCGCCTCCGTCGGCGCCTTCCGGTAGCCGCCGCTCGTGCTGACCTGCACCGACAGATCGAGCACCGCCGCGTCACACTCCCATGCCAACCAAGCTACTGGCGACGGTCACACTAGAGCGCACATACGTACGTACCGCGTAAGTCCTGAAGGAGACCGCGGACATGAAGTCGTCCGAGGTGACATTTCGCCGCAGCGGCAGCGACGACGAGCTCCTGAGCCCGGAGAACTCCAGCATGCCCCCCTGGAGCTGGACACGGCAGACGATGATACTCTCTGGTTAATTACAGACTCCCTAGCTTGGACGGCAAAATGTGGCACGCAAATACACTTACCTGGAGTGGCGCCAAGGCCGTGGAGAGCATGGGCGACGCCATGTCCAAGGATCTGATCAGATAGGAGAAGATCAAGGACCATGGGTGAGGCGGACGAGGGTGTATATATGACTAGGGAGATTGGGGGCGGGCGAGGCTGTGGTGCACGGGGGTGAGAGTTGAGATCGTGAGGCCGTGATTGGGCGAGAGATGAGATTTTGGATAGCCCATTGTATGGCTGCAACTGCCCGCCATCGCCGCACCCACACTTCGCTATTCCGCTCGATATGTGCCTTTTGCTTTTCTTTTCTTCATGTGCCCGGACTTCCTCATCGCACTATATGTTTTTTTCCATTTCTTCGGTGATTATTTCTTTGCAATGTCGATCGTGTAATGTTGCTGTGCTGCTTGGCCGTGCCCTGGAGGCCATGTATTGCAACGATACTGCTGCGTCGTTGCCGGATATTCTGCGTTCCATTTCGATCGGCTGTGAGCTGGCAATGTCAATACTGGGTCATCAGACGGCGCAAACTTTTACTCTCCGTTTTGGCGTTTTTCTTCTCTCTAAGGGCATCTCCAGCCGCCCCCAGCGCCGCCGCCCCTCCCCCCCCTCCCCCCCCGACGCGAATTAGCGATGTTTTGCTCCAAAAACGCCGTTTTTCTACCAGCCGCCCCCCAGAACCCCAAATAGCGCCGTTTCGGCGGAAATTAGCGTCGGCGCACCCAGACGAAACCCAGCCCGTTGGGTTCGGGTTGGGTTCGCCTGGAAGTCACAACGACATCAATGTCTTGCAGTGCTTGAATGTCTTTGCCGAGGTTGTCGAAGGCCATGTCCCCTGTGAACTATGAGATCAATGGACATCAGTATACAAAGGGGTATTATTTTGCCGATGGCATATACCCGAAGTGGGCAACATTTGTGAAGAGCATCTCCAACCCTGTGCCAGGAAGCGCAAAATCTTGATTTTCCAAGTGCCAGGAGGCTTGCAGGAAGAATGTTGAACGAGCATTTGGCGCGCTGCAATCTCGATTCGATGTTGTCCGGTACCCAGCTATGACTTGGTCGAAGTCCAACATGTGGGAGGTGATGCAGTGTTGTGTGATCTTGCACAACATGATCATTGAGAGTGAGCGGGATGACCTGGTGCCTGACAGTGAGGCAAGCACACCATACTACCGGCAGGGTCCTCTTGCAAATGTTGATCACCAGGTGTCGGCATCATGGACAGCCTTCCTCGCCACGCGGCAGGAGATTCGACACGCTGGAACTCACCAAGCTCTACAGAATGACCTGGTGCAGCATTTGTGGGCGCGAAAGGGGAATGACAATGTTGAAGACGATGACAATGCGTAGTGTAATTTATTTTATTTGTTTAAATTCTTGAACTATTTATTTGTGTGGCAAAACTCTATATGCCTAAATATGGCCGAATCGCCGGCTGGGGAGGGGGCCTGGGTTTCATGGCTGGGAAACGCGCCCCCCCCCCCCCCAGTTTCCTATTTTGCGCCGTTTCGCGCCGCGGCGGCCGAAAAAAGCGGAATTTTCGCGCCCGGGGGGAGGGGGGAGGGGGGACGGCTGGAGATGCCCTAATCTGCGAGGGAGACAGGGGCGCTTGTACCGGCGCCGTTCTCTCCAGATAAGGTTTACTTAGTGAAATGTGAAAAAATCGTTCTCTTTTCAAAATTCAAGCAAAAAAAACATCTAATTTTTTTAACTAAATTTAGTCATTTTGCTCAATGCCATTCTCTATGGCGTCAACACCACATTTCTCGGCGATACAAAAACATGATATCTTGGAGAGCGCAACGAAAATTCAAGGCTCACACACAATCCATGGCGTCAACTCCAGTGGCGGAGGACGAACTAAATTTTTTGGTATGGCGAAGTAAAGTTCTTTTTGTCTTGGTTGCTAGACATCTTTGTAAGTATCTTTTCAAATCGACCCACAAAATTAATAAGATCCAGATGAAAAGTTTTGCATTACATTAATTTACCTTTTTTTGGTTAAATGCACCGCAAATTGCTAAATCCTAATGTATACATACCACTACCATGAGACATACATCTGGAAATGATGAGGTAAAGTCACTGGCGACAACATTTAGGTGTGGAAAATGCCACAGCTTGCCATATTAAGTCTGGTTGACTCCCTTCCAATGTTACGGAATAAAATAAAATGTTCGTGTAGGTCACACGAAATGTTCATTCAACTTGTAAAAATGGTTTTGAGAAAGAGAAATATTGTATATGGACTTTATAAAATGGATTCCACCACTCATGAAATATGTTAATGGATTTAAGAAACATATTCATGTAACACCGTGAAGTATCTTCTGTTCCATGATATATGGCAGCCTTCATTGTGTTGATTTTTTTTCTCAAAAACAAAAACTACACAGATGGCATATTACATCGACCCATGAACCTAAAGTCTATTACACATAGAACATTTTATTCAATAACACGAATCAATTATGACGTTTAACACATGAATACCACAAAAAAGTAATAAAGTGAAAATGATTTAAGAGAGAAATGAAACATATATGGATACCTAGGTTTCCATGATTTTCTCTCATTTGACTTAGCTTGAAAAAATCGTGAATGCTATCCTTTCATTTCTCTATCTCTCTCTTAACTTGTAATTTTCATATTTATGGTTTTCACAATAAATCATCTGTTGTTTCTTGTCTACAATTATTTTTCCTTATTGTACTTAATAATTTTTCCTTTTTTACTTTATTATTTCAAATTTTCCTACTCCTAGTCATCAATTGTTAAATTATGTTTTCCTTTTTTTTTTACTTTTTTTTCTTCAAGTAATCATGAATTGTTCCTGAATGATTTTCATTTCTCACTTATGTTTATTTTTATTTCCACCAATAACCATGAAATTTCCATGAGAACCATCCATTTGTTCCCCTTATTTTAATTGTTTTCCACTTGTTTTCCACTATTGATCATGAATTATTCCATGATGACTTACTTTTATGTTGCTTAATTCAATTTTTTGTTCCACTAGTTGAAGAGGATGTGACCTCAACAATCCCCATGGTGAGGGACCTAGGATTTCGTAAAGGAAAAGGCGATGGTCAACTACTCGACTTGACGGGTTACTTCACTTCGGGTGTTTATTTCGATGAGGTGAAAACAAAAGTACATGGTGCCACGCAGATTGGATCTGGCGTGTATTCTGAACTAGGGTTATGTGTCCTTGCTACGTCCCCTCCTAGCCCTTATATGGGGGGCTAGGTCTCGGGAGTTTATACTCGAGTAGGACTCGTTTCTGAGTCGGCTCTGATATACCCTACCCTCTTAGTAAAGTCTTCTCCAACACCGCCTTGGTTTTTGCTCCCGTAATGGGCCTTAGGCCTTTGCTTCCAGGGGAATTTTCAGGAATGTGCACTATTGGGTTGTACCCAGTAGTCCCATCGTGTGGGGTCTCTTAGTCACCCCCACGTCAGTAGCCATCGAGTGTATGATGGAGTCGAAGACTCAATTAAGGGACTCAATCCTCGTGCTGTAATGACTTGACTTTACTGTTTCATTCCTATAAAAAACAGAATGTTGTTTCACGGACTTGAGGGACATGAATCAATAGGCTTGACTCACCCGACGGATCAGGATCAATTAATCTCACTCGGGAGAAAATACAGCTGGCCTACTCAGGTTTCGAGTCCCTAGGCTCGAACCCGGAAAAACCTGGGGTAACTCGACTCGAGCCATTTGAGGCTTTGACGAGTCAAATTCCAGTTGTCGAGTCTATTTTACCCAACGCGTCTATCAGGATGTCCTTCATACTTACTGGTATGGAAAAAGTTCTAGGTAGTGCAGCATGGGTGCGACTCCCGGGCCTTTGGAGTAGATCCGCGGGTCTTACCTTCACACCTTGAGTGCGGCATCCAGAGTTCTAACGCAGCTGTGCCATTTGGAAAACAGAATATCTCATCATAATCTTTTCGAGTCCCTGGTCCATTCCTCAAGGAAAGAATTTCCGACTCGTGGGCTCACCCAAAGAATTTGTGTGTTTCATACAGGTTAATGAGAGCTCGAGTGTTCTTCTTGGTCACTCAACCCCTCTCTACCATTAGGCGAGTGTACTACCTCACGATATCATGATGTACTGCCCCACTGTTTCTGTTACATGATAATATGTCACGAGCCTAATCCTGTCAGAGTTGACTTGCTCGAGTAGCCTTTGAACGGCCTATGACCGTCCGGTGCGGGTAATCTAGGGGATTTCAGTAAATGCCCCTCAATTTTCACGCGTAGTGGGCAGTGATGCTTGCGTTGATGGTGCCTTGACGGGGATACTTCTTGATGATGATTAAGTCCCCGGCAACGGCGCCAGGAAAGTCCTTGATGTTGGCAATGCGTGTTGGGAACCCCAAGAGGAGGGTGTGATGAGAACAACGGTAAGAATTTCCCTCAGTTAAGAGCCAAGGTTATCAATCCAGTAAGAGAAAGAGGATCTTCGGAAGGTTGATGACACTGACGGTGGTGATGGCGCCTCACCGGTGTCAGAAACAACGCGGAACCTACACACAACACAACCAAAATACTTTGTCCCAACGGTACAGTGAGGTTGTCAATCTCACTGGTCTGGCTGAAAACAAAGATTAGACATATAGTGTGGAAAATGGTGTATGCTTGTAGTAAGTAAAGAAAGTAAGAAATTGTAGAGGTTTGTTTAACAGTGTAGGAAATGGACCAGGGTTCATAGGTTCACTAGTGGTGTCTCTCCATAAAAGATAGCATGCTGGGTGAATAAATTACAGTTGGGAAATTGACAAATAGAGGTTGCACCGTAGTGCACATTCATGACATGATGACTACTATGATATTTAGTGCGGGCATTACAACAATATACATAGACCGTAATCCAACTGCATCTATGACTAATAATCCACCCTCAGGTTATCATCTGAACCCCCTTAGGTATTAAGTTGCAAGCAACAGATTATTGCATTAAGAAATGTGTGTAATGTAAGCAATGATTGTACATGCGGGCACTCACACCGTTGTTTTCTCCCTAGTGTCAACAACACATCCTCCCCCGTCACGTTTCTGTCACTCGAGCACAGGCGAAAAGGAGGCATGAACCCACTATCGAGCATAAATACTCTCTCTTGGAGTCACTAGCAACTACTTGGCCAGAGCAACCACTAGCAACGGAAAACATGCAAGATCACAAATAACATATGCAATAAAGACTATAATCAACTTGGCATAAGTTCAATATTCATCGGATCCCAGCAAACACATCAAATTTAATTACATAAGAACAATCTCGATCATGTTAGGCAGCCACGAGATCTAAACATTGAGGCATAGGAGGAGAAGATAACCATATAGCTACTGCTATGGACCCGTAGTCCAAGGATGAACTACTCACGCATCACTCCGGAGGCAGGCATGGTGATGAAGAGGCCTCCGGTGATGATCTCCTCTCCGGAAGGGTACATGGAGACAGCTTCAGAACCCCCATGATCTAGGGTTGACGACGATGGCGGCTGCGGAACTTTTCAGCGATATTTGATCAGGTGCCTAGGGTATCCCTTCGGAAGGGAATAAATAGGCGAAAGGGCAAAGGCGGTGGAGCCTCAGGGGCCCCACACCACCCCTCTACGCGGCCAAGGGGGGGACGCCGCCCTATGGTGTGGTCCCGCTGAGGCCCCCCTTCGGGTCTCTTTGGGACTCCGTGGAACCTTCGGGAATTCTAAGACTTCCGAGCTTCGAATTTTCTAATTCCGATAATATTTCCAGAACAACTTTTCTGAAACTAAAAATAGCAGAAAACAGGGAACTGGCTCTATGGCATCTTGTCAATAGGTTAGTCCGGAAAAACGATAAAAATGACATAAAGAAGGGAGAAAACATGTAGCAATTGGCATAATATCATCATGGAACATCATAAATTATAGATACGTTGGAGACGTATCAGGCGGCGTGGAGGCGCGCCGGTTGGCCTCCAACTGCCATGTGTCAGCCCGGACTTCTGCATAAGGCATCTAATGGTTGGGATTTTCTTGATCCCCTTATTAGTACAGAAAGGGGAGCAGTAACTTTTTTCTTTCCTTTCTCTCATTCGCACTTCTTCTTCCTCGTTGCGCCCATGCCTCTTCTTCTTCCTCGGGCCTACGCCTCCATAGCTGCACCTCCTCGCTTCCTCCAAGCAGCAATCGGGAAAACCAAGGTAAACGCCGGGAATAACGTGGCTTATGACGCCGGCGCAAGCAAGCGACCGGGTGGGAAGTGGGCGAAATACACTGGGATGCCAAATCTCTCTCGTCTTTGGAGTGCGAAGGGATCATAAGGCCAGAGTCGGAGAAGAAATGGTGCCGTCTTATGAGGGAGACTCGTCCCGCACTAGAGGTGGACGAGAGCGTAGCCTTCACGGATCATGTTGCTAGGGGCATCTCTTTCCCTGTCCACCCTTTCTTTCTCGCTGTTTCATGGTTAAGGCCCAGGCAAGCAAGGAGGACCCCAAGAAGTTGGGGGTTGTAACATCGAAATTGACCCCAAGCCCCTCTACTTTCGCATGGATTTCTTGGAGTCAGTTACCTACTGGAGGTCCTGATGGTTTTATGTCAAGGACATCCCCAGTCCCAATGGGGAGCCTTTAGTTAATCTGAGTCGCCCAGTTATCCAGAGGAGTGCCTGGAGGAACCAGCTAAGTGTCGAAGAAACTGCTGAGACAGATGGGTTGATGGAGCAGATCGCCACCTTGAAGGACCGCGTACTGAACGGAATTCAACTGGCAGGGATCTTCTTGAAGCGCCGAGTGCAACCTCTCCAAGCGCGGGCTAACCCCATGTGGGCTTATCTAGGTGCGAATGACCTCAACAGGCTTCGATAAGAAGAGCTCTCAAGAAATGAGCTTGAGTCTTGCCTGCAAGGAATCACTCGAGTCCCTGAGTCGAAACCTACCATCTCTACTTCGGTGGTTCCTCCTTTCTTAGCTGCGAATCCTCCTACCCTGGTGAGCTTACTCCTCTTTATCTTTTAGCTTCTTTCTGTTTTTTTCCTTCAAGCGAGAGCCTTTCTCGTTATAGTCTCTTTCTTCTGTTTCCACCTTCAGAACTAGGACCTTTCTCCCAGCAATCCCCCAAGTTTGGAACTGCAAAGTTCATTCAAGGACTAACCATGGGATCCCAGACCAACCTCGAGTCGATCCCATCCGCCACGACAGCTCACTCTAACGCGGATGAGAAAACACAAAGTGGCAAAATGACTCGAGGGTAGCCCGAAAACGTCCCGAGCAAATAATTACTTGGAAGAGGCCACTTTGAAGGACTCCAGTTCTTTGAGTGCGACCGAGGACAAGGAATTGAACGAGCCTCTCTGTTCGTCCCCTTGGCGTTTATGCCGCCACTTAGCACACACTATGCGTCAACTTCTTCTTCTCATCCTCCCCTTCTAAAGAACCTCCCGAATTTTTGTCTTAGGTACTCGTCCTGGCGGGTAAGCCTCTCCCTTTGTTTGTATTTACTTCTGCTCTTATCCGTTTTTGTCTTCTCATTGAACTTCGTCATGCTTTATTTTCAGCGCACCTCTGGGGGTTCCGACTCCTGCCCCTAAAGAGGTGATCTTGGGTACTCCTTCGGGTGACACACACACGTCTTCACCTCGTCTCCTTCTCCGGTTGCAAAGGATCCTACAGCTCCAAAGGAAAAAATTGTAGCCCCGAAAGCTTCGCCTGCGTACCCATCAGTTTCTACAGGTGACCTGGGCCAGCCCACACCATCAACTTCTAGGTTCTTCGGGCCTAATGATCCTTTGGCCGATGTGGACACAATGGCTCCAGAATTTGAGGTTAGTAAGCATGTGAGTCCCTTCGCATTTCAATATTTCTTGTACTATTTTTCTGTCAGGTGCGCGATCAGCGCTCCCGATGGGAGTAGCCCCCGAGTCTACGTTTGGCTGCATGTAGGTGAATGGAGAGTGAAAACCTGCACCTTGTGTTCTAACTTAGCTCTCTTCCATTTCTTCCAGCCTTTTGTGAAATCTATGAAGGAGTTGAGCGCTCGGTTCCTTAACATTGGGAGAAATGTACTTTTTTCAACATTCTTCATGATTATTTTTCCTTGCGTTTACCTCCACATTAACATTCCTAATGTATTTTTCCTTTCAGATCTCCTGTCCAAATCTTCTGCTGAGAAGGAATCCGTGATATGTCATTAACGTATCCTTAATTTCTGATGTTCCATGTTGTTTTCTTATTGTTTCCCACATGGTTTCTATACACTTTATGCCATTTTATCGATTTTCCAGACTAACCTATTGACAAGATGCCACAAAGCCAGTTCCCTGTTTTCTGTTGTTTTTAGTTTCAGAAAAGTTGTTCTGGAAATATTCTCGGAATTGGAAAATTCGAAGCCCGGAAGTCCTAGAATTCCCGAAGGTTCCACGGAGTCCCGAAGAGACCCGGAGGGGGGGGGGGCTTAGGGGGCCCAGAACATAGGGAGGCACGCCCCTGGCCGCGCCGTGGGGTGGTGTGGGGCCCTCAGGCCTCCGCCGCCTTTTCCCTTTCTCTTATTTATTCCTCCCAAGACGTAAACCCTAAACATATTCCACTTCGTCCC
The DNA here is from genome assembly GCA_028641055.1 of Alopecurus myosuroides. Classification (NCBI taxonomy): domain Eukaryota; kingdom Viridiplantae; phylum Streptophyta; class Magnoliopsida; order Poales; family Poaceae; genus Alopecurus; species Alopecurus myosuroides. The sequence goes on from CM054059.1 coordinate 211,834,205, forward strand.
AAAAAAAACCGAGGCCTCCGTCATCTTCATCCCGAGATCGGGAGGGTTCTGGAGCTCTTCCCGGCACCCTGCCGGGAGGGAAATTCATCACCGGAGGGGTTTACACCACCATGCCCTCCTCCAAAGTGATGTGTGAGTAGTTCATCCCTGGACTACGGGTCCATAGCAGTAGCTAGATGGTTGTTCTCTCCACTTTGTACCTCATGTTTAGATCTTGTGAGCTGCCTAACATGATCAAGATCATCTTTATGTAATGCTACATGTTGTGTTTGCTGGGATCTGGTGAATGTTGAATGCTATATCTTGTGATTATCAATCTATCATGTTTTCTTCATGCATATGTTATTTATGATCTTGCATGCTCTCTGTTATTAGTAGATGCTTTGGCCAAGTAGACGCTAGTAACTCCAAGAGGGAGTATTTATGCTCGATAGTGGGTTCATGCCTCCTTTGCATCTGTGCTTGAGTAACAGAAACGTGACAGATGGAGGATGTGTTGTTGTCATTAGAGAGAAAACAACAATGCTTTGTCTAAGGATGATTTTATTGTTTACATTACACACTTTGCTTAATGCAATTATCTGTTGCTTGCAACTTAATACCCAACGTTTGTTCGGATGATATTCGGAGGGTGGATTATTAGTCATAGATGCAGTTGGATGACGGTCTATGTATTTTGTTGTAATGCCCGCATGAATCACATAGTAATATTTATGTCTTGCATATGCACTACGGTGCATCCTTCATTTCTGTCAATTTCCCAGCTGTAATTTGTTCACCACACATGTTATCTATCTTTCACGGAGAGACACCACTAGTGAACTATGGACCCCAGTCCTTTATCCTCATACTGATAAAACACCTACTACTTTCATACTGCTTTCATATTGTTCTCCTACTGTTTTCCACACCATACGTTTAACCTATTTGTGTTTAGCAAAACCGGTGAGATTGACAACCTCACTGCTTCGTTGGGGGCAAAGTGATTTGATTGTGTTGTTTAGGTTCCATGTTGCTTATGAACCAGTAGTGCGCCCTGCCATATTAGCTTCTTCAACCTTTGGAAGTTACTCCTTCCTCCTACTGGTCGATTCAACATTGGATTCTTTCTGAGGGAAACTTGCCGTTGCACTCTTCATACCTTCCTCTGGGGGTCTTCAAACGAACGTGTGATCACACGCATCAATCCGCTCGTGCTCGAGTTAAAGAACTCGAGGAGCATATTGTAGATCTCCGCGAGGAGTCCGACAATACAAGGAAAAACTTTGAGGCTGCCACTCAAAGGGCTGACGAGGCTAGCTGAAGGGAAAGTGAGGCCCTCATGCAGACTGCAGATCTAGAGGAGACATTGGTCCCTCGTCTCAAGGCAATAATCGATTCTTTGACAGGTGTGCTTTCCCTTCCTATTATTATGTTTTCCCGTTGTTTCCTCTCATTTCTCTATACAGATAAGTTCCCTCGGGCCAATGAAGAATAATTAAACAGCCCACGCGAGCTTACCGATCGTCTCCGGGCAGGTGCTCTCTTGGATGCTTGTGACGTCTTCCAAGGAACATGTGTCAAAGGCCCGGGGGCGCTTGACAAACTTCGGGGCATGCTCGTCTCCCCCATGAGACCTTTTTCCTAGGGCATCGAGTGCCCCTACTCTAGATGTCTTGACAAGCGTGTTTCTGGACATGAATGTTTTAGCTGACTTAAGTCGAGAGCATACTCTTTCTGGGGCGGAGGATGTTCTTACGCTCTCGAGGGAGCACGACATTGAAGGTGACTTCGAGGAAGCGCTCTGTGGCCCTCCGTTGGACTCGAGCGGGCAAGAGGTAGACCTAAGTCTTTATACTGAAATTTCTACTAAACAGGCTCGGCGGGTTGATGCCTGCAAGTGCACAAGGTTATCATAGCTAATTTAGAAATAAGAGTATCAAACCACGGCGGAGCTATGGAAATGGCCCTCTAGTCTTAGCTTTGATCACCTACTATCGATGGTGCTCTGCAAATTATCCAAAGGCTAAAACAAACATTAAATAGTAACAACAAATAAAGTAGTATAAATGGATTGTAAATAAAACACTAAATAAACTAACATCAAAATAAATGTGACGAACTAATGGATGGTTGATGGATTGAACCCGCAATAGGGATAAAAGCGTTCTTGGGAAGGGTGGTTCTACCACTAGCATACTTCTGAATTGATTAGGCGTGCATAATGTTCTCATTCAAATAATTTGTGAGGGCAGAGCTCCGTATATTAATGTGTCCCGACTTCCTCGGTTAACACAATACTCACAACCACCACATATCCCAGATGATAAGTGATACACCTATTGTCACTAGTAATTAAGGTCTTCTCGTGGAGGTGGTATTGGTACGGTGAGTTCTCTGTTGATCCCACGTTGGAGATTGGCGTGAAAGGAGGAGCTACTTTATGTCCCGTAATACTCACTCGTCATTATTCCTCAAACCAAGCCGAACAACCCGTCATGGCTACAGGGCCCAATATTGGTGCGGTCGATTGCACACAATATCATGGGGATTGTTATCACAAACTAGTCAAAAGAAAACATTGCATATTTATTTCAATTCATAATAGTACCAGGGTTTCCCCATCTCCCCATGCTCTGGCCGGCTGAACTGCCGGATTGCGGTCTATAGCCGGATCCGCGGAGTGGGCCTTTGGCGCCGGGTACGCTACTTTTCCGTCTAATTTCTAAGGCGTGAGCCGGCTGCTTTTGTCGGTTTGTGAATTGACTGTAATGGATATGCTGCAAAGGGTGGGCCCTCCTGAGTGCTGTACTCGGAGGTGCCGGCTGGTTTTATTGATAGCTGGGGATACAGGGTGTTACACTTAGGTATGGAACGGGCATAGCAGCTTTGCGTTCCATGGGCGTTTGGTCTTGTCGTAGGAGGTGTCCTCCTTGTTCTTGCGCGGCTCGCATATGTCGATGAGGTAGTTTGCGTTGTTGCTCAACGTTCGGCTGATCATGAAAGGGACCTCCCATGGGGAGGACAGCTTGTGGAGGCCCTTTGTGTCCTGGATCAGCCGGAGCACGAGGTCGCCCTATCTGGAGGCAAGCGGCCAGATCCATCGGTTGTGATACCGGCGGATGTCTTGTTGGTAAATGGCCGATCTGGACAGGGCCAGGTCGCGCGCCTCCTCTAGCAGGTCTACCTCGTCTTGGTTTGCCTGCCTTGCGTCCTCCTCGGTGTACAAGATGGCTCGGGGTGAGTCGAACTGTATGTCAGCCGGGAGGAAGGCTTCCGCGCCGTAGACGAGGAAGAAAGGCGTGTAGCTGGTGGATCGGTTGGGAGCTGTCCTTAGGCTCCATAGGACAGAGGGGAGTTCTTCTATCTAGCAGCCGGGTGCTCGCTCAAGCGGGTCGACTAGCCGGGGCTTGATGCCTGCTAGGATAGGGTCGTTTGCCCTTTCCACCTGGCGGTTTGACTGGGGGTGTGCGACAGACGCTAGGTCTAGCTGGATCCCCTTTTCCCCGCAGAACGGTGCGGTGGATAGCGTCCGCTTGAGGTCGAGGAAGGCCGCGTACGCCTTGCAGGTCCAGGCAAACTTGTCCGTCTTCTTCAGGAGCCGGTAGAGCGGGAGGGCTTTTTCACCAAGCCGTCATATGAACCAACTGAGAGAGGCTAAGCACTTGGTGAATTTCTGGATATCCCTTAGTCGAGTCGGCCGCTGCATTTTCTCGATTGCGGTGATCTTGTCCAGGTTGGCCTCGGTCTCTCGCTCGGATACAAGGAAACCAAGGAGTTGGCCGGCTGGGACACCAAAGACGAATTTCGCCGGGTTGAGCTTTATCTTGAACTGACGCTTGTTCGCGAAGGTTTCTTCCAGGTCTTCAAGGAGGGTACGCCGCACCTTGGTATTGATCACCACATCATCCACATAGGCATGGACATTTCTGCCGATTTTATCGTGCAAGCGTTTCCGCATGCATCGTTGGTAGGTGGCACCCGCGTTCTTCAGTCCAAATGGCATGGCAACGTATTAGTAGGCTCCATAGGGCGTGATGAATTTCGTCTTGATTAGGTCAGATGGGTTGAGCTTGATCTGGTGGCATTCGGAGTAGGCATCCAGGAACGAGAGGAGCTCACAACAGGCGGCGGAGTCGAATACTTGATCTATCAGCGGTAGGGAGAACGGATCCTTAGGGAAGGCCTTGTTTAGGCTAGTTTAGTCCATGGACATGCGCTACGTTTTGTTCTTCTTCAGGGCCAGGACTGTATTGGCAAGCCAGTCCGGATGAAAACTTCCATGATGAAGCCGGCCACGAGCAGCCATGCGATTTTTCACCAATGGCCCTTTTTGTTTCCTCCGCGAAGCGGCAGAGGCCTTGCTTGATTGGTTTTGCGTATGGCTTGACATGAAGTGAGTGCTCGTCCAAGTCCCTCGAGACACTTGTCATGTCTTTAGGGGACCATGCGAAGATATCCCAATTCTCACGGAGGAAGTCGACGAGCACACTTTCTTATTTGGCATCACGGTTTGCCTCGATGGTGACGAACTTCTCATCGGGCCGACTAGCATCAAGCGGGATCTTCTTGGTGTCCTTGGCCGCCTGGATCTGGGACTCGCACGCATGTCCCTTTGCATCCGGCACTTCTAGTAGATCATTGTTGATGTGAAACTTGATCTGCTAGAGTTCCTCGGCGTGGGCGATGGACTCGGCTAGCTTCAAGCTGAACGTGGCACAAGTGATCGAGCGCTTGTAGTCACCGGTGACGGTGATGATTCCCTACGGGCTAGGTAGCTTCATCTTGAGGTAAGTGTAGTGTGGGACCTCCATGAACTTGGTCATGGTGGGCCGGCCAAGTATTGCATGACGTCCGGGTGGTCTTCTTGGCTCCAGGTGATGGGCTGATCAGACAAGTCAAAGAACTGGGGCACGTTGGGCATCGTCGCGTTCACCTCAGCCATGCGCGTGCGGGCGATGCGCTTGTCATCGCGCTCTATGACGGAGATTACGTAGGTGTCGTCTTGGATCGGATATTTTTTGCGCGCCACGTCGGCTGAATCAGTCGGTTGTCTTCCTTGCGGGTCGTCGCGTTTGTTGCTGCCTTGAGGGTTCGGGGATGGTGGAGGCAGCAGTCCTTCACCTTTGGTTAGGCACGTCGTCCAGCTGCACTGCTGAGTGGTGTGAGTGGCCGGCTTGCCAGGCCCGCTGTGGTACTTGCATGGGGCATCGAGCATCATCTCCAAAATGTACTTGGTCTTCTGCCATGGGTGGACATCGTTCTGTTGTCTTGGGTAACGATGCCGCCTGCTCCGGCCGCCTGTCCGCCTTCTCCGGCTGCGACGAGCCGGCTCTCGTACTGTTCATTGGCCATCTAACCGCCTCCTCTCTTCCGGTTATCCCTCTTATTGCCGACTTGGTTGTAGTCGTGATCGTTTCGGCTAGACTGGCCGGCAGCGGTGCTTGGGTCGGCTACATCTTTCTTAGACAGTCGGGTGGTGATGAGCTAGCCGGACCCGTCCAGCCGGATGGGTTACTTCATGGCTACATCGACCATGGCGTACTTCTCCACAATCACCGGGAATGCCGCCATGGTCTGGGGGTCCGTCCTAAAGATCTTCTGCTTCAACTTGGTGCCATCTCGACATCCGGCTGAGAAGTGTCCGATGGCGGTCTTCTCGTCTATCCCCTCGCAAGTGTTGCGCAGGGTGGTCCATCTTGTGAGTAATTCGCAGTCGGTCTCGTTTTCTCCTTGAACGCATTGTGCGAGCTGCTGCGACCGTCCTAGTCGCTTGTACGTGCTGGCGAAATGGTAGACGAATACTTCCTCCAAGTCTAGCCAAGTGTTGGTACTGCTGGCTGGAAGGCTATTCAACCAAGCCCGAGCCGGCCCCTACAGCATGAGGGGGCGTAGCGTGCTGCCACCCGCCTGTTGCCGTCTACGATGGTGATGACGGTGACGTAGTTGGTTAGCCAGTCTTCCTGCTTGGTGGATTCATTGTACTTAGTGGTGTCTCGGGGAAGCGAGAACTTCTCTGTGAAGGGACCCCCCCTGATGCATGGTCCTAGGCATGCGGGGCCGTTTCCCGGCTCATCTTTTATCTCCTGGGAGAGTTTGAGCCTGTCGTCGTGGCTACGGAGGTCGTTGTTGATCGCGGGGCCGAGAGGTCCTAATCGTCCTTGGACGTCGCCTCGGGGGTTGGCCTGCTCGTCCCTTGGGGATGGTTCCCTTGGTTTGGTGGTGGTGGCGGATAGTTCGCTCAGCTGCCCTGCGCGGCCGGCTGTGGTTGTCGTCTACCCTGGTCTTTGTGCCTGATACTTGTGGTGCACATTGTTCGGTTCGAGAGCCAGATGTGACATTGTGTTCATGGCGCCCTCCTGCGGTCGGCTGCCGATTGCACTGCGGTGGTGGTTCGGGTAGAAGCCTTTTGACCGCCATGGGATCCGCCGGCTCCTCCTTGGCCACCTAAGCGTGACGTGGAGGCGTCATACGTCGCCTACTGTTGGTTTGTGGCCCTCACGATGTCTTGGAGGCGTCGCTGCTGGCGGAGTAGCTCCTCTCCTTCGAGGTCATCTAGTTCCCGCGTGACCGCTTGGGTTCTTCGTCGGGGTGTTGTAGACTGGGCGCTGGAGCCAGGCGGGGCAGAGTTCTCCCCTTCAAAGTTCAGTTTGTTGATGATGTTACTGCCTCAACGTTGCACCTCATCTGCCCGGCTGGTCATGTTTGGCCTTGGGGTGAAGACGTGGGCGGTGTTGTTCTCGCGAACGGTAGCCTCCACTTGGCTTTATTTCGCCGCTACCTGTTCTGCCTTATGCGGGTTCAGTAGACATGCTTTCTTCGGTTACTTTGTCACCTTCGCCAGGTCGGTGTCGGGGGGGGGGGGGTGATAGGCATCTTGAGCCCTTCGGCGATTGCACTGGTGGTGGTGCCAGTCGGGCGTCCTGCGCCAGCTTGGCTGGTGCTAGGGTCGGTTTCCATGACTTCCGTGAAGATGCAGACCTCAGTGTTGCTTTCGCAGCTGGCTACCTCCTCAGGGAGATAGTCTGAGCAAGTGAGCACCTCGGCAGGGTACTCCGGGACGATGGCGATGTAGACGCGATGGTCATTGGAGGAGACGACGGATCCTCCTGCAGGAGGGGCCGCCTCTTCCGCGAGGAAGCCGACATTGTCAATGATGCAGTGGAAGGCGCCAAACATCAGGATGAGGCCGGAGGAGACGCGCTCGCTGGAGCTGGCCGAAAGCCCTGCACGGATTGAGACTCCAGTCAGACAGGGTCACGCGCGGGACGGGACTCTGGACGCCGCTCTATGCCCCATGGTGGGCGCCAACCGACGCTCGCAATGGAGTTTACTAAGGGACGCATGATGCGAGCGTCGGTGTCCGTGCGGGATTGGGCAACAAGAGCGAAGGAGACACGATGTACCCAGGTTCGGGACTTCAACCTTGTGAGGTCCTTACTATATGGTGGTATATCTGGTGTTACAATGTGCTCCTGGAGCCGTTCTTACCAAGTGAATTGTCCCCTTCTAGGTGAGGCCCGGACTACCTTATATAGAGTTCGGCAGTCCGGCTGATAGATGGGACCGGCTGTACGGCCAGCCGGATGGGTCCCACCAGACGGTCATCTACAGGAAATCTCCTTCTAGACACGTCAGCGCCGTACACAATGTGACAACACGGTCCGCCACAGTTCATGATGTAGGCGGTGAAACTTTGCGCCTACGGCCGCCTACTCCCTTTGATAAATTTAGTTAACATTGGGTGTGAGGTCTTGTCGCCCTTTAGCCCATGATTCCCTTTGCCCATACCGTCCTTGCATTGGCACGGCTGTCCGGCTGAAGAACTCAATCAGCCGTGTGTCAATCGGCCGCTCCCTGCCTAAGAGTTTGCAAACCAGTTGTCTGACATCGCTCTCTTCCTTACCATCTGGATCTTCTGTGGCAATCAACTTATCCAGGGTAATCCCCCCGACACGTATGCTCGTGTCAACCCGTCAGCCCTCCACCCTCTAGGACTCGACACCGACAAAGAGAGACAGCCTTCTGACATTGCTAATTGGTATCTCTAATCAACTATGCCTAGAGCTATTATGAATCTGGAAATTCTCAACACACGAGAGAGAAAAGGTAATTAGAGCTAGGTCTAATTGGGAGTGTATAACTCAAAACCCGATTAAAGATGCTCTAATTCAATTTGAGATGTTCTAATTGGAGACTGTAATTCAAATAGATCTCTAATCCAGCGAGAGAGAAGTCTAAAGGCTCAATTGTGTGTCTAAACAATGAGGAGATGGTGGAATTATATAGTGGGAAAAAGGGAGGCACCTACCATGGGGGAGTTCCGGTTTCCCCCTCTGTCGTGGTTTTGTCACGGCAAGTGTCCTTATACGAGAACTATATTGCGAGGCCATTGCTTCTAAGCGAAACTTCGAAAGGGTTAAAGTGGAAATGAGAAATGCAAGTTTACCCAGGTTCGGCCCCTTTATTGAGGGTAAAACCTACTCCTACCTTCTTACTATCAGGGAACAAGGTCTCGATTACAAAGGGCGATTCTGACTGTCCATGTCTCGAGCTACTTTGTTATCAACTTTGAACTTGTCTTTCTACGTCCCAGGGTCTCGCCTTATATAGTGGACGAGACCTCCGGGTTACAGGGAAGTCCGGGTCATACCCGTCCTAGGAGTCCTAGCTTCCACCGGCTCGTGGCTACCTCACTGGTTCTCATCATGACCTGGCTAACCCTTGCCGGCCTTGAACTGCCCTCCGGGCTTCCAGGCTTCCGTGTCTTCTCCCCTGGGCTTTGGGCCGGTTCCTTCGTCCTGCCCAGGTTATATTCACCATAACCCATTTCTTCTTGACTTAACCAGGCTCCATCTGATATAACCGGGATTAAGTAACCTAGACACGCCGAGATGATCTCCAGTTAGTAAGACCCCCCTTACCTATTCCCCCAACATTAGCCCCCAGGTTAACATGAACGCCTAAGTTTAAACTTAAGAAGTTCACGTTAAGATTTCTTCAGGACACCTTTAATGATAATATTTTAGTCCAAGAAAAATAACCTCCCAAAATATATGTTCCGGATTATTCGGGAATCGTCATTTATTATCAGGATCATATCTTTCCAGTTTTCAGAAAGATAATTATGCATCTTATCACCAATATTTTGGTAACTAAAAAGTTTTTGACTTATCCCGGATTCTTCTCGGCGCATTTTCCTCGGAAAAAATCTCCATTTCCAGATCCAGTCTCGTTGTATATTTCCCGCAAAAATGTTAATCTGGAGGGGCCTTTGTGCAAAATTACCATTTAACCCTAGGGTTTAGGCCTCGCCTATAAATAGTAGAGGTACGGCCCCCTAGGTTCATTCTCCCTCCGCTTCCTCCACTTCATCTTCCACCTCCAAACCAAGCTCATGAGCTCTCCTTTCTCTCCTGCTCCGCCGCGGCCGGAGCATCACCGGCGTTCGCCTCCAAATGGTGAAAGATAAGAGCTTGGCGTCCAAGGCCGGCGGGAAGGGGAAGAAGAAGAAAGCTGGAGGAACTTCCGGTTCTGGAGCTGCCGGCTTAGGGAGAGGAAAACTTCAAGTAAACTGGTGTAAGTCGGACATGACCCAAGGCCGGCTTACTGAGATGGAGGAATCCGGGTTACTACCAAAGGACTTGTCTTGGCGTGCCCCCGGAAATGAGATCCGGCCCGAACCTGGGCCGAGCGAGGTAATAATTTTTGAAGCCCACATTCTCCGTGGGTTTCGTCCACTCGGATCTCTCTTTTTCCGCCAGCTTTTGAACTATTATGGCCTCCATACTCAAGACCTCCCCCAAATTTCATTCTCAACGTTAGCAATTTTGTAGTCCTATGTGAGGATTACCTCCAAGTAGAGCCAAACCTAGATCTCTTTCTTGAGTATTTATATTGCAACAAACATCCAGAGGTCGCTGGGGGCAAACTTACACACTACCGGGGGGGGGTCTCATTTCAGAGGCGGAAAGACATTGCCTATCCGGTCATTCCTCTAGCTAGCCACCCTAAACTGTGGCAAAATCCTACTTCTATATCAAAAACACTTCTCCTGAAGGTAAACTGACTTTGCCGGGTTACCGTTCCGAACGCTTAACCTACACCAGCACCATGAATTCTTACGCCAAGTCCTCCGATAGAATCGAAATCCGGCCTTTGCTGAAACGCGTAACCTCGCTGATAGTTCACGGGCTTACGAGTTTAGATCTAACCAAAACTTGGGTAGATTGGCGTATCCAGCCCCTTAGTATCAGGGACCGGCTGTTCCATGAATATTCCGGTTCATTGGACTCCATGCGATACTCCAAGTCCATAGTATCTAGGCCAGAGATGATAAACTCCCTAAAGCTCTTAGTTGGAGTTAAACAAGATGAGTTCTTCGATGTTGGTCTGGCTCCATATAGCTCCTCCAACCCGGCTCCTCCTGTAAGTTCCTTTTGTTTTGCGTAACTTTTACCTTTCATAACTATGCATAATCTAACCCTGATTTTGTCCGGTTTACAGTTCTCAGATCCCTTCTGGGTTACCACTGAGGACCCTGCCACTCCTTCTAAAGAATAGGACTCGGAGGAATCAAGTGACGACGAGGATGAGGTTTCTGAATTTGATTCCCTCGGTCACTTGCACAATCAATTAGCTGACGCTGACTCGCTGTAACACCTGGGGTGTTCCCCTTAGTAGATTTGCTTGCTTCCTTTTTCTTTTTGCATCACATGCATCATATTGCATTGCACCATGTTTGCATCACCACTGACAAGTTCAAAACAATTTAAACCTTTACACATGTCTAAAAATTTCTATTGAAAGTTGCAACTCAATTTTTTTTCAATAAGTTGAAGTTGAATCTATTTAAATTGCCTGCTAAATAAAATTTTTCCTTTTGTTAAAAACCCTAATGGCAAATTAAATTTCAAATCATTTTCCTCCTTATTTGACATGATCAAATTGTGGTTTAAACATTAAAATTCTTGCCAACTATTAAATTCAATAATGTTTGCAAATTGCTTGAGCTTATTAAATAGAATTTGTTTATTTCCAAAATTCCCAAATCAAACCTTATTTGAAATTCAACTAACCACTTAAAATCAAACTAATATTTTAAATTTTGAAATCAATAACTAACCTTGCTTTTTAAATTACTGTTTTGCAAATTAATAAAATTTAATTATCAAATCAAAACCCCAAACTCTATTGGGAAAATTCAACTAAAAACTTTAAATCAAATTAAAATTTCAAACTTGTGAAATAATGTTAACATTTGCTTTAAATTTCTGTTTTGAAAATTAATACAACTTTCATAAAAGAAAACCCTAACCCCCCCCCCCCCCCAAATCCTTTTTCCATCTCTCTCTCCCTTTCATCCTTTACAAAAAAAAAGAGTTAAGGAAAAAAAATAAAAATAAAAGGCCAAGCAAGGAGAGAGGCCAACCCACATCCTTTTTCCTCCAGCCCCCTTTCCCTTTTTCTCCCACAGCCCATTACCACTTCTGGCCCATACCCCTTCGTGATCTTGTCGTCTTCCTCCTCGCTTCCGTCAGCACTGGTACGAACGAGTCACCACCGCAGGATTCTTCTCCCCCCTCCTCGATGGCTTGCCGTACCAGGCTCCTCCCTCCTTAAAACAGGCCTCCACCTCCCCTCTGACCTAGCCACCCCCTTTCCCATCTCCCTCCGCCGCCGATCTCCTTCTTCCTCCCTGCTTCCCCCTGTCTCTTCTGCACCCCCACATCCGCCGTCAGACATCGCCGCCGCCCCGACCACCACGGCCACCTCGAGGCTGCCCCGTGGTGGGGAATGGAACCGCCACGGTGCGGGCTTCCTCCTCATGTCTAGGGAGGGACACGGGACGCCCTCGATCGCCGGCGATCTTCCGCGACATCGCCGTCGACAACCTCCGTCAGTCACCGCCCCTCCTCTCTCCGTTCCTCTCGGTGAGCGCCCACTTTCTCCCGCCACCGTGCCCTCTCTCTGCATCACGGTCACCCACGCACTACAAGCACACGCACACCTCCGCGAGCCACCGCACACCCCGTGCAAGGAAGCTCGCCGCCGGCCGCCTTGCTCTGCTGCTAGCCTGCGTCTGAATTTCGTTCAGTTTCTGCACCTGTCGGGACTGAAACCCCAAAACCAGCGCAACTGCACTCTGAACAAACGTTCGGCGACAGCGCAGTGGCAACGGGGCCTCCGCGCGATCTCCGCGACCCGGGTTTGATCCCTGGGGACGGATCCCTTTTTCATTTTTCCGCCCGCGCATCCGGCCCCACCCGTCATACACCCCACTGCCCAGTCACCTCCTAACCGCGCCCCGTGTGCGCCAGCGTGGCCTGGGCCCGCTTGGCAGCGGCCCAGGGTCACTGTGGCTCGGCGCACCTCCGTTTTTTTGGCGCTGCTTCACAGAGAGGCCCCTGTCCCCCTGGTTCCTTCACAGCTAGGCCCCTAACAAATCACAAAACAGTCCCTGAACTTCAAACAGCTATAAAAATTGCAAATTAACTCCAAATTGCACAAATTTTATATGTATCCCAATCAAAATTTCATGGACTTTTCAAATATGCTTTTTGTTTTCTGTTTCGATTATTTCAAATACATCCAAATTTCAAATTCAAACAACTCCTTTTAATTTTGGTTAATTCCATAAGTAATTCATACTTAATTAAAATAACACAAATAAAATATGTTTTTCAGTCCAAATTCAATGTACTTTCTGTTTATCAACTTTGTTTTGCATTTTGGGCAATTAAAATTAATGTTATTTAATAATTCTTAAAAAATGACAAATTAAATGGCATAATTAATAACTTTCAAAGGGTTGCTCCAAATTAAATACTCAAAACATGAATTTCATCCAAAATCACATGCCACACTTGAATATCAACTTTGTTTTCTGGGTTGCCACATTTAAATTGAATAATTGTTTCATCTTTTATTTAATACAATTAAATTGGTAACATGCTTAATTAAATCATCTGAAATTGTTTTCCAACAAATAAAATATGTTTTCAAACCAGAAAAACATAACCTTTTCAAATATGAATTTGAATTTATGTTTTGAACAAATAGAATTCAAATAATATCCAAACTTCAATTAAATTCAATTAAAACCTGTTTAATCTTGTTTAATTCATAATTAAATCATTGCAATTCCTTTTTCAATAATTGAAACATGTAACCCACCTAAAATTTTGTGTTCTAATCAAATATGAACTTTGTTATCTGTTTTGAACAATTTAACTTGATGAAAATACCAAATGCTTGTGTGACCCCTTTAAGGAACCAAAATTCCTTAACTTAATAACTAAAATTCCAAAATTGGTAAACCTTATTTCCAATTGGTTCTATTGTTGTTATTTTGTTGTTTTCCTCATCCATGCATCATACTAAACCACTTTCACCTGTTGGTTAGTTGTAAAACAACTATTTCAACCTTAATTCATGGGCTTTTCATATGCAACTCAAATTGCATATGGGTCCATTTAAACCTGTTTATCATGTCAACTAGTTTATTTCTATGCATCCATTAAATTGTCATGCATCCTTATCTTGATCATGCTGGATCTTTTGCCGTAGTAGTAATTGTTGCATCCGGTGTTTGTCCGAGGTTCATTGCTTCTTCTCGGATAGGACGTTGAGGTGATGTGAGCAACGACAAGTTCTGTGGATGTACCTCTACTTGCTGGATTCCAGGCAAGTATACTCACTTGCTGCCAAATGGCTGCCTTTCATCACTTGTTACCGATTCTTTCCGTTGTTCTTATTCTAGCCTGTTGTTTCGATGCTTGTGTCTCGATCCTATTATATGTTTACCTTGCAGCCATGATATAGCCTTTTCCTTCCACTTCCCATTAACTGTTGTTTGTTTACCTTGTTGGCCCTCGTGTCGTAGTTGCATGCTTAGTGTTGTTTGCGCTCAAGTCTTGTTGTTCCTTTCGTATCACATGTTTAGTTGATAGTTGGGTTTCCATTCAATCAACAACATGTTAATGTTTTGGGTAATAATAATTTGATGATAAGGCACCGGCAGGAGGCCCGGCGTGGTTTTGAAGCCTGCTAGTGCCGACCCTAATAGGAAAAGGGTCTTGTCTACTGATCCATGATGAGCGCACTAACCGCATGTGGGAAGCGAGTATGGGCGCCCCCCTCAATTTGACTCGATTCGCATCTCGTCCAAATCGTCACACTTAGTTCGGGCTTTCCATTTGATGCATGCATATGCAGGTGCGAACCCGAGGCCAGGGTGGAACTTTTGTAGTCGGCATTTAGGGCGGCGTGGTCTTCCAGTGCTATGAGGGTCCCCCTTTTCTTCGTGGGGGCTCGATTAGCCGCGCAGGCACAGCACGTGGTTCTTTGGGCTTGATGCGAAGCAGAGTTGGGTTGTGTTGAGTACCTCGCTTGGTGGGTTGATCCCCCGTCTGGCGGGTTATTCTTACGTGTACGGCCAAATTGGTGCATCCCTGCAGGGTTAAATCTTCTCGAGAAGCCGTGTTTTCCGCGGTTATGGTTGACTTGGTGAAAGTACTGGCTAACAAGTACTCAGAACAACTTACACCTAACTAATGATAACCTGATTAGTAATAGTCTTATTGACACAATAACCTGATCCATTATTAATCCAACAGTGTGAGTATCCTTGGGTTGCTTCCTTAGTAGGGGGTAACATTGGATGGGTTTGTTTGGTGAGTAGTTGTAGTTGGTTACGATACGCTATCTTATCCCCCCTCTTTTAGCCGGATGTTGTAGTGAGTCTCTGTAGTTGGTTAGTGCAGCCCGCTGCCGCTTATTTGCAATAATCCCTTCCTTTCCGTTGAACCCAAAGTATTTGTATCCTGTGATGACTGGCTACGCCGGTATCTTGTGAGTATGGTTTATCCACTTGCCAGTACTTAACCGTACCGACCCACGAATCTTTTTCGTGGCTGCATATTCAATATTGCAGTCAACAGGTTTGAAGTCTGACGACGTTAGCTTGGGAATCCCTTCGGCTTGGCCTGGGCAGGGATTGGACGCTCTCGGTTATCTTCAGGACTCTTAGTCCAATTTGTATCTTGTCCGTAGACGGACGAATGTTGTTTCTTCCGCTGTTATTTGGATCTTTGTATTGTATCAGTTGTATCCTTGACTCGTTTGAGTCCTCTTGTAAATATCTTTTCTGTTGTTGTGGATTATTCGTGAACTGTTGTAATGTTATCACAAGTGGCAACCTGGAATCGGTTATTATGTGGATTTTGGCGAGAATGCTGAAATCTGCATAGTGCCCGATCTCGGGGCGTCACAAATGGTATCAGAGCCTTGGTTCCGATTCCCGATATTGTTTCGATACGAATGGTTATCGAAGCAACGGGTCCGCAAAGCCTGTAGGATAACCTCGCTAACGGTCGTTGTTTCTAGAATGTCAAAAACTATTTTCTGCTAAACTATTTTGGAAAACATCTCAATAGGATTCTTGTTTTCTCCTTATCCCTATTCTATTTCCCCTCCCATCTTATTTGTTTTGGAGTCCTCCCCCTTGTCTATCTTTCAAAGTGTTAGGATCCTACGTGGGTGGACGTTTTCTGAGCCTTTAACCTAATAGGTTCGATCATCGGAAGATTTCCTGGTGGAGGAACATCGTCATCAGCCCGAGCAAGAATCTCTTGTTAGTGGTGTCGAGGAGATCAGCCGGAAGCATGAAGAATCGATAGTCGAACTTCTTTCTCCTCCCGGGTTAGCAGGTGGATTGCGAGGGCGCAATCCCTTGTTAGTGGTGTCGTCTGTAACACCTGGGGTGTTCCCCTTAGTAGATTTGGTTGCTTCCTTTTTCTTTTTGCATCACATGCATCATATTGCATTGCACCATGTTTGCATCACCACTGACAAGTTCAAAACAATTTAAACCTTTACACATGTCTAAAAATTTCAATTGAAAGTTGCAACTCAAATTGTTTTCAATAAGTTGAAGTTGAATCTATTTAAATTGCCTGCTAAATAAAAATTTTCCTTTTGTTAAAAACCCTAATGGCAAATTAAATTTCAAATCATTTTCCTCCTTATTTGACATGATCAAATTGTGGTTTAAACATTAAAATTCTTGCCAACTATTAAATTCAATAATGTTTGCAAATTGCTTGAGCTTATTAAATAGAATTTGTTTATTTCCAAAATTCCCAAATCAAACCTTATTTGAAATTCAACTAACCACTTAAAATCAAACTAATATTTTAAATTTTGAAATCAATAACTAACCTTGCTTTTAAATTACTGTTTTGCAAATTAATAAAATTTAATTATCAAATCAAAACCCCAAACTCTATTGGGAAAATTCAACTAAAAACTTTTAATCAAATTAAAATTTCAAACTTGTGAAATAATGTTAACATTTGCTTTAAATTTCTGTTTTGAAAATTAATACAACTTTCATAAAAGAAAACCCTAACCCCCCCCCCCCCAAATCCTTTTTCCATCTCTCTCTCTCCCTTTCATCCTTTACAAAAAAAAAGAGTTAAGGAAAAAAATAAAAAGAAAAGGCCAAGCAAGGAGAGAGGCCAACCCACAGCCTTTTTCCTCCAGCCCCCTTTCCCTTTTTCTCCCACAGCCCATTACCACTTCTGGCCCATACCCCTTCGTGATCTTGTCGTCTTCCTCCTCGCTTCCGTCAGCACTGGTACGAACGAGTCACCACCGCAGGATTCTTCTCCCCCCTCCTCGATGGCTTGCCGTACCAGGCTCCTCCCTCCTTAAAACTGGCCTCCACCTCCCCTCTGACCTAGCCACCCCCCTTTCCCATCTCCCTCCACCGCCGATCTCCTTCTTCCTCCCTGCTTCCCCCTGTCTCTTCTGCACCCCCACATCCGCCGTCAGACATCGCCGCCGCCCCGACCACCACGGCCACCTCGAGGCTGCCCCGTGGTGGGGAATGGAACCGCCACGGTGCGGGCTTCCTCCTTGTGTCCAGGGAGGGACACGGGACGCCCTCGATCGCCGGCGATCTTCCGCGACATCGCCGTCGACAACCTCCGTCAGTCACCGCCCCTCCTCTCTCCGTTCCTCTCGGTGAGTGCCCACTTTCTCCCGCCACCGTGCCCTCTCTCTGCATCACGGTCACCCACGCACTGCAAGCACACGCACACCTCCGCGAGCCACCGCACACCCCGTGCAAGGAAGCTCGCCGCCGGCCGCCTTGCTCTGCTGCTAGCCTGCGTCTGAATTTCGTTCAGTTTCTGCACCTGTCGCGACTGAAACCCCAAAACCAGCACAACTGCACTCTGAACAAACGTTCAGCGACAACGCAGTGGCAACGGGGCCTCCGCGCGATCTCCGCGACCCGGGTTCGATCCCTGGGGAAGGATCCCTTTTTCATTTTTCCGCCCGCGCATCCGGCCCCACCCGTCATACACCCCACTGCCCAGTCACCTCCTAACCGCGCCCCGTGTGCGCCAGCGTGGCCTGGGCCCGCTTGGCAGCGGCCCAGGGTCACTGTGGCTCGGTGCACCTCCGTTTTTTTGGCGCTGCTTCACAGAGAGGCCCCTGTCCCTCTGTTTCCTTCACAGCTAGGCCCCTAACAAATCACAAAACAGTCCCTGAACTTCAAACAGCTATAAAAATTGCAAATTAACTCCAAATTGCACAAATTTTATATGTATCCCAATCAAAATTTCATGGACTTTTCAAATATGCTTTTTGTTTTCTGTTTCGATTATTTCAAATGCATCCAAATTTCAAATTCAAACAACTCCTCTTAATTTTGGTTAATTCCATAAGTAATTCATACTTAATTAAAATAACACAAATATAATATGTTTTTCAGTCCAAATTCAATGTACTTTCTGTTTATCAACTTTGTTTTGCATTTTGGGCAATTAAAATTAATGTTATTTAATAATTCTTAAAAAATGACAAATTAAATGGCATAATTAATAACTTTCAAAGGGTTGCTCCAAATTAAATACTCAAAACATGAATTTCATCCAAAATCACATGCCACACTTGAATATCAACTTTGTTTTCTGGTTTGCCACATTTAAATTGAATAATTGTTTCATCTTTTATTTAATGCAATTAAATTGGTAACATGCTTAATTAAATCATCTGAAATTGTTTTCCAACAAATAAAATATGTTTTCAAACCAGAAAAACATAACCTTTTCAAATATGAATTTGAATTTATGTTTTGAACAAATAAAATTCAAATAATATCCAAACTTGAATTAAATTCAATTAAAACCTGTTTAATCTTGTTTAATTCATAATTAAATCATTGCAATTCCTTTTTCAATAATTGAAACATGTAACCCACCTAAAATTTTGTGTTCTAATCAAATATGAACTTTGTTATCTGTTTTGAACAATTTAACTTGATGAAAATACCAAATGCTTGTGTGACCCCTTTAAGGAACCAAAATTCCTTAACTTAATAACTAAAATTCCAAAATTGGTAAACCTTATTTCCAATTGGTTCTATTGTTGTTATTTTGTTGTTTTCCTCATCCATGCATCATACTAAACCACTTTCACCTGTTGGTTAGTTGTAAAACAACTATTTCAACCTTAATTCATGGGCTTTTCATATGCAACTCAAATTGCATATGGGTCCATTTAAACCTGTTTATCATGTCAACTAGTTTATTTCTATGCATCCATTAAATTGTCATGCATCCATATCTTGATCATGCTGGATCTTTTGCCGTAGTAGTAATTGTTGCATCCGGTGTTTGTCCGAGGTTCATTGCTTCTTCCCGGATAGGACGTTGAGGTGATGTGAGCAACGACAAGTTCTGTGGATGTACCTCTACGTGCTGGATTCCAGGCAAGTATACTCACTTGCTGCCAAATGGCTGCCTTTCATCACTTGTTACCGATTCTTTCCGTTGTTCTTATTCTAGCCTGTTGTTTCGATGCTTGTGTCTCGATCCTATTATATGTTTCCCTTGCAGCCATGATATAGCCTTTTCCTTCCACTTCCCATTAACTGTTGTTTGTTTACCTTGTTGGCCCTCGTGTCGTAGTTGCATGCTTAGTGTTGTTTGCGCTCAAGTCTTGTTGTTCCTTTCGTATCACATGTTTAGTTGATAGTTGGGTTTCCATTCAATCAACAACATGTTAATGTTTTGGGTAATAATAATTTGATGATAAGGCACCGGCAGGAGGCCCGGCGTGGTTTTGAAGCCTGCTAGTGTCGACCCTAATAGGAAAAGGGTCTTGTATATTGATCCATGATGAGCGCACTAACCGCATGTGGGAAGCGAGTATGGGCGCCCCCCTCAATTTGACTCGATTCACATCTCGTCCAAATCGTCACACTTAGTTCGGGCTTTCCATTTGATGCATGCATATGCAGGTGCGAACCCGAGGCCAGGGTGGAACTTTTGTAGTCGGCATTTAGGGCGGCGTGGTCTTCCAGTGCTATGAGGGTCCCCCTTTTCTTCGTGGGGGCTCGATTAGCCGCGCACGCACAGCACGTGGTTCTTTGGGCTTGATGCGAAGCAGAGTTGGGTTGTGTTGAGTACCTCGCTTGGTGGGTTGATCCCCCGTCTGGCGGGTTATTCTTACGTGTACGGCCAAATTGGTGCATCCCTGCAGGGTTAAATCTTGTCGAGAAGCCGTGTTTTCCGCGGTTATGGTTGACTTGGTGAAAGTACTGGCTAACAAGTACTCAGAACAACTTACACCTAACTAATGATAACCTTATTATTAATAGTCTTATTGACACAATAACCTGATCCATTATTAATCCAATAGTGTGAGTATCCTTGGGTTGCTTCCTTAGTAGGGGGTAACATTGGATGGGTTTGTTTGGTGAGTAGTTGTAGTTGGTTACGATACGCTATCTTATCCCCCCTCTTTTAGCCGGATGTTGTAGTGAGTCTCTGTAGTTGGTTAGTGCAGCCCGCTGCCGCTTATTTGCAATAATCCCTTCCTTTCCGTTGAACCCAAAGTATTTGTATCCTGTGATGACTGGCTACGCCGGTATCTTGTGAGTATGGTTTATCCACTTGCCAGTACTTAACCGTACTGACCCACGAATCTTTTTCGTGGCTGCATATTCAATATTGCAGTCAACAGGTTTGAAGTCTGACGACGTTAGCTTGGGAATCCCTCCGGCTTGGCCTGGGCAGGGATTGGACGCTCTCGGTTATCTTCAGGACTCTTAGTCCAGTTTGTATCTTGTCCGTAGACGGACGAATGTTGTTTCTTCCGCTGTTATTTGGATCTTTGTATTGTATCAGTTGTATCCTTGACTCGTTTGAGTCCTCTTGTAAATATCTTTTCTGTTGTTGTGGATTATTCGTGAACTGTTGTAATGTTATCACAAGTGGCAACCTGGAATCGGTTATTATGTGGATTTTGGCGGGAATGCTGAAATCTGCATAGTGCCTGATCTCGGGGCGTCACACTCGCAGGGTGAGCAGGTAGAGCAAGAGGGCGCCGGGTTAGCTGAGGGTCAAGCCACTGAGGACGCACCGGGTCAGGACTCGCCGATTCGCAGCCCCCGGGATCTTAATCCTTCCACTCCCATCAACGGATCCAACGTGGTGATTGAGAAAGATTCCCCCGCATGCCACAAGAGGACCTGGCAAGCAGTTGCAGAGGTGCCTATATCTAGATTGTCCAAAAATCCCTTGAAACCATCCTCACATGTAGAGCAAAGGCAGGATGATGAGGAGGGGAACAAGAGAAGAAGGACCCGGAGCTCCGGCTCCAGTGAGTTAGAACCAGGTTTGCCTGAGAAAACTCCGCTTCGCCGGGTCTCCTAAGCTCAAGTTTCACCCACTACATCTCATCCTTTAGCCGGAAAATTAAGGACCGAGTTGAGTCAAACTTTTCATTCAGATTCTCCAATCTCAAATTTGTCCCACTTTAGCGGGGCCAGTGAGTTCTCCATTAACTCTGGGTAAGCTAGCTTTTCCACCTTCTATTTATTTCTGCTAACACTTTGGTTGTAGAATCTAACTTGTGGTTCTTCCTTCACTGCAGAGCTCGAGCTGTGCTGAAAGTAAACCCCGTCTCATCTGCTACTCCAGCTGTGGACCCTGAGAAGAGAGACCTTCAAGAAGAGAAATATGAACCGGCTGCTCCATCGCCGGATCATATGGATGTAACCATTGGAGAACAAGAAGGAGAGGTGAACCCGGTTGATAATATCCCGGGTAATGATCCTCTGGTTGAAAAAGAAACTGTTCAAGACCCAGATGTGGTCATCACTAGGTCTCAGGCCACCCAGGTCATTGGGACTTCGATAGTGCTTTCTAAAGTTACTGAAGACCTGAAGGCGAAGCCGAAAGAGAAGAGAACCCCTCCTATCCTAAATATTGAAGGCCAAGGTTTTGACGCGCTGACTCAAGGACTTGCTGAGAAACGGCGTCGCTCCGATGATATCATAGAGTTTCTGAAACAAAAATATGAGGTAACCTCGATGTACATAACATGTAGCCCTCAATCTTCTAGTTTATTTTTCTAATATATACTTGAAGATTTTACCACATAACTTGTTTGAAAACTAAATGCATGTAGCCCCCAAGTGCCGGTTTATAATTTCATTGTAAACCGGGACTTGTTCTTCATTTGTATTTAACCCTTAGGAGTTGATCTGAAATTGTGTAGCCCCCAACGGTCGGGTTGCAAGCCTGCAGCTTCCTGGGACTTAGACCTAACTCATAATATTTAAAACTGAAGAAGTGTAGCCCCCAAGGGCCGGGTTGCAAGCCTGTAGCTGCCCGGACTTAGTCATAACTCTGAAAATGTAGAATTGGTTATGATCTCGCCATTGTCTGGGTTATAATATGTCAAGTTATAAATCACTTTAGCTTATAATTGAAACTTTATGATAACTTGTTCTAATGTAACCAATAATTGTGCAGAGTCTTGAATCCTCCTCACAAGAGGAGGTTTCCAATCTGAAAAACCTGCTTGCGCAAGAGGAGAAGAAAACTGAGGAGGCCAGGACTCGGCAAAGAGAGCTTGAAGATCAAAATACTGAGGCAGCTAAGACTTAATCTGTGCTGCAACAGGACTTTGAAAACCTGGAAAAGGTTCTTATTGCAAGGGCAAAAAAAGCTGAGAAAGACCTGAAGGAAACCCATACTAGCTTCACCAATGTCAAGAATCTGCTGAGAGATATCACTAGCAGTGTTTTTGGTAAGTTCACCCGGATCATGGTCCTTGGTTTAATGTTTTACTTTTCTGCTTCATTATCCCATTTGCTATGTTACCTATAGCTAGGTTCTGATCACAAAATGTTATTGCAACTTGTAGGCATGATGCAGAACAATAACCTCCAACTTCCTGACATGAAACTGAAGTCTCTGTTCACCCTGATCCGGCAATTATATGTTGGGGGCGGAGAATGTATTAAAGCTGTCCGGAACTGGGACAATCCTCCCAAGAGGCTCAGTGATATGCTCGTGGAACTATCTCGGGTCCCTCAATGGATAGAGGAGCACAAGTTATCAACCTGCCACCGTGGAGCTATCAAGGTTATGTCCCTGGCGAAAGACTATCACCCGGAATTGGATCCGGGTCTTCTCGCAAAGGGTTTCCCAGAGTATAAGGCTGATATGTCCAAGTACGACAAAAAAGACTTCGCCAAGATCGAGAGGGACTGCCGTTTCCAAGCTTGTACTATTGCTGAGAAGGTTAAGCTGAAGGATCTGTGTCCGGGCTATACATCATCGGGTGAGCGAAAGATGCCATTTTGTCCCCAAATGATGTCTGCTGTTCGCCAAGTCCCGCAGAAGAGCCGGCTTTCAGTGGCCTCTTCGTCTGGTGTGCCTCAAACTTTCACCCCCTCTGTTTCCGCTCCACCTCTCCCTTAATACGAACTGGGGAACACTACAGATGCTCTGGATCAGCTAGAGTGGAAGTATATTCCTGCTGATGAGGTTATAGGAACAGAGATCATCCCGGCGATAGTTGAGCCGGAGACCCAAGACCCGGAGTCTGAAGATCCGGCAGCTGAAGGTGTGGCCCAGCAGAAAGGAAAAACGGCCGCGGAGTAATCATTGGATTTCTGAGAAAACAATAATTTGGCCCTGATGGGTCTGTAATAGGCTAGATGAACTGCTTTATTTCTAGTCCTATTTTTTGAAAGTGCGCATGTGCACTTATGATACAATCTGGTGTGTAATAACCTGGTTTCCTGCAAAGGTTATGCGAAGTTTATTTCCGGGTTACAAACTTTGCAATACCCCCCCTTTTTATTTGGAGTTTTCCTTGACTTGGTTTTTCTTTGCTATCTAGCTCAGCCGGTTTTTCGCATGACATATACTAGTGTTCTAACTCTGGCGAGTTCAGGGTCATAGTAACCCGGTTTTGCCGGGTTATAACATGATTGACTCATCCAGATTTAAACATCCAGGTCATAAATTTGCGTATAACCATTGACTGGAAGGCAAGTATAACCAATATATTTTGGCGTATGCCAGATTCTTGAGATATAGACTGTGCTCTAGCATCATCCCCCAAGTAATCATGTGTTAAAAATATTTTGCTATATTGATATGACACAAATGTTAGTAACTCAGATTTTGTCTAAGAGTGCCTTTTATTGCCAATCATAACATAGAGATTACAATGATCTTATGCATAATATGGCCTCAACTGTGCTATGTTCCATGGTCTTCCAGTTTTGTCCTCAGATGTTCGTGATTTATCAGCATCACGTATATCAATGAGGTAATATGACCCATTATGTAGTTTCTTACTTACTACAAATGGTACTTCCCATGGAGGACTTAGCTTGTGCATCCCATCCTTCTTTTGGATCAAGCGTAATACTAAGTCCCCTTCTTGAAAACTTCGAGTTTTAACTCTGCGGCTATGATAGTGACGCATGTTCTGCTGATATATGGCTGACCTGGATGCTGCGAGATCGCGTGCTTCTTCTAAAGCATCAAGCGAGTCTTGACGAGCTAAATCTTCCCGAGTCTCCACATATGCAGCCACTCGTGGTGAATCGTGACAAATATCACTTGGCAAAACTGCCTCAGCTCCATAAACCAGAAAAAATAGTGTATAACCTGTTGATCTGTTTGGAGCAGTTCTTACGGTCCATAAGACTGCTGGTAACTCTTCGACCCAACACCCCGCAGTTTTTTCCAGTGATACCTGGAGTCTAGGTTTGATACCTTTGAGTAATTCCTGGTTAGCTCGTTCTGCCTGTCCATTGGACTGTGGATGTGCTACCGAAGCAAGGTGAAGTCGTATATGGTTTTGTTCACAAAACTTCTGCATCTCTCCCTCTGACAAATTTTTTCCATTGTCTGTTATAATGCTGTGTGGGTAACCAAATCTGAAAATCAACTTTTTTAAGAACTTGACTGCTGTAACCGCGTCACATTTGCTGATTGGTTCTGCTTCTACCCACTTTGTAAACTTATCCACTGCCACCAGAAGATGAGCCTTTTTATTTGATGACCTTTTGAAAGGTCCTACAATGTCTAGTCCCCAAACCGCAAAAGGCCAAGTTATGGGAATCATTCGTAAATCCTGAGCTGGTAAGTGACCATGCCTTGCATATCTTTGGCATCCTTCACAAGTTTTCACTATTTTTTCCGCGTCAGTATTTGTGGTAAGTCAGAAAAAACCATGTCTAAAATCTTTTTTGACCAAAGATCTTAAACTTGCGTGATGGACACAACCTCCTGAGTGAATTTCCCTCAAGATCTGACATCCTTCTTATGGAGAAACACATCTCTGAAAAATTCCAGTCACACTTCTCTTATATAACTCACCATTTATAACTGTATATGATTTTGACCTTCTGATAACCTATCGAGCCATAACTTCGTTCTGCGGGAGTTCACCCCTCGTAAGGTACGCTAGGTATGGTTCAGTCCACTCTAGAATTGTATGCAGTCTTGCTACCAATTCTGATTTTGGGTCTGGGTTTGCTAGGTCTTCCTCTGTTGGATTTTTGACCGATGGACTATAAATCTCGTCCAGGAAAACGTTGGGTGGAACCTTTTTCTTCTAGGAACCTAGGCGATCTAGTGCGTCAGCTGCTTCATTAAGTCGTTGATCAATATGATCAACCTGATATCCCTGCAAGTATCCAGCTAGTTGGGTCACCGCTCGCCTATAGGATGCCATCACTGGGTCTTTAGAATCCCAGGTTCCCGTAACTTGTTGAGAAACAAGGTCTGAATCACCCAAACATCGAATCCGGGTTACGCTCATCTCCTTTGCAATTCGAAGTCCATGGAGCAAAGCCTCATATTCTGCTGCATTATTAGTGCATTTGAATGAAATTTGTAGGACGTAGCGGAACGTATCACCTCTTGGGGATGTTAGCACCACACCAGCCCCAGAACCTTCCAGTTGTCGAGACCCGTCAAAATGCATAGTCCAATATTTGGTATCAGGCTTATCCGGTGGAACCTGTAATTGTGTCCAGTCATTTATAAATTCGATCAAGGCTTGGGACTTTATTGCGGTTCTTGGCTCGTATTTGATGTGGTATGGTCCCATCTCGATAGCCCATTTTGCAACTATCCCTGTTGCTTCTATGTTCTGAATGATATCAGACAAAGGCATTGAACTAACCACAGTAATAGGATGTTCCTGAAAATAATGTTTCAGCTTACGACTAGCCATGAGGACCCCAAAAAATAACTTCTGCCAATGCGGGTAACGTTGCTTAGACTCTGTCAAGACCTCGCTGACATAGTAAACCGGTCGCTGGACAAGACCTTCTTTTCCTTCCATCTTACACTCGATAACTACGACCGCACTGACCGCCATGTTATGTGTTGCTATGTATAATAACATGGGCTCTTTCTTCTGAGGCGCAGCCAAGATAGGTGCATTGGAACGTTGTTTTTTCAAGGCCTCCAACGCCTCATCCGCTTCTTGATTCCATATGAAGGTGTTAGTTTTCTTCAAGAGTGGATATAAAGGTATAGCGTTTTCGCCTAACCTGCTTATAAAACGGCTTAAGGCAGCAACACAACCTGTAAGCTTCTGAACGTCCTTCAGGCAAGCCGGATTTTTCAGGTTATGTATAGCCTGATTTTTTTCCGGGTTTGCTTCAATGCCTCTCTCGGAAATAATGAATCCCGGTAACTTCCCAGCTGGTACTCCAAAAACACATTTTGTTGGGTTGAGCTTCATCTGGTACTTGCGTAAGCTGGCAAATGTCTCTTCTAGGTCTGAGATCAAAGTGTTACCTTTCTGGGATTTAACCACTATGTCATCCACATAAGCGTGCACGTTTCGCCCAATCTGACTTTCCAAGCAATTTCGAATACATCTCTCATAAATTGCTCCTGCATTTTTAGATCGGTAAGGCATTGACGTGTAGCAGAAGGCTCCAAATGGAATAATGAATGATGTCTTCTCTTGATCCTCTTCCTTAATTTTGGTTTGATGATAACCTGAGTATGCATCCAGGAAACATAGCAATTCGCAACCAGCCGTAGAGTCTATAATCTGATCGATATGGGGTAAAGCAAACGGGTCTTTAGGATATGCTTTGTTCAGGTCTGTGTAGTCAATGCACATCCTCCAAGTTCCATTTTTCTTGAGAACCAGAACTGGATTGGCTAACCACTTTGGGTGTAAAACCTCAACTATGAACCCTGCAGCAAGTAACCTAGCTATCTTCTCTCCAAATTGCCTTTCTTCTCTCATTATTAAAACGGCGGAGGAATTGACGAATAGGTTTCAGGTTAGGATCCACACTTAGACTGTGCTCAGCAAGTTCCCTTGGGACACCTGGCATGTCAGAAGGTTTCCATACAAAGATATCCCAATTCTCACGGAGGAACTTGATGAGCGCGCTTTCCTATTTTTCTGTCATATGAGCCCCCACGCTGGACTGCTTGGACGAGTCCTCGGGGGTAAAGTCCACCAACTTGGTGTCTTGAGCAGATTGAAATTTGAACTTAGACTCAGCTGATAGCTTTTTGAGCGAGGTCATATCTTCTGGATCAACTTGCGACTTATACAGTTTCAACTCTTCTTCTGCACATGCAGTCTCCGCATATGTTGCATCACCTTCCACGCATTCCAAAGCTATGTCTCTGTCCCCATTGACAGTTATATTTCTTTTAGGTCCTAGCATCTTTAGTTTGAGGTAGACGTATCAAGGCCTTGCCATGAATTTTGCATAAGCCGGTCGTCCAAACAAGGCATGATATGGCCTTTTGAATTTTACCACCTCGAATGCTAACATCTCCGTCCTGTAATTTTCAGATACTCCAAAGGCAACCTCAAGGTATATTTTCCCAATAGGTTGTGCGGACTTACCAGGTACAATACCATGGAACACAGTTGATGATGGCTGCAGTTGTTTCTCTTGCAGGTTCATCCTTTTGAACGTGTCATAATAGAGTATGTTTATACTGCTTCCTCCATCCATCAATACTTTGTCCAACTTATAACCTCCGACTTGCGGAGCCACGACGAGATCCACGCTTCCCGGACTATCAACTCAGGGAGGATGATCTGCCCGACTTCAGCTTATGGGCTGCTCGGACCAATTGAGCCATCTAGGGACAGCAGGAGCTACCGTATTGACCGCACGCTTCTGCACCTTTCGTTTTCTCCTGCATGAACTCGTAGTAAACATATGGTATTGGCATGAGCTTAACTGTTTCGGGTTTGTTTGAAAACCGGAATTTCCTGCTTGGTGACCACCACCTTGGTTGTTTCCCTAGTTACTCTGACCAGGCTGACCCGGATTCTGATTTCCGGGTCCTGGACTGCCAGGTCCCGGGTGTCCAGCTCCCATGTTGCGTGAGTTACCTCCTCCATTGTTTCCTAGTCCGTAGTTATTATTTCCACTGGGCCTGAAACCCCGCATAATGAAGCAATTTTCCCGGGAATGATTTGCTAACTTTGCGTTTTTGCTATGTCTAGGGCATGGTCCTTTCAAAGCCTGCTGAGCTTGAGCAAAGCTGTTAGGTTGAAAATTTTGGTTTCCTCTGAAGTTATTCCCCTGACGCTGGTTTCTGTAACATGTATTTGTGTTAGCCACTAAATCTGAGGTCCCTTCCCCGTTTTTACGCTTGTTATTATTCAAATTCTGGGGGTTGCTGTTACTCTGATTCGGGTTCTGGCTACCCTTGTTTCCAGCTTTCTTCCTCTTTGCAGACTTCTCATCATCTGAATCTGCATCTTTTGTTTTGTCACACTCCGCATACTTGGTCATTGCATCCATTAACTCGCTCATATCGTTCATGTATCGCTTGATGCGCCCCAGCTTATGCTTTAGCGGGTCAAATCTGCAATTCCTTTCCAATGCTATGACTGCTTGCGGGGCGGTGAGTCCGACAAATGAATGTATAATTTCTGCGACACGTCAGGACCAATGCTGAGCAGACTCCCCTTCCGTCTGGACACAGTTTTCTAGGTCGGTAATAGTCTTCGTCCGCTTACACGTCCCTTGAATTTTTTTGATGAACTGGTCCTTCAACTCCTGCCAGCTATTAATTGAATTCGCGGGTAAGTTCTTTAGCCAAGACTTCCCAGGACCTTCTCGCATCACGCTTAAGTATCGCGCGCACACTGCGTCGCTTACTTCCAGTATCTCCATGGCCATCTCATATCCCTCTATCCAGTCTGTAGGCTCCATGTTAGGTAAATAATTCACAACTCTGCGGGGTCCTTTAAAATCAGCTGGTATTCTCTCGTTCCTGATTGCAGGGCCGATGCATTGAATTCCAATTCTCCGAGACCCGTCATGTGCTGGGTTTGAGACCGTGATTTGAGCCGGGTTTTGAATATGACCTGGATTCCTGTTTTCTGGTTCTGCAACTCTATGTCATGTATTTAGGACTCCGGACGCATAAGATACTACTTGCATGGGTGGGTTAGGTTGTTGTCGGTTAGCGTTGCAAGATCCTGCTGGGGCTGGAGAATTTCCATGGTGACTCCTTGGTAAAGTTGTTCTACTATTATAGGGAGTTGAATGTATCCTGTCCTGATTATTGTAGTTCAACTGCTGAACCACCGCTGTTTGTAACATCTCAATGGCCCTCTGAGCTTCAACTGCCATAGGGTTATTGGGGTCAACTGGAATCTGTGCCAGACTAGTGGTCGCTGCCCAAATGTTATCCATTGGATTATTGAAGTGACCTGGAGGCGTATGAAACCTTTCTTGCAGGGGATGTGCTAGAGTTGGCACAGGATTTGGGCTGCCACGTAGCTGGATGGGTGGCTGGAAATGTGTTGGGTGAACCGGAGCGGAAGTAACCGGCGGGTTCATGGGGTGACCTGGACCAGCCGGGTTATGAACTGCGGGGGTCCCAGCAGGGGGCGTAAATAAATTCTGAAGATTAGTGGGCTCTAGTCCTACCCTAAACTCGTTGTTCAGACGAGTATGATGACGTCTATTCTGTATTGAGGCTAACTCCCTTTGCCTGAAAGTTATGTGAATTCCTTCCCTTTCAAGACGAGTGGCTTCCTCCAGAACTTATAACCGAGCTTTGTTTATGCAAGTCTCCTCCTCCTCGATCTCTCGACGAGCATGAGTTATTTCCTGTCGGAGTCTTTCTATCTCCGTGTTGTGTTGCGCCAGGTTTTCCGGGGTGATCGGTGTTGCCAAAATCTCATTCAATGAATCCATCGCGGACATTAACTCAGGCCTTGGGTTATATGACGCAGGCCCGATCAGGTCGATCACTGTTTCCCCTGGCCTAGAGCTGGTTGTTCTGTGTCCTGTCGAGGGTGTCAACGTTGGCCCACCTGGGGCTACCGTTGGCCCGGTTGGTGTTGTGCCTGTCATGCCTTGTGCTCCGAGAACCGGATTTTGAGGTTGAAACCTCGTTTGCAATCAGATTTCCCTCCGAGTCATACCTGGGCTTGGTTGGTCGTGTGGGCCCAGCCATGTAAACAGCGGCGTGATAACTTGCCTCGGAGAAACTCTGTGTATCCAATTCCAGGTCTCCTCCTAACCGGTCTCCAAAGAGCTGGTGGATCGAGCCTGTTTCATCGTGATCATCGTTGTTCCCAACTGAGGACTCTCCATCGGAGTCCACCACCATGGTCTTCTCAGACACCGAATCTGATAGTTGGTCCGGTTCTGAAGTTGCTATCCCAACGTACCTAATGAATACATGGATCTTCCCAAAGGGGACGTGGAGTCCTGATTCCACGGAGGCAAACTCAGAGCCCCACGTGTCATGATTGTAATAATTCCCACGCCGGCTCCTCCTGAGTCGGCCTATTGCGAGCTTCTCGATCCCAGGTAGTGCTCCTTCCGAAAAGATGACGCTTCAGGCCCCACGGTGGGCGCCAACTGTCGTGGTTTTGTCACGCCAAGTGTCGTCATACGAGAACTAGATTGCGAGGCCATTGCTTCTAAGCGAAACTTCGAAAGGGTTAAGGTGGAAACGAGAGACGCAAGTTTACCTAGGTTCGGCTACTTTGTTGAGGGTAAAACCTACTCTTGCCTTCTTACTATCAGGGAACAAGGTCTCGATTACAAAGGGCGATTCCGGCTCTCAATTTCTCGAGCTACTTTGTTATCAACTTTGAACTTGTCTTTCTACGTCACAGGGTCTCGCCTTATATAGTGGACGAGACCTCCGGGTTACAGGGAAGTCCGGGTCATACCCGTCCTCGGAGTCCTAGCTTCCTCCGGCTCTTGGCTGCCTCACCGGTTCTCATCATGACCCGGCTAACCCTTGCCGGCCTTGAACTGCCCTCCAGGCTTCCGTGTCTTCTCCCCTGGGCCTTGGCCCAGTTCCTTCGTCCTGCCCGGGTTACGTTCACCATAACCCGGTTCTTATGACTTAACCCGGCTCCATCTGATATAACCCGGATTAAGTAACCTAGACCCGCTGGGATGATCTCCGGCTTATATTGGTGGCTGGTAAGGCTCCCCCTTACCTATTCCCCCAACACCCTCCCTCCCTTGGCCGCACCAAGTATCCTAGGATGGCTCGGATTAGACTCCCAAGTACTCCCCAATGAAGTCCAATCCCCTCCTTTTTCCCCCTTTGCCACTCATTATTTATCAAATAAATTAGAGAAAATTCCTACGGAAAGAAAATGCAATTTGTGGGACCATGGACCCCACATGGCATCCCCGAAAATTAGGTTTTGCCCACAGGAGGAAATCTTCCCCCCTCGGGCACGGCTTCCATATATGGAAAGTCCCCTAGAACTATTCCGGAACCCTGTGACACATATAGATAAAATTATCGATATTATCTAAAGATGTTAGAAACACATTTCTAACACACTGGGACATCTCATATCCTCTGTAACTCCTCGTATAAATTTTGTCTATCACCGGCATAATTTCTATCTTGTAGTAACTTCCTTGAAACCACTCTGATTGGCACCAGACATGTTTCTGTGATACCATAACGACATAGAACATTAATAAAACCAATAACAACATATATTTCTCTCAATAAAAGGTTGGCACGTCTTAAACGTGTGACCCGTAAAGCCTCATTAACAAAGTGTCATGTTCGGATACTTACCAAACAATAACCAACAACAGTACCGTGGACATCCATGATGGCTCATGTGTGTTTCCAGAAGAACACACATGGGCCTGTGTCGTACGTGATACTGCATGTCACGTCCATGATGACTCATGTGTGTTTCTAGAAGAACGAGGAAACCTTATAAGTTACTCATTGCACCTATTCCCTTAACTTCCCGATACCCACGATATCACGAGGGGAGACTAGTGATCTGATCTGATCAAACACTTTGATTATAACACATATAACTCGTTTACCGATATCGTTCTTTTTTCTCATTCATATCCCCGATGACCCTGTGATAAATCACAGTGTGTCTGGCCAGACGTTATGTCATCGGTGATAGTGAGAGGCCCCAGAGAATATATCTCTCTAGCGTCTACAGGGTTAAGTATTAGTCGTGAACGTTCTCAATTCCATTACATTTTCTAGGTCATACCTAGACATCACCGTTATAGTCCCCAGTTACGCCAAGACGGCTGATGATATCCAAGTATAAGTTTTGATCATGCGGTCAGAGATATTCTCATAGTATAGGAATTATATTCAATGTTAACTTCATATGCGTTTTCTAAAATACATAATAATTGTTTAGTCACTTTTAGCAACAACATGCACTTGGGTCGGTTCAGTATTATTGTTACCCTAACAATAAATTTTATGTTTGCTAGACTTTCTTCCAAGTACACGATCAGGAAAATATGATCATCTCGCAAAGCATAAGCTAATCTTAGAAAACATATTATGAACTCTTGTTTGTTTATGTCTTCACACCCGCACAAAGATTTTCTTTGAAAACTCACTTTTCAAGCGCTATAGCGGTTGTAGCATGATGACATAAACTTAATTCTGTACTTGGAGATAGAGTAATAACATGATATTATTGTCTCTAGAACATACTTCCAACAATCTTAACTTACAATATCCACGCTCATTTAAATAGGTTACTCTTTTTCTTTGGGTATTTAAATACTATCTCCGTTTCTTATTGTAAGGCGTATAGTTTTTTGAGGAAAGTTCTAAATATATGGTTTATACGATTTACAGACAATATTAGCCATCTAGAAACGAGTTCTATAGGTATTTGACATATTGTGTTCAATTTGTGACCGGTAGAGACTCCCTCTCACGATTTTTTTAAGAGAAAATGAGTCTATCATATGCCAAATAGCCACGTCTTAATATTCGTGCAGAAAACTATACGCCTTAGAACGGCGGAGGGAGTAGGTTATTACTCCGGCTAGCTCTATGGTCGAATCAAGCAAAGCCCATCTGAGTGTACTTGGCCCAACTATATCTTTCAACAGTATTACATCGAAAATCTTACTAGGCCCGCGGTCAGCTAGGGCCGACTGATCGGTTTAAATGCAAGACCCCGAGCGATGGGATCCCCTATAGGTCACTCTCGGCGAGCGCTACATCGGCTCGCTCACGCTCAGCTCGCGAGCAAGCGAGAAGGGAGGCTGCCTCACGCTACATGGGTCTGGGCCATTGCGCGACTCCAGCTCATGCTTGTACTAAAAATTCTGAAAAATAAAAGTTTAATAAGATTGTCAGTTTCATTTTGAAAAATAAATATTTTTTAGAACTCTGGAAGGAAATTTGGAAATGAACAAATTTTAAAAATGGTGACTTTTTTTTTCATAATGAACAGTTTTTTAAAGAAACAAAGAAAAACAAAAAAATTGTTCATTTAAGAAAACTGTTCATTTCAAAAAATTTGTTCATCTTCAAAAATTTAGAAATTTGTTTATTTTCAAAATTTGTTAATTTAGAAAATGTTTATTTTCAAAATTTGTTTGTATTCAAAATTTGTTCATATTATATATGATTGTTCAGATTTTAATTTATTCATGTTTGAAAAATCAGATTATAGAAAGTTCGTTTTTTTAAATTGTTCGGATTTTTTAAATGGTGCAGTAAGCAAACAGAAAAAATGATGCAGAAAAACAAATAAAAAAGAAACAGAAAAAAAAATGGAAAAAATACACAAACCCGGAAGATGAGCCGGTCCACAAGGGCGATCGCTGCGTGCGAGTCGGTGCTCCGTCTCGTAGAGGGCGATATATAGCGCTCGCGCGAGTCATAAGTCTCCCGTTATTCGAGCCACGCTGTCTTGCTAGCCAGATTGGGGCCCGTGGGCTGTGCCAACCCGGCGTCACAACACGCGATACTAACCCGCAGCTACCCCTAAGAAAAAAC
Source organism: Alopecurus myosuroides (assembly GCA_028641055.1). Taxonomy (NCBI): domain Eukaryota; kingdom Viridiplantae; phylum Streptophyta; class Magnoliopsida; order Poales; family Poaceae; genus Alopecurus; species Alopecurus myosuroides. Next base: position 211,867,798 of record CM054059.1, read on the forward strand.
TAACCGAAGCAAACTGCTGTAAAAAATTCGGGTAATTGGCTTTGCCGAGCCAAACAGTACGAATTACTCCACATTCAGCAACAAAAAAAAATCAGATACTAAATACTAGGACTAGCAAACTGCCTCCTGTACAAATGCGTTTTGAATGCCCCATCCACCGTACGTCGGTCGAACCAACCAAGTACTCTATGCTGTCAAAAGCCATCTCTTGAGCGGAGCTTTTGTTTGATTAACCAACCACAGGACGGTACTAAATGTCGAGCCTCGCATTAGCATGTGCCCCTGGAATTCTTAATCCGAATCTCACACGGCGGAATCTTTACGGAACTGCGTCACCGAACCACCAGCAGATAAACTAGTGCGGAACCGGCAAACTGCACAGATTCGAGGAAGCCCTGCACGGATCGGACAAAACCAAATTTCCTTCTCGCTTCACACGACCATCCACACCGGTTCGGAGGCGACGCCCTGGCTGGAGCCGGCCGGAAGCCCTGCACGGATTGAGATTCCGGTTAGACCGGGTCCCCGCGCGGAATGGGACTCCCGACTCCGGACGCTGCTCTATTCTTCACGGTCGGCGACAACTGTCGTGGTATCATATATGACAGCACCAATGCGTTAGCAAGGATAAACTAGTGTTACATTATGCTCATGGAGTTGTTCTTACTAAGTGAATTTGCCCCTCCTAAGTGAGGCCCGGACACAATTCTAAGAAATGTGTTGTCAAGCTGTGCTGTCTGATTTGTGATAAGGATAGTCATGTCACTAAGAGATGTGTGTGGCCCAACCAAGCCAAGCCAGTGATGCCAGCTGTTGGCCTGGCTGACCCGAATCTTGGTTTTTTTTCTGCCCAATATGCAAAAACATCTCAGAAACCTGGGAAAACATCTACTTTGGGCTTGGTCAAGGTCACTAAGGGACACCTAGATGCTAAATCTCTCTTTAAAGGTATGTCCCAGCAATTTCACCAGGGAGCCTGGAAAGTGGCGGAGAAAGGGGTGGACTTCATAGTTCAATTTCCCTCTGATGAGAAGTTGAACCTGATGGTGGATTTTGATGAATTCAAGCTCAAGGGACATAATGTTTTTATCAAGGTTCGGAAGGTTGATGAGGAAATTAAGCCTGTTGGTAGACTTCACAATGTTTGGGCCAGGGCTGATGGAGTCCCAAAATCCATGAAGCACTATAAGGGAATTTGTGAGGTGGACTCTCTGATTGGAGATGTTGATGACGTGGACATGCAAATCCTTGTTGATCTTGATGTTGTGAGGCTTCAAGTCAATATCATGTTCACCAAAAAAATTCTCATGAAGAAAGAGTGGATGATCAAGTCTTAGATTTATGAGATCCACTTCTCAATTGAACAGGTCATTGTGGTTGGTACTGTGATATCTGATCCCTCTGTGGTTGTGATAACTTAAGCTCGGACCAACAGAGATATGACTTTGGAAGTAAAGGAGAGAGAGAGCATCCAAGAAACAGAAAGCAGCTCTTGATGACTCTGTTGAGCCACCGCTTTCAGATGTGCCATGTGTTCCTTTTCAGAGTGGTAGAGAGAACAATACAAGCTCCAAATCACTTGCTCCATCAACTGCTGCAATCGGATTGTCCCTGCTCCCCCATCTACCAAAGTAAAAGGAAATTCCCAGGAGGGAGATGAAGAACTAGTTGATTATGATGACATCCAAGACAAGAAAGAACTTACAAAAGAGGATAGTTATCTGCCAGACTCTCAAGACTCATTTTCCACCCAGGTGGTTGACATTCAGAATGGTGGAGACATGAAGAAGAAGGAAGTGGATACTGCTGATATAGCCCTCATACGGTGTGCGAGGCTCAGAGACCAGGAAGATACTAGCATTACCAAGAAAGCTATGGAAAGAGCAGCTCTCAAAAACAAAGTTGAAGGTTCGGGTAATGCAAAGCTCACCCCCACTGTTGCAAATACTGATAGGACTTTCATAGTTAACAATGCACATGCTATAGGTATTAGGGACAATGCTAAAAATGTTGGTATTCTAGATGTAGTAGAAATTGTGCATCTCTTGATTTAGCCAGACAAAACTGTCTCTTAGAGAGTAAATTTAATAAGAACATGACTGAACCTTGTGGTAGTAATCCTTTTTCTAGTTTCTGAGGAAGTTGATGAGTTGGTTGCTGAGCAAGAAGATAAGTTGGGAGGTGAATTAAATGCTAGTCCTAAGAGGACTCGGCTAATAAAACATGCCCCACAGAAAATTGTCAAGTTCTGCTCCCCTGTTTTTAGGGTTGAGCTAACTAAGAAAAAAGGGGGAGGCCCCAATACCTCCTTAAAATGATTGGTTGCTTCTCTAATATAAGGGGTATTGAATACCATGATAAACAAAGATTTATTGTTGAGCTTATCAGTGAGGAAGGTGTACACTTTATTGGTCTAAGTGAGACCATAAAAAGTAACTACACCACTCTTTGGTTGGAAAAGCTTAATGGAAATAGGAATTTTTTCTGGTGCTGTGTTCCCCCCATAGGAAGATCTGGTGGGGTTCTTTTAGAGGTGGACTTAGATCTATACAAAGTCTTGGACTCTTAAACTGGTGATCACTACATTAAAATGCATGTTTGAGACAAAAATTCCAAAATGCATATTAATATAATCTTAGTTTATGGTCCTGCTCAGCTTGAAGGTGTCGTGGTGAGGTAAAGACAGATGCCATAGGATGGCTAAAGTGTTGGGGCCGATGGACGCTGTAGGTATCCGGGGAGGGATCGCACGGCGAGTAGCCGCGCTCAAGAACACTGCAAACACAACAATCTACCCAGGTTCAGGACCCTCGTGTGGAGGTAACACCCCTACTCCTGCCTATCTCTCTGTATGTATAATATCCGAGTAGCCACACTACAACTTTGCCTCTCAGCCGAGTAGCCACTCTGCTGCTCTCTCTAGCTCTAGTGTTGGCTCTTGCAATAAACGCGATCTGGGGCAACGTCCCTCGCGTAGGAGGGGGCAGGGCACCTTATATACTGGTGCCCAGCCGAGTAAACAACTAATAAAAGGTACAACTGATGGGACTTAACCACTGTGACGCAGATCACGCTTCCGGGATCTCGCGCTGACGCCCGCGCGAGAAGCCGCCGCGCCCTACAGCTCACAGGACCCGTCCACCCTATCAGCCTCTCAGTGTAGTCCCCCATCCTTTCCTGTCCCCTCTGTCAGTGACAAGACAAGACAGGTGCCCACCTCTATGTCTCCACGCCGCGTCACTGATGATCACATACCTAGTAAGTTGAACCGCACGCCGGTACGGCTGCGGGATACGGGGGATCTCTGTCAGAACGGATCCATTGACTTCTGGTCCGGGTAGGATTGCTGTCCATCTACTCGGACCATAACTTCTCTATTCGGACGAATACAATCTTCCTCAATATCTTCTCTTGGCCTTCAGTGAGTATGTCCGGATAGAACCTACCGGGTAGAGGGTACCAGGTAGCCGTCTACCCGGTCAACAACACTTTGACCTGCACTTTAACGCTTGCCTTACCCCTACTCGGGGGTAGCCCCCCGACATTAGTCCCCGAAGCTGGTAGAGTCCAGTGAACTTGTTCATTGGGCCCTGCCAGCTTAAACCAAATTTTTCTTCACGAAGTAATAATACCGAGTTGCGCCTCAACCCGGGCCCAAAACCTCCTACTCGAACCACTCCCACTGTGGTTATTGAAAGAATCTCTTCGAAGCCGAGTAGAACACGCTCTGTAGGGTGCTGCCGAGTACTTTTACTTAGCCAAATTTCTAGCGTGCTCCCGCTCAGTCTCGATGAAATCCAGCTTTTCGTTGTCACTATATAGCACGTGTCATGCACCAGTGACCTCGACGCCTCGGTGGTGCTGCAGGCCACGCGCCAGTCTCTGCGCCTAGGGCCCACAGCCTGTTAGATCACGTCGAACGGGTACTCGAGAGCCCACGATCTGGGACGTGGGATTAACTGCTCCCGTTACGAGCGCGTTTCGCGCTGTGTGCGTTTCTAACGGGCAGTTAACCCACGCCGCACGATCAATGACCACGATTGATCCAGTAGTAACTGCAGCCCGCGGGGAGAGATAAATACCCCCACGGCGCCTACCTTTTCTCTTTCCTCCTCACTTTCCAATCTCGTGCTCCCGTTGCCTATGCCGCCGCCGTTGAGCACAGCGCCACCGTGAGAACTCACCGCGCCCCCACCGTGAGAACTGAGAGCAAGAATCTTGGCGCGCCATAGACGTCATCCTCGCCCTCAACTCCGACGAGATCTTCCTCTCCAACAACAATATCACTTCCATGGCTCAGCGCGGAGACGAGATGATTCCCGCCCGAGCCGGCTGGGAGGGCTCGGACGTCACCGCCGATGACTGCCAATGGCTGGTGAACACCCGCCGAGTCCCCCCCGGCGTCGTCTGCCGGCCTCGCGGCACCGAGCTCGTCCCGACACCAGAACCGGGTGAGTACGTGGTGTTCCTCTCCCACTTCAAACGCGGCTTCGGCCTTCCCATCTCTAAGTTCTTTTCAGACTTTCTCCGCCACTTCGGCCTTCAGCCGCACCACCTTCCACCAAATGCCATTGTTATGCTCTCCACACATGCCACTGTGTGTGAAGCTTTCCTGGGTGTCTACCCGATAGTTCAAACATGGGAAAAATATTTCTTCCTCCGCAAGCAGAGTGTTCCCGATCCTGGCAACACTGAAGCCCCTCGCGTGATGACCCAGACGGGTAGCGCGATGATGCTGCAGCGCAAGACCGGGCACCATCCGCGGGTGCTTGGACTGGACACCGTGCGCAAGTGGCAGCGCGGCTTCCTGTACGTGAAGAACGTTCCTGCCGAGAAGGGAAAACCCATCGAAGACCGGATAGGGCTCCCTAAGTTTGTGAACGCACTGCCCACCGGGTAGAACTGGGGATACGACCCAAAGAAGACCCTGCAAGACGTCGTCCAGGTCGAGAAGCGCTTGACCGAGTTGGCGACGGAAGGGCTCCTTCAGGACGACCCAATCGCCTGCTGGATCTCGCGCCGGGTACTCCCGCTCCAGGACCAAGTACACAAGATGTGCTACATGGGAGATCCTCGGGATTATACCAGGACGACAACCTTCGAGCTCAGCAAGGCTGAGGTGGCCATCTGGGCCAGGTCTATTATGCAGACCACGCTCACCGAGAACTGGGCTTACGGCTTTGTGCCGTATAGCCGCACCAAACCCATCACCCAGGTTAGTGTTCTATTGCGTGTGCTTTGTGTTTGCATTTTACACCGCGTAGATCCTCATACTTGTCTCTTGGCTTTATATGCTTTGTGTTTGCATGCTGTGCCGAATAGAATTACTTCTGTGAGTAGAAAAACGTAGCTCAATATGCTTCATGTTTGTATGCTGGACCGGTTAGCATCACTTAGCTTAATATGCTTTGTGTTTGCACGCTAAACCGAGTAGTTTCCCTTAGCTTAATATGCTTTGTGTTTGCACGCTAAACCGAGTAGTTTCCCTTAGCTGAATATGCTTTGTGTTTGCATGCTAAACCGAGTAGAACCACTTATTCGAAATTCAACTCACTATGCTTTATGTTTGCGTCAACAACACATCAATCGTCAGAGAGAAGATGACAATGGATTCTTTGAGGCCAACTGGACAAAGGATAGAACTGAAGACGACAAGACCGCCTACGACACCCAAGATACCTTGTGTATCCCTCACGCCAATCAGCCCGGTAAGTCCCGAGCTGACGCCTCTATTCGGGATTGGTCCAAAGACGATGAAGGTGACTCGGTTCACCTTTCCGCTTACCAGCAGCATGCTTTGATTCCCTTCTCTCTTGCTTGTTCTGAACTCCCCCTTCTTCTCTGCAGAGGAACCTGAGTTGGATGACGGGGAGGAACCCCTGAATGTCGATCCGCTATCCGTAGCTGCTCCCAATACCCGGAGAGGATTGGCAGCGGTGCCAAGGCACCTCCTGGCAAGAGGACCAAGAAGAAGCCAACAAATAAAGCCCTCGCTTCCCGCAAGAGGAAAGCCCCCACCATTGACGGGTAAGTGCCTTCCGAAGAAACCTTGACTTACTGCCGATTGTTTTCCTTGGTTCCCTTCTCTGCTTTCTTTCTGATCTTGCGCTCTCCTCTCGTGTTTTTCTCCAGCGACGCACTCGATGCTGACGCCACCACCGCACCGATTCCTCCGAAGCGGAGCGCCCTGTTCCGAGAGCAGACCGTTGAGCTCTCGGATGATGACGAAGGCCACGAGCCACGGGAAAGGGCGCGTGCACCCTCCCCAGTTGTTGAAGTACAAGACTCTGACGCCGAGAATGCTGGCGCAGAGAATGAAGCAAATCTCGGCTCTGAGCAGCCGCAGCCTGCTGCGCAACCTGATGCGCGGCCTGACACGCAGCTAGCTGCGCAGCCAGACATCCAGACCACCAACCCCTCCGAGAGGCCGCCAACTCCTCCGACTGCATCAGCCGAGGAGGACACTGAACGTGCTGCCGAGCAGCAGCAAGACAACGCTGCCCTGGAGCGCCCCGAGCCCGCTGCAGAACGGCAGCCAGAAGATAACGCTGCAGCGCAGCACGACCCTGCTGCCGAGCAGCAGGTGGAAGACAATACTGCCGAAAGGCCTGATCCCGCTGCCGAGCAGCGGGTGGAGATCTCCGTGGCGGAGCCACCACGCCAAGTCCAGGCGCAACCAGACGTTGCGCCGACTAGCCGGCAACCTGTGCCGCCTACTCCGCAAGCAACTCCTCCTACCAAGAAAGTGGCGCCACCACCTCGACAATCACCTACACTGGTTCGCCAACCGCCTCCCTCTTCTCAGCAAGTGCCTCCGCCCAACACCAGGAAAACCACCAAGTCCGGCGCGGAGCCATCCCGGGTGCAACCAAAACGCACTGCCTCGTAGACTGGGCAGCAGATGCCACCCTCCAAACCGCAAGGAGGACAGCCCGGGAAGCTGGTCAAGAGCACCCAGCTGACCCTCACTCAGAACAAGACTCCGCCCCCTCCAAGCGCCAACCCGGCTTCCTCCGGGGTCACCTTTGGTCCCGTCGAGAAGCTGAGTGCTGGAGCTGGAGCCAGCGTGCAGCGCCAGTATCCCGAGTACTGGACGGACCTGCAGCAGCGCCACCAGATCCAGCTGTCCAAGGAGGAGCAGCAGCTAGCCGCTCTCAAAGAGCGCAGAGCTGCGAGCCTCTCTAAGTCCAAGGGAAAGCAAGCCTCCTTGGTGATCAAGGAACTCTCTTCCCGCGGCGAGGACGACGAAGCGCTTCCCGAAGAAGGCCTCACAGCCATCTTGGACCGGGTAGGCCACGTCGAGAAGGCCTGGGACAGCAAGGCGCATGGCAACACCTCCTGGTATGGCACCGAGTTGGGCAAGCTCGACCATTACCGGACAGACTGGAACAAGGCCGACATTGGTCCTGTTGGAATGTCCGTGGCCAGCGCAGCACTCTGGCCGGAAAGCTGTTTGTCCTGTGCAAGAACATCGAGGACATCGAGCAGAGCTACGTGGTAAGTGTTTCTCTCCATTTTGCATTTTCCGAGTTGCCAATTTCTTCTTTCTCTTCTCTTCTTCTCTTAGCCATTCCCCAGTCCCCGAGATTCGGGCCGAGTAGGTGAGACTCCACCAAGTTGAAAGCTACTCGGGCCAAATCTTCCAAAAACTTATACTTTTCCCTTCGTCACTGCAGGATAGCGTCCAGAAGAGGACAAAGATTTTCCGGCAGCTTCTCTGGAACCATCGCCAAAACAGAGACCGGAACCACGCTCTGGAGGCCGACAAGAAGGACAGAGATGCCATGGAGCAGCAGGCCCTGGACCACACTCTCCAGCTCTCTTCAATGGAAGGTAAGATTTTAGCATCTCGGTTTGTGATTTTTGTATTTATGCCCGTTTTTTGCTTTTTGCTAAACTGCTGTCTTCTCTGCAGGTGAGCTCAAGGCTTTGGTGGATAGGCACCGAGACTGCGAAGTTTTCGCTGCCTCTGCCCAGGACAAAATCTCTACTCTGGAAGGTGAGCCTCCCTCTTTCTTCTCTGCATTTGTATTTTCTTACTTGGCTACCCTGCTGATGGTGTTGTTCTTCTCGCAGAAGAGTATAAACATTTCCGGGAGCAACACTTGCACTGCCTCACCCCTGCTGAGGTACAGCAGCAGATGCAAACCCGAGAAGCAGAGCTGGAGCAAGAGCGCATCGACGAAAGGGCGGAGTACGAGAAGCTCCAGCTCGATCTCCAAGCCGCACTCCAAACCGCCATCAACCATGTCAACGAGAAGCAGGAGTTTGAGAGGACAACCAACGCCGAGAAACGGGCACTCGAGCTGGAGATCCAAGTGCTGAAGGACAGGAACTCGGCTCTCGAGCTCCAAATCTGCGAGTCGCGCCGCGTCCAGGACAGACATATCTTCGACGCGACCGACTGGCAGAAGAAGCTGGGGGCAATTGTTCTCAAGATGGAATGTAAGTTGCCGCTATCCGCCATCTTGCTTGTTTCTCTTCTCTCTGCCTTCTTATATTTTGTTTTTATTCTTCTCGGTTAGTGTTCCTGACCCAACCTAGGTATTGCTGATTTAGATGTCTTCCCGGAACTCCGTGCCGCGGGTGTGACTGCTGTGGAGAAGGCAAGAAAAGCCAGGTCAGCAGCTGGTCTTGGCGTTGATGATGGATCCAGCATCTCTGACCTCCTCGCCAACCTGAAGACCCAGGTGCACTCTCTCAAGGGCCTGGGCACCTCCATGGTGGCCACGGCTATCAATTTGAATACTTTGTTCTGGCCTGGAAGGGACGTCCCGAAAACCTTCCGCGGGATTGTTGAGCACTTGGACCATGTCAAGGAAGAACTCAAGAAATGGCGTGCTTCCGCAGCTCGGGCAGGGGCTGACGAGGTGCTGCACTTCATTCTCTCCTGGTACGAGAACCTGGATCTCAACAGGATCAGCAGTCGGCGCAATGACTCCAAGTGGACCAAGGACCCCGACCGCGTCACCCGCCGGAAAGAGGTAGCTTACGATATCGCCTCCTATGCTGAAACGAGTGTCTACATCAACGGCCTCACCGAGCCTGACACGGATGTCGGCGAAGAAGACGACGAACAGGATGACGACATTGATGACGAGGACTTGGCCGAGTTTGAGGAGGGTGCCGAAGAGGAGGGATCCGAGCAGGAGGAGGCCAAGGAGACTGAGAGGACCGAGCAGCAAGGCAATGCGGAGGACTCCGAGTTGGCAGCCAACACAGAGGCCAAGCAGTCGCAGCCCACCGCGCAGGAGGCCACCATCACCACCGAGATGGTGATTGAAGAGCTAGCTCCCGAGTTGGGCGCGACTGGGGCTGTGGCATCCGGCATCTACCCTCTGCCCAGCACTCAATCTACTCCATCCTCCAACTCTGCAACGGATCCAATCTCCGCGGCTACAACAACTTCCACAGCTACTTCCTCCGAGTCGACTGCGCCTACCAACACCGATGCGGACAACACTGCTTCTACCCTTGTGTAATTCCTGCATGCTTTATCTCCAAACACTTATCAGATCCTCGGGATGTTGGGTGCATATGTAACCGATACAATTATGTTTGTTGGTACTCGGTTTTTGCTTTGTTCAGTACTTAGCAATTCTGGCTTAATGCCGGATTGCGTTAATATGCAAGTCCCCGAGTTGCATTTTTTATCCACTCATTCCCTTTGTCTTAGCTCTTACCTGCCACTTGTGGCTTTTTTGGTAGTCGAGTCACAAGATTTCAAAGTTTGAGTTTCAAATACTTAGCCACTTAGAAAAATTCATGGTAACGCTGCCCATCACTTAGCCGAAAAGAGAGAAAACAGTGAAGAACACTGTAGGGCCTGCCCTTCGAACCACTGTTCAAGGACACCCCCGATATGCATACATTCACGATCCCAGGAATTCAGTCGTGAACAACATATCAAGCTGGTACACAGATACAATATCCATTACACGGTTCCACAAACACTTACAAAGACACGTGGTCACATGACCAAGACTACACGGTTGTCACGCAGGACAACACATGACACACACAGCGGAAGACTAAACACACACAAAACACGGTAGAGCCCAAGTGACACCTTAACCTACAGGCTGCTGACCCGGAGACGATCCTTGTTCGCAAAGCCATCAGCTCCGTACTCCTCTTCGTTGATCTTCTTCTGAGACTCCTTCTCAAAATCTGGCAAGTTGATACCAGGGACAAAACCAATATGAGTACATTTGAATGTACTCAGCAAGACATCCATCATGTAACTTACCAAATGCAGGTATGCTTATATGGTGTAATAGGTAGGCTATAAATAGGGTTCACTATCAATGATGTTCATATAGGATGACACCACAGTTGCAGTCAGGTTAATCTGTATCTTCGTTGAAGAAGATACTTCAGAAGAAAATAATATAGTTTTCTTTCTCTTGTAGATATCACATGTACAAGAGGTTTTGTAAAAACTTTGTTACAAGAAATTTTTCTCTTTGCAAAACTTCTTGGAATCATTTTCCAGATGTTTGCTTAGAGAAGAAAGATTTTCTTTGCAAAAATTTTTGTAAAACACTTCTGGCTTTTCATCATCGGTACCTCCATGGTACAAGATTTCCTTCCTTTCCGAACTTCCCGAGTTCAACACCTTTTTGAAAACATCTATTTGAAAACATTGACACAATGGTAGCTACATGGCCATTCAACTGTCCATATCCGAGGACGCGGCTTCTTCGAAAAACTTGTACTCTGCAGAGGTGTACACATCCACCAGATACAGTACACCTGCCGTGAACAACCACGGACTGTAAAAACAGTATGTAGAACATCAGATAACTGTTCCTAACTTTCCACTATGTTCAAGCTAGAATATGAATATCCCTCAATTGAGTTTATGCTCCCCGGCATCAGGTCCCTCCCTGCCTAGACAGGAGCCTCAATGAATGCATCCGGAGGGAAACTTAATCCCACACTTTATATGTCTCAACATTGGGAGTTTTGACGACATTCCGTACGAGGGTACGACGTCCCTTATAGCAATTGAGACAGACTCTCAGGGTATAAAACTATCGTATGACAACATGTATAGTTTAGAAAACCATACCCCACATCTTACATACCATATATGGAGTGGTGTACCACTCTCCTAATAAGATACCTAAGAAGCTAAAAATATAGCTTGTGGGTGCAAAGGGTTAGGTTACTAAGGTAAAAACAAACAGACAGAACAATACCCATGGCAGTGGGTATTAGCAACACACAAGCCAATATCACTTAATAAGTTTATGATTAATTGGGATGTTTAGTTCACAAGATACTCCTAAACACCACAACAACACTAGCACAACAAATAACACAAGTATTACACTCATGCTAAGGTACACACTCAGACAATTTCCAAACAGCAGGTAAACACACCACAGATGAATAGACTATTTATTTACTGCATTAATGTTTACTTGAAGTTATGGAATCCATCAATAATGAAAACTTATCAATAAACCAGTATCTAATAACCAATGAATCATGTCATAAAAACAATCTAAAACACAAATCATCACTCAAGATAATATTCCTATCAAACAAGCATAAAAACAGGACTGCACTAATAGCATACTAGTATGGGAATTTCTACACAAGCATGCTATAAGAGATAATTATATTCTATAACTATTGAACAAGCAACTAAAGAGTTCATGGCATCATAACAGAAGTAATAACTTCCTAAATATGCTATAATAAACTCATACACTCATAAAATAAAAGATGACAATACTATAGCAAAAATCACCATTTTCTAGTGGTGACACTAGTTCAACACTAGAGAAGCAAACAATGCTACCATGATGCTTAAATATAAACAAGCAAGTCATGAAAATAAATGTACCTAATAACAGTACACAAATCCTACTCATTCTAGGAATCAAAAACATCAAAACTATTAAGCATGCACAAATTAATCCTAGCAATTTCTGTTTTCTTTAATCAATTAATAGCAAGCAAGAAAGGTATAAATTACAAAACCAGTAGCTATGTACTCAATGAAAAGTCATCTAAACCTTTTCAAAAATCCAAACACTCAATTTGGAATCATTCACAAACAATCTATCAATCAAAAGGAATTTATTTCATTTGCAAATAATTTAATTTAGCACTCAATAGTGAACCATTGCTTAACATGATACTCCTATGGAATATTATGCTAACAAAAGGATCACATCTAACATACTAGTATATTCTCATAAGAAATAAACTTCTCATTTGCATAAGTGAAAACAAACAAATATATTTTCCATGGTGGAAAATAGCAATCAATCATATAATTAAAACATGTTATTTTCTCACATGTGTATGGTTAGGGATTTTCATCCTCAACAAAAAAGCAATGGGACCAGTGGGTTATGGGCACACTCATACCAAGGCAAAAGAGGTACTAAGCCTCTGGTTACTCATGACAAAAATTAGCATACAAGATAAATAATACAAAGCTATTGATTCTAGTGAAAACAATACTAGTGCAAGAATAAACAAACCTACACATGCTCTACTAATTACTATACATGATATGAAAAACTAATAGAGACATTAACTTCAAAATAATAGTACCAAAATGGTACTGTACTCAAAGCAATCATAGCACAAAATTTATTGAAGCAATCACACAAAGATCTAGCTCACACATAAACTCCAAATAATAAAACTAGAAAGCAACAAATGCTATTTCATTTTTATTTGAGTTTCCAATCATGCACACACTTTCTAAGGTAGATGTAATGTAAGAAAACAACTTAATAACAAGTCCTAACAACTTTATACATGCTAGGAAGCAAGATTAAATCAACCACACAATTTATTTCAAACAAGAACACATTCCAAAACAAAAACAGAAAAGCTGCTGTTTCTAGATCTGTCTACTAAAACTAATCTAGAGCTCCAAAAAGTAATCTAAGCTAGGATAAGATATATCTAGTCAATACCAAACTCATCCAATTGGATTTGATCTAAAAAACATTTTTAAACTCGTTCTAAAAATCATAGAAGGGCTTACTGGTCTTTAAGTAATCTGGATGGTATTTTCATTCTATAAATCACCTTGATGTGACGTAAACTTCATTGGATAGATATTTTCAATATATATCCAGAACATTTTAGTTTTTTTCCATTTGGTTACATATTTTAAAAGTTATGGTCAAAACATTCTCACTGACAGTCTGTGGCAAAACAGTTCTTGTGCCCAAAATATTGGTCCAAAAGTAGATCTGCAAATTTTATATGGTTTAGATTTCCTTTCTTATGGTCCATGAATTTTTCCAGATTTTATTTTGCAGTTTTACTATTTTCGCAACGTCCAAAGTAAAAGGTACAGGTTCTGTAAAAATTAAAAGGATTAAAAACAACTGCCACGCGGGCTGGTTCGGGTGGGCAAGGCCCATCTAGCGGGCTGCGTGGCCCAGCCGCGCTGCGGGCGCGCGAGCGGGGGCGGGAAGGCACGCGTTTAAGCGTGGCCGTTGATCCTTAGATCGATGGCTCGCTTCCATCTTCTTCCTCTCTCCCTGTCTCTCACTAACCCGAACGGAGAAAAAGGGGGGCGCGGCCATAGCTCACCTTAGGGGGCTCGGGGAGGGCTAAGCGGGCGCGGGGTAGTTGTAGGAGGGCGGGGGCACCGAGGGACGGCGTCGGCGGCGAGCGGCATGGCTCCATGCGGCAGACGTCCGTGGCGGCGCCCACGGACGGCGGCGGCGCCTCCAGTGGGTAGAGGGGAGGGGATCTTGTCCGGGGGGTTCAGGGGGTCATAGGGGATCTAGCTAGGGTGGTGGGAGGGGTCGGGTTGGTGTGTAACGGGCAGGGCCTCGCCGTGGCCGTGGTGGTCACCGGCGGCCAGAGCACGGCCTGTGCGTGCCCTAGGGGCTTGGGCAGGGGTCCAACACGGCTTGGGGAGGTAGGAGGGAGTGAGAGAGGTGCAGGGGCGCAAGAGCACGGCCCTGGTACTTATAGCTAAGGGGGAAACCTCAAGGGCATTTTGGGGAGCTCGGGTGGATGCCAACAATGGCATAGAGCAAGCCCTAGGGCTTATGGTCTTTTCGAAAAGTGAGCACTGGTGCCCTAGGTCAATACCACGATGGTTACAAGCCAGGGGTGGCCCTTGGGTGCAAGTGGGCAAGTGGGCAAGCCAAATAGGTCAACACATGTGCTGCCCATACCTGTCCTAGTCACCATCTCTCTCTTGTCTTATCTTCAGGCCTAAGGCTTCTAGAAGCAGGGTCAAGGGCTCTGGTTCGAGTAGATACTATGGTCAACACACTAGGCTTGGTCACACTTCCAAAAGATCAAGGGAACATCAAGAAAACTAATGTGCAAAAGTGTATCCTTTAACTGTTCACTGAAAAATTCAGGTAATTCTGTCTTATGACTTAGAAAAATTCAAAGTGTTGAAAACAGATTAAAAGTTGCAAAAGTTGAGTTTGTTTTCAGGGTTCAAATGATTCCCAAAATTGGTTTTCAAAGTATGAACTTGTTAACCATGTTATCTAATTTCATAAACAACTCTTGAAAACAATTTTGAAATAATTTAAGTCCATGAAAACAATGTGGAAAAAGGTATACTTTCTGTTTTTATCTGTTTCTCAAAACTGCCTTTTTCTGTCTTAATTTTATACCACAAAAACAACAAGCAAAAGATAGTTTTTATTTATCCAAAAATAAAATTTAGCTTATGGATTTGTAGTACATATATCAAGGATTAATTAAATGTCAAGAAATCATAAAATAACAATTTATAGGTTAGTGAAAACAAAGGTAGAAAACAGGTACTTGGCTTTATTTTCAGGAATGGTTTTCCATAGAAAACTTAAAAGAAAACTTTCATAAATCATTTTGAAAACTTGTTTTCTTGGATCCAACAAAGTTAAAAGTTTTTTCTAATATGCAAACAAGAATGATCCAAGTCTTTGAATAAAAATCCACTTAAGTAATAATAGGAAAACATAAGGGAAAAATATCAGGAAAAATATTAGGAATGTTTTTCAGAAACTTTTGGTATTGGTTTTATAATGAAACAAAACTTGTGTTGCAAATATGATTAAGATCATAAACACATGTTAGTTCAAACAATCATGTTGTTAAAAAAATTTTGTTGGCCCTAATTTTTGTGTTCTTGAGCACAGTCCAAGAGTCCAAAAACTGGGGTGTGACAGACCTTCCCCCCTTAAAAGAATCTCGTCCCGAGATTTGCAGACAAGCGAAAAGAGGGTAAGGTCAAAACAATGTTAGATGATTTTTTTTTCAAAACAATGTGTTGGTAATTTGTAACATTATTTAAAGGGGCTTCCCCCCTTTGATTTATCTTACCAGAATTCACCGGTAAATTTGTTTTCTTTTCAAAGGTTAGGGTGCCATGTTCTAAACCTCGAACTTATTGTTCCTTAAAAACCATGCTATCAAACCAGGGTTTATTTTGTAGATAAAAACCTATTTTTTTCCCAATCTCAAATGTTCAATTGAATGGACATCCACCAACAATTATTTAGCATGAGCTTTCCATTGCTCATCTCCAAAATCCAGGAAAATCCACTATATTCCTCTCACTCTAATATAATCTAGTCTCAAGTCATTGGTTTCCCTCAAAGGTATCTTATCAAGCTCATAAAGCTACACCAACCATGTGTACTACCAACTCTGTAAGGTCCTTTCAAAATCTCCAAACTCTTTTCTCATGATCGAAGCTAAATCATTTTCCTCCAACAATATCAATAGAGCGTGACAAGCTCCGAGATATATCCTCAAGAAGAAACATCTAATAATCCAAGTCATATTGATTTTTCCTAAAAATACAAAATCATCATTTTATACCCACCAATCCTTCTAAACTTCAACCATTCTTCGAAAACTACAAATCTTAGTTGCTGATAACTTCCAAATCTTTGGGGTCCACAACTGGTTATCCCCGGATATTATATCATAATTCAACTCCACTAAAAAAAACATATGCTCCTCAATCTTTCCTCCCTAAGCTAAACTTCAACGAGTTTTCCACCATCTCATATTCTAAGATCTGGTTCCTCCAATACATACATACGACAAATCTTTTTGCCTAGTAACGATCATAGTTTTATCCATCCAATATTTTTTTTCCAACCTTTCACTTTCTTCGAAACAGCTATAGAATCATCCTAAAGCACCTTTCTCTTTGTTTTTGGAAAAAAATTTGTTACACGTTTTCTTCTTTTAAATGGGTGATACCAACCCTGTAACATATCAACTTTGTAAGTTACTCTGTAAGGTATTTGGTTTTAGATACCAACTTTGTAGGGTATTAAAACGAAAATTTGAGGAGCCCATTCTGTAGGGTTTTAAGCTTAAGATTAGATGAGGTTATATTACCAATTTTGTAAGGTCTCCAACTCTGGAAGGCCTCGAACTAGAATTAGGTGAAGCCATTTCACCAACTCAGTAGGGCGGCAACAATTTTATGTGGCAATTTTTTTTTAATTTACTCCGTAGGGTGTTATACTAAAATTAGATGAGATTATGTTAGCATCGTAAATTATTTAAGATTTTATTTAGTCCGACCTGACACTTCTAGTGTTTCATTTACGTCGGGTTTTTCAGGGTACGATGACAAACAAACTAGGGGGTTCACAGGTTTGGTTCGAAAATGTACCGTTGGCTATGGCATGAGTCGCAGAGGTTCCTGCAACATCATCTTGGTCTCGAGGTCCACTCATCAGGCTCTTGCGTTTCTTCTGGGATGGACCTTGGGTCTCTTGGGATTCTTCAGGATGAGCTAGAATACGGTTCTTCTTGGAACAATCACGAGCAAAGTGTCCTTCATGTCCACAGGTAAAGCAACCCGTGGTTCTAGGCTTGACCTTCACACGCCTCCTTGAAGATTGTGGCATCGCAGGCAAAGCGATGCGAGTCACCCATGAACTAGTCTCTCCTGGCGTCACTATCTTCCTTTTGGGGCTCTCTCCAGCAAGCAGGTGATGCTGCTCCCTCAGAAGGTCAACATTGTTTCTAGCATTTGCAATGCCCAGTTGAGTCAGGCTCTCAAGGACAACACGGTTGGCTTCACGTTCTACACGAGCGGCTTCACGGTCTTCCATGATCATAGCCAAAAGCTGGGCAACTGTCGGCTCCGGTGGTGGAGGCAACTTGCTGGCCATGCTGAAGACAAAGAACGGTGTAAGACGAGAGCAACTAAAGGTGGGTTTTGGTTTTTGAAAATTTGTGACACATACCGGCTCATAACGGAGATGAGAACGGTAGATACCACAACAACAAGCAAACGTCGAAGAAACAAACGCCAACTCAAACCAAGATTAACATACGCATGAAACAGAGTCTTAACAGGCATAACTTATCTTAAGGGTTCACAAGGCCACATCAGAAGGCTTACAACACAACTAGTACACTCAAAGCTCTAACAGAGTTCACACAATACAGACAAACACGCGTCTGGGGTGGAAATAACACAACTCCTAACATCCTGTGGCAATCCTAAGTGCTCGAGGAAGCGCGTAGCTGTTCCTCCAACTCTTCAACTCTGGTCTTGCTGGCTGCAAGCTGAAGCCGAAGGGCTCTCACTCGTGTGCGGTGCTGGGAGTCAGTGTACTTCATGGTCTTCTTCAGTACCTTGAGACGACGCTCGGTAGCCGAAGATGCACCAAGACTGGCTTCTAGCTGGTCTATCTCTCTTCCTCGGAGGTCATAATCTGCTCTAACTTTATCAAGGGAGAGTTGGGTGTTGTATAGCTGTCCCTCCAAGTGATGAGCAAACACAAAGTCTCCAGTGACTTCTACTGGCTTGCCATCCTCGTCGCGTCTTCCAAAGTATCTATAAGGGGTGCCTGCAAACTTGCCGCGAAAGAAGTTCGCGAGCTTGGCAATGGTCAGTTGCATCACTCTAAGGATACCACCTTCCCAACTGTTCTCCACGACTTCCCAAGTGATCTCTGGGGTTGACGGTGCTAGCAAAGGTGCACGGATGGTGCAGACCACCAACCAGGAAAACTCTCGTCCATCATGGTGAATCTGGGCTCCCTTCAACTCAGGAGTGGGACGACCGATAAGATGAGTCATCTTGATCAAATCCTCCTCAAAGTGGCGGTAGCAAGGTGCATGCGATCCCAGCCGGAAGGACTTGGTGAAGACAACTGCCATCTACACAAGATTTTAAAGTGGATTAAGTTAGGTAACAGTGTGCAAAATTTTAAGATGCTCCTTTTTAACTTTAATGTAAATAGAGTTTTCGAAACATAGAGGGGATGGGGTATAGAATCCTTTTGGAAAATAGTCATCTTAGTGACCTGGTTTTGTTTACTTTAATTGTCAGAGTACCAGCTAACGTCCATGCTAACTAAGGTCTCCTAACGTCAGGATAGCTCTGATACCAACTCTGTAGGGCCTTCCCTTCGAACCACTGTTCAAGGACACCCCTGATATGCATACATTCACGATCCCAGGAATTCAGTCGTGAACAACATATCAAACTGGTACACAGATACAATATCCATTACACGGTTGCACAAACACTTACAAAGACACATGGTCACATGACCAAGACTACACGGTTGTCACGCAGGACAACACACAACACACACAGCGGAAGACTAAACACACACAAAACGCGGTAGAGCCCAAGTCACGCCTTAACCTACAGGCTGCTGACCCGGAGACGATCCTAGTTCGCAAAGCCATCAGCTCCGTACTCCTCTTTGTTGATCTTCTTCTGAGACTCCTTCTCAAAATCTGGCAAGTTGATACCAGGGACGAAACCAATATGAGTACATTTGAATGTACTCAGCAAGACATCCATCATGTAACTTACCAAATGCAGGTATGCTTATATGGTGTAATAGGTAGGCTATAAATAGGGTTCACTATCAATGATGTTCATATAGGATGACACCACAGTTGCAGTCAGGTTAATCTGTATCTTCGTTGAAGAAGATACTTCAGAAGAAAATAATATAGTTTTCTTTCTCTTGTAGATATCACATGTACAAGAGGTTTTGTAAAAACTTTGTTACAAGAAAGTTTTCTCTTTGCAAAACTTCTTGGAATCATTTTCCAGATGTTTGCTTAGAGAAGAAAGATTTTCTTTGCAAAAATTTTTGTAAAACACTTCTGGCTTTTCATCATCGGTACCTCCACGGTACAAGATTTCCTTCCTTTCCGAACTTCCCGAGTTCAACACCTTTCTGAAAACATCTCTTTGAAAACATTGACACAATGCTAGCTACATGGACATTCAACTGTCCATATCCGAGGACGCGGCTTCTTCGAAAAAGTTGTACTCTGCAGAGGTGTACACATCCATCAGATACAGTACACCTGCCGTGAACAACCATGGACTGTAACAACAATATGTAGAACATCAGATAACTGATCCTAACTTTCCACTATGTTCAAGCTAGAATATGAATATCCCTCAATTGAGTTTATTCTCCCCGGCATCAGGTCCCTCCCTGCCTAGACAGGAGCCTCAATGAATGCATCCGGAGGGAAACTTAATCCCACACTTTATATGTCTCAACATTGGGAGTTTTGACGACATTCGGTTCGAGGGTACGACGTCCCTTATAGCAATTGAGATAGACACACACTAACAAGAACAAACTTGCAGTTAAGCCCCGTGCCCATGTTGGGGTAGGGTGGCAGTACGGTAAAGGTTATCTGGCAAAGACTAGGTTATCTGTCATTTTTTAAAACACCATTTTCCCAAAAATGACCACTTCCACATTCCTCCGGAGAATAAGGATCTGCCTTTTCTCCGGGTTTTTCCATAAAGCCTTTGTTTTGTAAAAGCATAATTTTAAGGTGTCCACTGAGGGACTAATATAAGTGATGGTAATAAATACCATATGGTGGCTATGGGCTTGGTAACACCAAGTATTAACTAATGGCACAGTATATATATAATAGGGTTCACTCAAAAATAGTTTTTTTTTGGAAACCAAAGTTTTTGTAAAACTTTTCAGAAGTAAAATATGCATGATAGATAATGATAAGTGTATAATAACAACAAGCATCAGGATGGCTTGCCTTAAATCTCTTAATGTCCCTGGCCTTGAAGTAACTTGAACTTGACGCACAGCTCCACAACTGCTTCTTCTTCTTCTTCTTCTTCTTCTTCTTCTTCTTCTTCTTCGTTTTCTAGCGTCGTAAAAGAATAAAAGACACACTCTCAGGTATAAAGACAAGCAACTAAGATAAGCAACATACAACAAGCAAAAGTACAAAAGCGCAATCTCACAAATGTTATCGAAAGAACTGCCTCACATAACTCTCAGGGTATAAAACTATCGTATGACAACATGTATAGTTTAGAAAACCATACCCCACATCTTACATACCATATATGGAGTGGTGTACCACTCTCATAATAAGATACCTAAGAAGCTAAAAATATAGCTTGTTGGTGCAAAGGGTTAGGTTACTAAGGTAAAAACAAACAGACAGAACAATACCCATGGCAATGGGTATTAGCAACACACAAGTCAATATCACTTAATAAGTTTATGATTAATTGGGATGTTTAGTTCACAAGATACTCCTAAACACCACAACAACACTAGAACAACAAATAACACAAGTATGACACTCATGCTAAGGTACACACTCAGACAATTTCCAAACAGCAGGTAAACACACCACAGATGAATAGACTATTTATTTACTGCATTAATGTTTACTTGAAGTTATGGAATCCATCAATCATGAAAACTTATCAATCAACCAGTAGCTAATAACCAATGAATCATGTCATAAAAATAATCTAAAACACAAATCATCACTCAAGATAATATTCCTATCAAACAAGCATAAAAACAGGACTGCACTAATAGCATACTAGTATGGGAATTTCTACACAAGCATGCTATAAGAGATAATTATATTCTATAACTATTGAACATGCAACTAAAGAGTTCATGGCATCATAAAATAAGTAATAACTTCCTAAATATGCTATAATAAACTCATACACTCATAAAATAAAAGATGACAATACTATAGCTAAAATCACCATTTTCTAGTGGTGACACTAGTTCAACACTAGAGAAGCAAACAATGCTACCATGATGCTTAAATCTAAACAAGAAAGTCATGAACATAAATGTACCTAATAACAGTACACAAATCCTACTCATGCTAGGAAGTAAAAACATCAAAATAATTTCAGGAAACAACTATTAAGCATGCACAAATTAATCCTAGCAATTTATGTTTTCTTTAATCAATTACTAGCAAGCAAGCAAGGTATAACTTACACAACCAGTAGCTATGTAATCAATGAAAAGTCATCTAAACATTTTCAAAAATCCAAACACTCAATTTGAAATCATTCACAAACAATCTATCAATCAAAAGGAATTTATTTCATTTGCAAATAATTTAATTTAGCACTCAATAGTGAACCATTTCTTAACATGATACTCCTAAGGAATATTATGCTAACAAAAGGATCACATATAACATACTAGTATATTCTGATAAGAAATAAACTTCTCATTTGCATAAGTGAAAACAAACAAATATATTTTCCATGGTGGAAAATAGCAATCAATCATATAATTAAAACATGTTATTTTCTCACATGTGTATGGTTAGGGATTTTCATCCTCAACCAAAAAGCAATGGGACCAGTGGGTTATGGGACCACTCATACCAATGCAAAAGAGGTAGTAAGCCTCTGGTTACTCATGACAAAAATTAGCATACAAGATAAATAATACAAAGCTATTGATTCTAGTGAAAACAATACTAGTGCAAGAATAAACAAACCTACACATGCTCTACTATACATGATATGCAAAACTAACAGAGACATTAACTTCAAAATAACAGTACCAAAATGGTACTGGACTCAAAGCAATCACACAAAGATCTAGCTCACACATAAACTCCAAATAATAAAACTAGAAAGCAACAAATGCTATTTCATTTTTATTTGAGTTTCCAATCATGCACACACTTTCTAAGGTAGATGTACTGTAATAAAACAACTTAATAACAAGTCCTAAAAACTTTATACATGCTAGGAAGCAAGATTAAATCAACCACACAATTTATTTCAAGCAAGAACACATTCCAAAACAAAAACAGAAAAACTGTTGTTTCTAGATCTGTCTACTAAAAATAATCTAGAGCTCCAAAATTTAATCTAAGATAGGATAAGATAGATCTAGTCAATACCAAACTCATACAATTGTATTTGCTCCAAAAATCATTTTTAAACTCGTTCTAAAAATCATAGAAAATCTTACTTGTCTTTTATTAATCTGGATGGCATTTTCATTCTATAACTCACCTTGATGTGAGGTAAACTGCATTGGATATATATTTTGAATACCTATCCAGAACATTTTAGTTTGTTTCATTTGGTTACATATTTTAAAAGTTACGGTCAAAACATTCTCACTGACAGTCTGTGGCAAAACAGTTCTTGTGCCCAAAATATTGGTCCAAAAGTAGATCTGCAAATTTTATATGGTTTAGATTTCCTTTCTTATGGTCCATGAATTTTTCCAGATTTTATTTTGCAGTTTTACTATTTTTGCAACGTCCAAAGTAAAAGGTACAGGTTCTTTAAAATTAAAAGTATTAAAAACAACTGCCACGCGGGCTGGTTCGGGTGCGCAAGGCCCATCTATAGGGCTGCGTGGCCCAGCCGCGCTGTGGGCGCACGAGCGGGGGTGGGAAGGCACGCGTTTAAGCGTGGCCGTTGATCCTTAGATCGACGGCTCGCTTCCGTCTTCTTCCTCTCTCCCTGTCTCTCACTGACTCGAACGGAGAAAAAGGGGGGCGCGGCCATAGCTCATCTTGGGGGGCTCGGGGAGGGCTGAGCGGGCGCGGGGTAGTTGTAGGAGGGCAGGGGCACCGAGGGGCGGCGTCGGCGGCGAGCGGCATGGCTCCACGCGGCGGAACGCGGCAGACGTCCGTGGCGGCGCCCACGAACAGCGGTGGCGCCTCCGGTGGGTAGAGAGGAGGGGATCTTGTCCGGGGGGTTGAGGGGGTCATGGGGGATCTATCTAGGGTGGTGGGAGGGGTCGGGTTGGTGTGTAATGGGCAGGGCCTCGCCGTGGCCGTGGTGGTCACCGGCAGCCAGAGCACAGCCTGTGCGCGCCCTAGGGGCTTGGGCAGGGGTCCAACACGGCTTGGGAAGGTAGGAGGGAGTGAGAGAGGTGCAGGAGCGCAAGAGCACGGCCCTGGTACTTATAGCTGAGGGAGAAACCTCAAGGGCATTTTGGGGAGCTCGGGTGGATGCCAACAATGGCATAGAGCAAGCCCTAGGGCTTATGGTCTTTTCCAAAAGTGAGGACTGGTGCCCTAGGTCAATACCACGATGGTTACAAGCTAGGGGTGGGCCTTGGGTGCAAGTGGGCAAGTGGGCAAGCCAAATAGGGCAACACATGTGCTGCCCATACCTGTCCTAGTCACCATCTCTCTCATCTCTTATCTTTAGGCCTAAGGCTTCTAGAAGCAGGGTCAAGGGCTCTGGTTCGAGTAGATACTATGGTCAACACACTAGGCTTGGTCACACTTCCAAAAGATCAAGGGAACATCAAGAAAACTAATGTGCAAAAGTGTATCCTTTAACCGTTCACTGAAAAAATCAGAGAATTCAGTCTTATGACTTAGAAAAATTCAAAGTGTTGAAAACAGATTAAAAGTTGCAAAAGTTGAGTTTGTTTTCAGAGTTCAAATGATACCCAAAATTGGTTTTCAAAGTATGGACTTGTTAACCATGTTATATAATTTCAGAAACAACTCTTGAAAGCAATTTTGAAATAATTTAAGGCCATGAAAACAATGTGGAAAAAGGTATACTTTCTGTTTTTCTCTGTTTCTCAAAACTGCCTTTTTCTGTCTTAATTTTATACCACAAAAACAACAAGCAAAAGATAGTTTTTATTTATCCAAAAATAAAAGTGACCTTATGGATTTGTAGTACATATATCAAGGATTAATTAAATGTCAAGAAATCATAAAATAACAATTTATAGTTTAGTGAAAACAAAGGTAGAAAACAGGTACTTGGCTTTATTTTCAGGAATGGTTTTCCATAGAAAACTTAAAAGAAAACTTTCATAAATCATTTTGAAAACTTGTTTTCTTGGATCCAAAAAAGTTAAAAGTTTTTTCTAAGATGAAAACAAGAATGATCCAAGTCTTTGAATAAAAATCCACTTAAGTAATAATAGGAAAACATCAAGGAAAAATATCAGGAAAAATATTAGGAATGTTTTTCAGAAACTTCTGGTATTGGTTTTATAATGAAACAAAACTTGTGTTGCAAATATGATTAAGATCATAAACACATGTTAGTTCAAACAATCATGTTGTTAAAAAAAAGTGTTGGCCCTAATTTTTGTCTTCTTGAGCACAGTCCAAGAGTCCAAAAACTGGGGTGTGACAAACACCCTACTCGGTTGAAGCACTTTCCTTTTCCTTAGCAGTTTTTCGTGTGTTCATTGACCTTTGTCTTGTTCGCTTGCTCGCCATGAAGACGGGTTGCGGACAGCAGCAGAGCAGAAGAGTTGTCCCTTGGGTTTAAACACATTACTATATATGCTTATGAAATTCTAAGTGAATCAACCGAATAGACAAAGTAAAACAGAGTAGAAAGACACTTTGCAAATTGGACAAGGGCAGTCCCCGAGTTTGAATTCGGATTGCCAACTAGAATTTTAACTCGGTTGGAGAGATACATACAAAGTTTGATCACGAATGAAAACGGCGGAGTAGAGCTACATTCCAGGGACGCTTGGATTCCTCTCCTGCTCTATCCGGTCTGTTCTTCTGGGGTGCCTGTGCGTCAACTAGATAGTATGCATCATTGTGCAAGGCTTTACTCACAATGAAAGTCCCTTCCCACGGAGGGGATAGCTTGTGCATCCCGGCTGTGCGTTGCACGATCCTAAGGACTAAGTCTCCTTCTCGGAAAACCCTTGGGTTCACTTTCCGGATGTGATAACGCCGCAGGCTTTGCTGATATATGGCGGAACGTGACAGAGTTAACTGTCTTGCTTCTTCTAGCAGGTCAACGTCATTTTCTCGAGCATCCCGGGCCTCTTTTTCAGTATAGAGTGTTACCCTTGGTGAGTCATGCTCTAGGTCAGTGGGCAACACGGCCTCAGCTCCATATACCAGGAAGAATGGTGTGTATCCGGTTGATCGGTTAGGGGTAGTCCTTAGACTCCAGAACACCGCCGGCAACTCGTCCAGCCAACAACCAGGGGTTCGCTGTAAAGGCTCAATCAGCCTTGGCTTTATGCCGGATAGCACCATGCCATTTGCTCTCTCAACTTGCCCATTAGAGGCTGGATGCGCGACTGATGCAACATCTAGTCGGATGTGCTTCTCCTTGCAGAATCTTGCAAACGCCCCCTCAGCAAAGTTTGTGCCATTGTCGGTGATGATGTTGTGCGGGTAGCCGTATCTCAGGATAACATCCTTTAGGAAGCTCACAGCTGTAGCTCCATCACATTTCCGAATAGGCTTTACCTCGATCCACTTGGTGAATTTATCAACCATGACCAAGATGTGAGTCATGTTGCCTCTAGCCGGTTTGAAAGGGCCTACCACGTCCAAGCACCAAACAGCAAATGGCCAAGTGATGGGAATGGTCTTCAACTCAGAAGCTGGCATGTGAATCTTGCTTGCAAACCTTTGACACCCATTGCACTTTCTCACTATGTCTTCAGCTTGCCTCAGGGCAGTGAGCCAAAAGAAACCATGCCGAAAAGCCTTCTTGACTAGAGCCCGAGAAGAGGTGTGATGCCCGCAATCTCCTTGATGTATCTCTCTGAGAATTTCTTTCCCTTCTTCTGGCTCAACACAGCGTTGCAGCACACCAGTTGGACTCCTTTTGTGTAGCTCCTTGTTGATGATTGTGTAACCCTTGGATCTTCTCTGTATCTGTCGGGCCGTGACCTCGTCACTCGGTAGAGTGCCATCCATCAGAAAAGACAAGATGGGCACAACCCAACCCGGCGTGGGCCAAACAGGGAACACTGGTTCATCTATCTCCATTGGATCTGCCACCATTACTTGCTCCGAGTTGAGGGCGAGGCCCCGAGTCCCCGAGTACTCGGAAATGACCCCCTGTATGAATGCGACAGTCCCCGAGTCAGGAGGGGCAGTCCCCGGGTTCAGGCGCCAGTCCCCGGGTTGGAGACGGCAGTCCCCGGGTTCTGTTTGGCAGCCTACCAATCAATTTCCATAGGAACAGCTTCAGAATCCGGCAGTGATGGAATGAAGATGGACTCTGAGTTGGGGGATGGCTTGATAGATGGCTTTCTCAAATGCTCCAAGGCAATCCCAGGCGGGATAAACTGCCGAGAAGATCCCAACTTGGACAGGGTATCTGCTGCATCATTATCAGCTCTGTGTATGTGATGAAACTCACAGCCATCGAAGAAGCCAGTCATGGTTTTCACCAAAAACCGGTAGGAGGCCATGTTGGCATCCAGGGCATCCCAAGTGTCGGATACTTGCTGCACCACCAAATCCGAGTCTCCGTAGCAGACGATACACTGCACCCCAACTTCCTTGGCTACTCTCAGGCCGTGCACCACTACCTCATACTCGGCCACGTTGTTAGATGCCTTGAAATGTATCTGCAACACATACTTGAGTTGGTCTCGCTTGGGTGACGTGAGCACCACGCCAGCACCAAGCCCTTCTTTCACCTTGGAGCCATCAAAGTGCATCTTCCAGAAATTGGTTTCCGGCAAGGGAGGCTCATACTGCACCTCAGCCCAATCCACCATAAAATCTGCCAGGATTTGTGACTTGATAGCTTCTCTTCTCGCGTACAGGGGAGCGTACGCGGCTAGCTCGATTGCCCACTTGGCTACTCTGCCACTAGCATCCTTGTTCCCCATGATGTCCGAGATGGGAGCGGAACTCACAACTGTGATAGGATGCTCTTGAAAATAGTACTTCAGCTTCTTGGCACCCAGGTACACGCCGTATGTCATCGTCTGGTAGTGCGGGTAGTTTTGCTTGGAGCTGGATAGCACCTCGCTGAGATAGTACACTGGCCGCTGCACAATCTTGCCGTCCTCTTCTCTCTCCACCACAATCACCACGCTGACTACCCGGTTGGTAGCCGCAATGTAGAGCAGCATTTGCTCTTTGGATAGCGGACTAGCCAAGATGGGAGCGCTACCCAGCATGGTTTTCAGCTCTTTGAACGCCACATCAGCTTGCGTTGTCCAGACAAACTTGTCACTCTTTTTCATCAGCTGATAGAGAGGCAAGGCCTTCTCGCCCATTCTGCCCAGGAAGCGGCTCAGAGAAGCCAAGCACCCGGTAAACTTTTGCACATCCTTCAGTGATCTCGGCAAAGACATGCTCTCTATAGTTTTTATCTTTGAAGGATTAGCCTCAATGCCCCGCCTAGATACCAAGAAACCGAGTAACTTGCTAGCCGGAACGCCAAAGGTGCATTTTGTCGGATTCAACTTCATCCTGTACTTGCGCAAGTTGGCAAAGGTTTCCTCAATATCACTAAGCAGAGTATGTGTTTTATTTGTTTTGATGACAATGTCATATACGTACACCTGCACATTCTTGCCAATTTGATCATGCAAGCATTTCTGCATGCATCTCTGATAGGTAGCCCCAACATTCCACAACCCAAAGCACATAACACGATAGCAATAAGCCCCGTACGGGGTAATAAAGGCAGTTTTTATTTGATCATCCAGGTTGAGAGCTATCTGATGGAAACCAGAGTAGGCATCAATGAAACACAAAAGCTCTCAACCGGCAGTGGAATCGATCACCTGATCTATGCGGGGTAGCGAAAATGGGTCTTTGGGGCAGGCCTTGTTCAGGTCGGTGTAGTCCACGCACATGCGCCACACAATCTCGGCCTTGGGGTCCTCCTTCTTCTTCTCAACCATGACCGGATTGGCCAGCCAATCCGGATGCAGTACCTCCATGAATCCACTTATCAGCAGCTTGGTGATCTGATCACTGATAGCCTTCCTTCGCTCTACCGCAAAGCGGCGCATCGCCTGCTTAATCGGCTTGGCGCCTGGGAGTACATGTAGCGAGTGCTCAACCAACTCCCTCGGGACACCCGGAAGATCCTCATTAGACCATGCAAAGACTTCCCGATTCTCACGGAGGAAGTGGATGAGCTCGCTTTCCTATTTCGCATCCAACCCGGCACCAATGATGGCAACACGGTCTGGGAACTCATGATCAACCTGGACCTTCTTTGTCTCCTGGGATGCTTGGAAAGCAGTTCCGTACTGGGAACTCGGCATGCCAGGCGCACCACTCTGCGCTGCTTGGGCCATAGCCACTACTTCATGTATCTTCTTCTTCTCGGCAGCAATGACCAGCGACTCCGCTAGCAGAGATCCAGCAGGGGCACACTCCAGAGAACGCTTGTAATCACCCGAGATGGTGATGACACCATTGGGACCAGGTAGCTTAATCTTCAGGTAGGATTCATGGGTTGAGGCCATGAACTTGGTGAGGGCAGGCCTACCAAGTAGAGCGTGGTAGGGGCTCTGAAGATCAACCACTTCGAACTGCAGGAACTCGGTGCGGCAGTTCTCCCTGGTGCCGAATAGCACATATATCCAGATGCGGCCAATTGGAGCACAAGATACTCCCGGCACAATGCCATGGAATGTAGTCATGCTGGGTAGCAGCATGTTCTCGGCGAGGCCGAGCTTCTCCAGTGTGTCTCTGTACATGATGTTGATACTGCTGCCGTTGTCTATCAGCACTTTGCTGAACTTGACATTTTTCTTCGTGCCCAAGAAGGTAGGGTCCACCACCAATGCATAGGTACCCGGATTGGGCATCACCCTTGGGTGATCCTCCTTGGACCATGTGATATCTTGGTCACACCAATGCAAATAGTGGGGCACTGCCGGGATCACGGCGTTCACCTCCATCGCGCGCCCGCGCTGCCACTGCTTGTCATCCGGCTCGGTGGTGAAGATTGCGGTCTGCGCCACCATCATTGCCGTTGCCATCATTGTCGTTTCCATTGTTGTTGTTGTTTTTGCGGGTGTAGAAGTTGCGGTTGTTGTTGCGGTTGTTGTAGTTGCGGTTGGCTCCATGGGCCACTTGGTTCACATTCTCCCTTCTCGGATTCTCGGCCGGCCTGGGAGCAGCTGCCCGAATAGGTGCACATTGGCACCCGCAGGCGGCAGAGGAGGAGGAGGGGGCAGCTGACCAAAGCCTTCACTCTTGATGTGGTCCCACCAGCTGCACTGCCGGGTAGTGTGGTTGGCTGGCCTACTCGCATGCCGAGTATGGAAACTACACGGTCCATCCTTCATGGTCTGAAAGATGAACCTTGCAGCATCTCCAGAATCCGGGTTGCTGGTAACCTCCTGAGGGGCAGGGTATTGCTTTTTGAAGCCTTGGCCCTGATTCTGGTTATGCCCGTATGGGGCTCCAGCAGTTTTTTGCCTTTGGCTACTCCCAGCAGCCGCAGTGTTATGGTTCATAGCATTCACTTGTTCGGGACCGTACCGAGTATCCGGTCGGTCATCTCTGCGCTTGTTGCGGAAATCTTGTCGGTCTTGGCGCCTGCCTCCATCTTGATTCCTTCTTCTCGGCTCAGGAGAGTCGAGCAGAGGCTGAGTAGGGTCACCGAGTGCATACATATCTGCAATCTTGATCGTCTCGGTGAGCGTACTCGGCATCTCTCGCTGCAGCTTCTGCCATAACATGCTGCCGTGCATGCAGCCCTGAGAAGGTGTTCCTCAAGGTGCTCCACCGAGTAAGGTACTCTCGGTTTGTCTCCTCTTCTCGCTGCTTGCAAGCCGAGAGCTGCTGCGGCCTATTCGGCCTCTTGTACGTGCTCGTGAAGTTGCTGATGAAAGCCTCCGAGAAGTCCAGCCAGCAGTTGATGCTGTCTCTGGGCAAGTTGTTGAGCCAAGTCCGAGCAGGGCCCTCCAGCATCTGCGGAACATACCGCACAGCCCATCTCCGGTTGCCGCCTGCAATGTGCACAGCGGTAACAAAGTCACTTAGCCAGTCTTCCGGCTTGGTGCTGCCATCATAGCACTTGGTCCCTCTAGCCAGCTGAAACTTGTTCACGGAGGGCTCCTCCATGATGCGGCGGCCAAAGCAATCTGGCCCGGGTGGCCCCTTCGTCTCGAGCTGCGCAGACTGGTTGATCCGGTCTAGCTTGTATCTTGCATCAGTGGGCTCCAGCATTGTCGCACCCGGACTTCTAGAGGATACTCACAGCCCGCTAAACAGTAGATAATGGCTTACGGGGCATACCGGCACCCGCATCTCAATGTGAGCAGGCCAACACGTAGACGTGTGACAACCATTCCCTACCATCCATCATCTGCGTACACCATCCCATAGAAATCCGACTACTTCCATTGACGTACTTCATAACATACACACATGGTACGTCAACGGCATTTGAACAAGTGATATCACAACAAATCTCTAAGACACAAAGAAATAGAAATAAGTTGCAAATAGCTCTCACTAGAGCAGAGATAGCAAATACAATCATCCAGAGGACACATGTCCCAACAAGTCATCATTACATCACAGCGGAAGCATCCAAAGTGTCTGAGTACAGACAAGATCCAAATAGGCCTAAGAGGCCGGAAACGAAAATACGGAGCCCATCCACGATATCTCGGATCCTGCCCGGGTCCGCTATCTACTCGTCAGCAGCCTCGTCATACTCCACGTAGTAGCCACCATGGGGATCCTCGGAAACGTAGTCTGCGGAAACCATAGCCCCAAAGGGGTCAGTACAGACAAGTACTGGCAAGCAAGACTCACAAGATACCAAAGTGTACCCGGCAACACCAAGTACAGATGCTTTGGGTTCAACGGAAGAATAGGTGATACAAAAGTGCGGCAGCGGGCTGCCTAACCAAACTACAGAGACTCGCTACAACTTCCGGCTAAAAGAGAGGGATAAGATAGCGTACCAGAACCAACTACCACTAATCTCAACCAAACCCATCATGGATCTCGCCCCTTATCCAAAGAAGCAATCCGAGGATAACTCACACAGTTGGATTAATGATGGGTCAAGTTATTGTGTCAATAAGGTCTATTACTAGTCAACATTAGTATTAAATTAGGTGTAAGTTGTCTAATCCTTGTTAGCCAGCCCTATCACCAAGTCATCCATAACCGCGGACAACACGGCTTCTCGAGAAGATTTAACCCTGCAGGGGTGCACCAATTTGGTCGTACACGTAAGAATACCCCGCCAGACGGGGATCAAACCCACCAAGCGAGGCACTCAACACAACCCAACTATTCTTCGCATCAAGCCCAAAGAACCACGTGCTGTGCGTGCGCGGCTAATCGAGCCCCCACGAAGAAAAGGGGGACCCTCATAGCACTGGAAGACCACGCCGCCCTAAATGCCGACTACAAAAGTTCCACCCTGGCCTCGGGTTCGTACCTGCATATGCGTGCATCAAATGGAAAGCCCGAACTAAGTGTGGCGATTTGGACGAGATGCGAATCCAATCAGAGTTGCAGGGGGCGCCCATACACGCTTCCCACATGCGGTTAGCGCGCTCAACATGGATCCAGAGGACAAAGACTTTTCCTGAGTTCGACACTAGCAGGCCTCAAAACCATACCCGGCCTCCTGCCGGTGCCTTATCATCAAATTAGCATTACCTCAAACATTAACAGGTTGTTGTTTAAACATCGAGCCCCAGAACATAATAAATATGGTAAAAGAAGTAACGGACAACAGACTCGAGCATAAACAACCCTAAGCATGCTAGTAAGACACAGGCAACAAGCAACAGGGTTATAGGTGTGGAGGTGAGGCTATATCAGGGTTACAGGATAACATGTGATAGGATCGGAACACAGGCAACGAATCTTAAGGCTAGCAGGATAGACAACGGAAAGTATCGATATCCAGTGTGGAAAGGACACTGATGGAGGGATGATAACCCGGTAGCCCAACGCCAAGGTGTAACTCGGCCCAAAGGACGCTGCGCAAAGACCTGGCTAAGGATAAAGGAGCTTCTGGAAGGCCCAAGATCGTAGGGCTGGTAACCCGGATTGTGGGTTCCGATAAGGAAGTTTAGGGTTTTGTAAGCGGCGTCCGGGTAGGATTCAGAGTATACCTTGGAGCGCAGGCCAGGGGGTCCGGGTGCTTTATAAACCGGCCCCTAGGTTAGGTTTAGAGAGATCCAAGAGTTAGAACAAGATCGCTAGGTATCGAGTATCCAACGTAATACGAGAATTGGGATAATACATCTAGATCAAAGACTCGGCGACTTGATTGCCGGCAACCAGATCGTATATCATCATGTTTTTCCCTGAGCTAAACCCTCTCCCAAACACCAGAGTCGATTTGCCCCAAGACAAGTTACCCCTGGTAACGTCTGCCGTGTTTATCCCACGACAGTTGGCGCCCACCTTGGGGCCTACGTCCAAGGGTGTTTACATCACGGGAGAATCTCGGAAGAACATGGAGAACCTTGTCATCGGCGAGATCTACACCGACAACGAGGGAAAGAAGATGGTGGACGATTCCGGCTGGGGGCCAGAATCGGATCTGCTTGAATCCGGATCTGTCGTGACGATCGGCCAGATCGACGTCTTCATCGGTACGGTACGTACGTCCGGTTCAATCCCTGACGACTTTGGATTTGATTCTGTGTCAGGGGAGGCCACCAACGCTCAATCAGATGGAAAAGAATCGGTTGGGACGGTGGATCCGACAGAAGAGCCCACCACGAAGAGGGAACAGCCGGAGGAGCCGGCATGGACCCCGCATGGCTGGGTCGTAAGAGAAGATGATACCGAATCTAGCTTGCGTCCGCTAGAGGATTGGTACGAGTCTACCTATCACGTGCACAATACAGGAATTTCCAACAAGGATAAGACGATACAGAAACAAGCGGTAAACTCGGTTTCCTCGGCTGTTCCGAGATACTTGAGGTGGTCAGAGCAAGACGTAACATGGAGCAGAAGAGATCACCCGGAAAGGATAGAACATCCGGGAGTCTTAGCTTTGGTGGTTGCGCCACAGGTCAATGGCTATGAGCTGAAAAAGGTCCTAATGGACGGTGGAAGTAGCATCAATATCTTATATTGGGAAACCTTTCTACGCATGGGTCTCAAGGAGTCTCAGCTACAGAAAAGCTCAACAATCTTTCACGGGATAGTGCCGGGTCACTCAGCGTGCCCCGAGGGAAAAATTGCATTGGAGGTAGCTTTCGGAGAATCGAAGGACAATTTCCGGGCTGAATGGCTCACTTTCGAGGTGGTTAAATTGCGCAGTCCTTATCACGCGCTATTCGGAAGGCCGGCTGACGCCAAATTCATGGCTAGGCCGTGTTATGTGTATCTACAGCTAAAATTCCCGGGTCCCAAGCAGACCATCACCATACACGGGAGTCGGGATATAGCGACCGAGTGTGATGAAGGAGATGCTGCAATGGCTGAACAAGCTTGCAGAAAAGAGGAACTCAGGTATTATCGGTCTCAAGTAGACCCGGATGACGGAACAACATTGAAAAGACCTAGCACTGAGGACGAAAGAGCAAAGTTTAAAGCAGCACAGGACACAAAGATGGTGGATTTTACCAAGGGTGATCCCTCCAAGTAATTCTCTATAGGATCTAACCTGGACAGCGAGCAGGAGAAGGCACTTGTGGAGTTCATTCGTTCAAATCAGGATGTGTTCGCCTGGACGCCTAGCGATATGCCGGGTATCCCCACAGAGTTGGCAGAGCACAACTTGCACATCGATCCCAAGTCCAGACCCGTGAAGCAAGGCTTGAGAAAGATGAATGAGGAAAGAAGGAAAGCTATAGGGGAAGAAATTGCTCGGCTGCTCACAACCGGCTTTATTATGGAAGTGTTTCACCCGGACTGGTTAGCAAATCCGGTTCTCGTGACGAAAAAGACCAACGAGTGGAGGATGTGCATTGACTACACCAGTCTCAACAAGCATTGCCCAAAGGATCCGTTTGCTTTACCAAGGATAGATCAGATCATAGACGCAGTAGCTGGAAGCGAGCTATTATGTTTCCTGGATGCATATTCCGGGTACCATCAGATCAAGCTCAAGAAGGAGGATTGGGAGAAAACATCATTCATAACCCCCTTTGGGGCCTTTTGTTACAAGACAATGACATTTGGACTGAAGAACGCTGGCGCAACTTATCAACGGTGTATTCAGAAGTGTTTCGAAGACCAAATCAGACGCAACGTACACGCTTACGTAGACGATGTGGTAATCAAGACCAGAAAGGCGGAGACATTTATCGATGATCTAAAGGAAACATTCAAGAACTTGAGAAGGTATCAGATGAAACTTAACCCGACAAAGTGTGTTTTTGGAGTTCCAGCCGGGAAATTACTTGGTTTTATCGTTTCTGAAAGAGGAATTGAAGCAAACCCGGACAAAATCAAAGCTATCCAGAGTCTGAAAAAGCCGGAAAATTTGAAGCATGTTCAGAAGCTTACAGGGTGCGTAGCAGCGCTCAGCCGGTTTATATCCAGACTCGGGGAAAAAGCGATACCCTTGTACCGGCTCTTGAAAAAATCTGATAAATTCGTATGGGATCAAGAGGCGGACGAGGCGTTCGAGGCACTAAAAAAGCAGCTATCTGAGGCACCAGTCCTGGCAGCCCCGGGTCCTAAAGAGCCTATGTTATTATACGTCGCAGCAGGGCCCCGGGCGGTTAGCGCGGTGGTTGTTGTCGAGCGAAAGGAAGATGGAAAAGAGTACCCGGTCCAGAGGCCGGTTTATTATGTCAGTGAGGTATTATCAGAGGCAAAACAGCGCTACCCACATTGGCAAAAGCTGGTTTTCGGGGTCTTCATGGCCAGCCGGAAATTAAAGCCATATTTTCAGGAACACCCCATAACAATGGTTAGTTCTATACCAATGTTGGATATCATTAGAAATTCGGATGCAACAGGTAGAATAGCCAAGTGGGCGATTCAGATGGGGGATTATCATATCAATTACGAGCCAAGGTCAGCAATTAAATCTCAAGCTCTAGTCGATTTTGTTAATGATTGGACACACACAGGCATGCCTACGATGGTTCCAAACTCGGAGTCTTGGATCATGCACTTTGATGGCTCCAAGCAATACGAAGGGTCAGGAGCTGGAGTAGTACTAACATCACCCAAAGGAGACAAGTTGAGCTACGTACTGCAGATTCACTTCGATTGTTCCAACAACGTGGCCGAGTATGAGGCCTTATTGCACGGCTTAAAGGTAGCCAAGGAGATGAATATTAAGAGGATACGGTGCTTTGGAGATTCGGACCTCGTGGTACAGCAGGTCTCAGGAACTTGGGATAGAAAGGACGCAACTATGGCAGCATATCGCAGAGAGGTTGACAGAGTTGCCGGATGTTTTTCCGGGTATGAGGTGGAGCACATAGACAGAAGAAAAAACGAAGCAGCAGATGCACTCGCCATACTCGGCTCGCGCAGAGAGCCGGTTCCACCTAACGTTTTCCTGGATGAGCTATGGCGACCATCAGTTAAAACCGAGTCTGAGGAAGAACTGGCAAATCAAGACCCGGATTCGGAGCTCGTGACCACAGTACGTGCTGTTCCAGAATGGACAGAACCGTTCCTGTCCTACCTATCACGGGGCGAGTTACCACAGCAGGAAGTATTAGCAAGACAAATTCTGGGGCGAGCAAAAGGATATTCTATCATCAATGGAGAGTTATACAAGAGGAGCACAGCAGGAGTCTTTTTGCGCTGTGTAGCACCAGAAGAAGGCCGACAGATCCTCAAGGAAATCCATGAAGGTGATTGTGGGCATCATGCATCCACAAGATCCCTTGTGGCCAAAGCTTATCGACATGGTTTTTTCTGGCTCACGGCCCTAGCAGACGCGAAGCACTTGGTGGCAAGATGTGATGGGTGTCAAAGGTACGCCCGCCAAATCCATGTGCCGGCTATGGAACTACGGACTATTCCGTTAACTTGGCCGTTTGCTGTTTGGGGTATGGACATGGTTGGCCCCTTTCACATGTCACCTTGCAAAAAGACACACCTCTTGGTGGCCATCGACAAGTTTACCAAGTGGGTTGAGGTTATGCCAGTTACCAACTGTGAAGCAATTACAGCAGTCAAGTTCCTGAAAAGGATTATCTATCGGTTCGGGTATCCCCATAGCATAATTACCGACAATGGAACCAATATGTCCCTTGGCGAGATGGAGAAGTTTTGTGGCAACAATGGAATCCGGCTTGACATAGCTTCAGTGGCCCATCCACAGGCTAATGGACAAGTGGAAATGGCAAACCAAGAATTGCTTCGTGGATTAAAACCACGTTTGCGAGTTCCGTGTATCAGAGCTGCTGGTGCATGGGTTGAAGAATTACCCGCAGTAGTTTGGGGTATCAACACAACACCAAATAGATCCACTCAGATGACACCATTTTTCATGGTTTATGGTGCAGAGGCGGTGTTGCCGAGTGATATCATACATGACTCGCCTCGAGTCTCGGCTTATGTCGAGGTAGAGAACGAGAAGACCCGGCAGGACGCCGTGGATATGCTAGAAGAAGAAAGGGAACAAGCACTGGAAAGATAAGCCATATATCAGCAGGATCTACGGAGATATCATAGCCGACGCGTGAAAACCCGGGTCTTCCAGGAAGGAGACCTGGTTCTGCGCCTGGTACGGTCGAAAGAAGGAAAACATAAATTATCACCGCCATGGGAAGGACCGTTTATCATAAGCCGGAATCTGCACAATGGATCGTACTACTTGATAGATGCAAGGGAAGAGTCGGCTACGGTTAACGACACCGCTCATACCACTTCATCTATGCAAGAGAAAGAAAGACCATGGAACGTAGCTCAGCTGCGTCCCTACTATACCTAGTATTGACCAGACTCACAAGTGGAATTACACGATGTAACAGGCAGCAGGTTTCAGACGCACTCTTTTCCTATCCAGGGTACCTAATGGGACTGGAGGGTTTTTAACGAGGCGGTTTGCTAACCTAGCTTTCTCATATCAACAAAGAGATGGTTAAGCGATATATCTCCTCCGCACGTTTTACCAAGTTCTATTTTTCAGTTTCCTTAGTATGTTGCGTATATTTTAGGTCTTGGGGGCTGGTTGCTTGAATAGCACAGTTACAAACCCAAAGACCCGGCCATGATGCCTATGAGTTATAAGGACCGATTACTCGCAAACGAGTACGGCTGCAATCTTATAACCGGACAAAGGAGCCAAATTTTCTTGACTTTTCTTACTTAAGCTCGATGTGACTCGCACTAAAGTGGCATGATTTGTTCGCTTATGATTACAATCAGCCATGATGCCCAATGGGACTTGCCTGACCCTGTTTTCGTACAGATGTAACAACATGGTATCCACGCGAAAGCCGGCTTACAGTACAAGATAGTCAAAAGGGTCATCTAAACCATAAGTTATGCAGAGTATATGGTTGATAGCCGGAAACTCAAAGTTTATTAAGCATAACTTCAATACCTATGTGAAACGACTCTAGTTTTTGGGCTTAGTAGAAAAACAACTTGTTCTCTTCAAAAGACCACACACCCCAGACTCGGAACTTCGGGTCTTAGGGGCTAGGGATTTTGAAAAAATAAGTTGCTGTCACTAAAGCTCAAAAAACCCAAACATCCGAGTCTTGGGGACTTGGGGACTTAGAAAGATCCACCTGTCAAAACCCACGAGACCCGGAAACCGAGTCTCACAAAAGGAACCATAAAGAAAGCCGGATTATCAAGAGCAAGTAGGCTCATAAGCAGATAGTATTAAGAACATCCAAAAGCCAAGAGGGGCCACGGGAAGCTATCAAAGTTTCAAAAGAGTATTACAATTCGCAACAGCAGTATCAAAGATGCACAAGCGCACCATTCAAAATAAATACTCCAAGGACCTCTAGGCCGGATAGTTTGCATAAAAACGGTTGCCGACGAAAATTTTTCACTCAGCATCTCAGGCTGAGTCGTCAACCTTGCCCTTGCCCTTGGAGGCCGGGTCTTGCTCCTCGCCTTGGTCCTCAGCGCCCTTGGCAGCGACGGCAACCGAATCAGCAGCAGTGCCGGCTCGTGCAGGAGGAGGGATGACTGGCATGGAGATAGCAGGCGCAGAGCCGGCCTCAGCCTTCTTGTTATCGGCCTCTTTTCTCGCCTGGGCAGCCTCCGCCTTCCATCGGGCCAGCATATCGTACGGCTTGGGAAGATCTGACTTAACCGCTTCACCATCAGCATCATATGCTGGAATAATGACACTCAGGTCCAAACTATCGGCAATCATGCTGGCCGGATGACGGACCTCCTTCTGGATGGCCTTGAAATTCTTCGGGGAGAACTTGGATCCGTCGTGATTAAATTCCGGAATAGTGGAGCAGGCGTCCAGCATTCTCTTCAGGTCGACGTGCCCAACACCCGGCCACCGTAGTTCTTGAAGGATCCATTTGGTTCCGGCACATAGCTGCCGGATAACGCTCTTGATGGTTTTCAGCTTGGCAATATCATCTTCGTCCGGCATTACTTCATCCGGACCTGCAGAAAGAAATGAAAACACGAGTAAGGAAACCCCGGCTATTTATCAGAAGGATAACCCGGATTATGAATGTTATGCTAAGACTCATACCGATCAAAGCGCGATACGTATCAGCAATCTGAACAGAAAGGTTCGTTAGATTATCTTCTGCTGCATGATCCCTCCTCCTATACTTCCGCGTGATCTTCCCACTCCTCCTGGCCTCAGCTTTGGCCGCCTCATGCAGAGCCACCTCCTTCTCAATGAGCTTGGTAGCATTTGCCAATTTCTTCTCAAATTGGGTCACGAAGGACTGCACGGACGCAAGGAAGGATTAGCCGGGTAAAAAGCAAGCTATCAGTCGGTTATACCGTAAAGTTCCAAGCAAATTATCAATCGATTCACTGGAACTTGGGGACTAGATAAGGACACAAGCAATATGATTCGGGTTTACCTCGTTTTTGGCTATTAAAGCTTCCAAGATATTTTCTTCATCAGCCCTCAAGGTGTGCAGGGCATCGAGCATCTGGGCAAACGTCATGTCTTCGGGTCGGACACCAGAAGAGCCGGCAGCTTGGTCGCTTGGCCGGTGAACTTTCCCCGACTTTGGGGTTGAGACCCGGACCGTCAGGGTATCCGGGTTTGGAGAACCCATCCTCGTGTCCAGGACCTCGATCTCCTCGTCCACTGCTTCGGATGACTCTGGAGACCCGGCGGCCTGATGAACTGGATCGCCCAAGGGGCCTTGTTCCTGGTTGTTCTCAGCATCACCGCCAGTCGCGGCGTCCATGTTATCAGTCGGCCCCTCCGTCTCCCGGTTATCCGTCTCCATGTTCTCCGGGTCACTAATCGTGACTTGGGCGCTAAGGAAAAGAGAGGAATAGTCAACAACAGCGGATGAAAATAATCAAGTGCGCGAGGATATCATACAGCGAAGACTTACCCGGTGTTCACAGCGTAATCCGGCGGGAGTTCACTGCTGGAAGCCGATGAGATTGTCATAGGAGCTGGCGGAACCCAGAACTGCCCGGCCAAAGGATGGTTGGGGGAGGGGTGACGCCGAGGAGATTTGGAGGGCGAGGAGGAGGAGTACCGGCCCGGCGGTTTGGTGAGGTGGAGATACCCGGGTTGAGGGGATCGTCGCCCGGTGAACTCCGGGTCACCCTGCGCTTGGTCGGGAGAGAGTCCTTCAAGTGCGATGAGTTGGATAGTTGTTGGTTAAGTCTGTGCATGTTATCAAAAGAGTAGGGTTCGGAAGACATGGTGGAATAAGGAACCTTGGACACCACTCCTCTGGCTTTCCTCTTGGCCCCGGCTGTTACTTCTTGATCGGACTCGGTGGCCTCCGGATCCTCCTCGTCCTTCTCGTCTTCGTCCTCCAACCCTGCGAGCCGAGTATGCATCGTCGGAAAAAGTTAGATGGATGAGGAAAATGATGCAAGTAAGGTTGATGCAAGACCCGGATAAATACCTTCATCATTATCAGTCGGCTCGTCATCTTCTTCCGGGTCTCCGGCGGAAGGGGAGGTTTCAACACTCCAGAAAGCGTCATCAGCCTGAGATAAAAACAGGAAGGTGAGAATCGGTAGTTGTATCAAGTCAAAGGCGTGTGAATAAGGTTACACGTATCGGGTCTTACCGCTGGGGCCGGATTTTCCCGGGTGAACGGCGGCAACCCGGCGATGTTCCTGATCACTTCCAACTTTTCCGTCAAGAAGCCCTTGATGGTTTTGTTGGCGTCGCCGGCTGGATAGTTCTTGGAGGAATACCGGAGCGCGTCCGTGGTATGCCCCGAGTAATCGCACATCAGCTTAGTGCGGATAGAGTTGGGTTGGATCCGGAAATCCACCCATGTCTTAACCAAGTTGAGCCCAAGGAGACCTTGGGCGGAAAGGACGGATATCTTTGAGAGGAGGGGCTGGATTGCCTCCCTGTCCGAGTCAGGGGCGAAGGCGTTGAAGTTTTCAGAGAGATCGAGGAGACCCTCCGAATAACCCGGCAGTTTCTTCTCGCCGGGTGGGGAGGTATCTTGGCAATAGAAGAAAGAGAGTTTCCAATGTTTGACATGAGAATTAAGAGTGAGAGTGGGCATGGGGGAATTCTTACGGCGCTGGATAGAGACCCCGCCGCAAGCAAGAAGTGCGTCGTCACCGCTTTCGCGGCACGGCTTGCACTGAAAGAGTTCGATAAAGAGAGCCAAATTTGGCGGAGTGCACAAGTATGACTCGGAAAGAACGATAAAATGGGTTATATTCAGCATAGAGTTAGGCCCTATGTCGAATGCCCGAAGGCCATAGTGGCTCGGAACCTCACGAAAGAAAGGGTGACCCGGAGGGCGGAACCCCCGGGTCACATGTTCGACGAAGCAGATTACCTCGTCATTAGCAGGCGCGGGCCGGGTCTCATCACCCGGCACCCTCCAGTGTATATCCTTCTGAGGAGGAAGGATCCCTAACTCGGCCAGCTCGTCCAGCTTGGCCTTTGTAACTGTGGATCGCGCCCAGTTGGCGGATATTGATTGGGTGGTCTTTGCCTTGGCCGGCTGCTTCCCCTGCTTCTTGGGAGCCATGGGATCAACCTGCAAAACACAAGACAAAAAGGTACAAGGAGTAAGACTCGTAATCGTGAGTTATCTCAATATGTACAAGCAGTATCAAAAGAGAGCATGAGGACTATGAATTATCCGGGTATCACTAGACGGGGTGAAAATCGCAGGCTATCCGGGTATCGAGTAGCGATACAGAAATTAAGAGGGACTTACATATTGATGATCATTTGCGAAAGACGGATGGTTTCCCATGTATCTACTGCAAGCGAAAGAACCGGAAGAAGAGGATTTTCCGGGTGTCAATGAGGAGTGCGGAAAATGTGGGCGAAATGGATCTAGATCGAAAAGTTTGTGGGCGATTCTACGGAGAAATTAATGATTAACGATGATAGGGGAGTGGTGTGTGATCATCTGTTGAGCTATTGGAGGAGCTAGCAAGCATTTAAGTGGCCTAATCCGGCGCGGCAAGAAAAAACGACCCGCGGATTGACCTAGATCCAATCGGGAGTAAATCGAGAAATTGCGGAGATAGATCAACGGGAATAGAAGGCTTACTGGAGCAGATTGAAGTAAATCTCGCCGGCGGCAAATAGCGCAGTGTTGGTGCCCCTTTGCGATTCCCGGCGGGCAGGTCGAGGGCGCGGCGGCGAATCTTGGCGGCGGCGCGGGACAAACCGTGGCAGAGCGTAGCCGGCGGCGGATTGGCTCCGGTGACGCGCGCGAGGTCTCCGTGACGGTGCTCTGCGAGCTTGAGCGCGGAGGTGAAGAGAAGGAGGAAGAAGGGGAAATGAACCGTTGTGTTGCACCCGGACTTCTAAAGGATACTCGCCGTTCCGTTGAACAGTAGTAGGTTGGATTACGGGGCTTACCGGCACCCGCATCCTCTTACGAGTAGGCCAACACACGTATGTGTGACAACCAACCCCTATCTGTTCAGCGTCGACGTAAACTATCCCATAGAAATCAGGACACTTCCATTGACGTACTTCAAACCATACACACATGGTACGTCAACGGCGTTGAACAACTGATATCACAACAAATCTCTACGACACAAAAGATTGAAATAAGTTGCAAATGGCTCTCATTAGATCAGAGATAGCAAATACAATCATTCAGAGGGCACATGCCCCAACAATACATCATTACATCACAGCGGAAGCATTCAACATGTCTGAGTACAGACAAGAACCAAATAGACCTAAGAGGCCGGAAACAAACAGACGGAGCCCATCCACGAAGTCTCGGATCCTGCCCGGGTCCGCTATCTACTCGTCAGCAGTCTCGTCATACTCCACGTAGTAGCCACCATGGAGATCCTCGGAAACGTCGTCTGCGGAAACCACAGCCCCAAAGGGGTCAGTACATAAACGTACTGGCAAGCAAGACTCACAATTCACCAAAGTGTAACCCGTCAACACCAAGCACAGATGCTTTGGGTTCAACGGAAGGAAGGGGAAAATAAAGATGCTGCAACTGGCTGCTCTAACCAACTACAGAGATTCTACCACTTCCGGCTAACAGAAAGGAGATAAGATCGAGTATTGTAACCAACTGAAAGATAACTTCAAACAAACCCATCCTGGATCTCGCCCCTTATCCAAAGAAGCAATCCGAGGATAACTCACACAGTTGAAATAATGATGGTTCAAATTATTGTGTCAATAAGCCTATTACTAGTCAATTTATTAATCATTGGGTGTAAAGTTGCTAATCATTAGGTTTAAGTTGTCCTG
Source organism: Alopecurus myosuroides (assembly GCA_028641055.1). Lineage (NCBI taxonomy): Eukaryota > Viridiplantae > Streptophyta > Magnoliopsida > Poales > Poaceae > Alopecurus > Alopecurus myosuroides. Next base: position 211,910,555 of record CM054059.1, read on the forward strand.
AGAACTTGTTAGCCAGTACTTTCACCAAGTAATCCATAACCGCGGAAAACACGGCTTCTCGAGAAGATTATCCCTGCAGGGTTGCACCAATTTGGCCGTACACGCATGAATAACCCGCCAGATGGAAAGGCCCTTCCACCAAGCGGGGCACTCAACACAACTCAACTCTTCTCCGCATCAAGCCCAAAGAACCTTGGGTGCACGGCTAATCGAGCCCAGAAGAAAATGGACCCTCATAGCACTCTAAGAACGTGTCCCCCTATATGCCGACTACAAAAGTTCCACCCTGGCCTGGGCTCGCAAAAACATGCATGCGGCAAATGGAAAACACGAACTAAATGAGGCGATTTGGACGAGATGCGAATCGAATCAAATTGAGGGGGGCGCCCATACTCGCTTCCCACATGCGGTTAGTGCGCTCATCATGGATCAGTAGACAAGACCCTTTTCCTATTAGGGTCGACACTAGCAGGCCTCAAAACCACACAGGGCCTCCTGCCGGTGCCTTATCATCAAGTTATTATTTAACAATACCATTAGCATGACTGATTGATTAAACATCGAGCCCCCAGAACAATAATGGAATATAGTAACAGAAAGTAACGGGAACAGACTCGAGCAAAACAACCTAAGCATGCTAGTAAGACACGGGCTCAACCAACGGGGTGATAGGAGTGGAGGTGAGGCAATATCATGGTTAAAGGATTCATGTGATGGGTTCGTAACAGAAACAACTATTACTAAGGCTAGCAGAAAAGAACAACGGAAAGTGTCAGTAATCAATGTTGAAAGGAACACGATGGTTCATGTGAGTGATAACTTGCCTGCAAACCCAGTAGCCTGGTACTGAGCTAACTCCTTAGAAGGGGTGTCGTAAGTATCGTCGGTCTCAACATCGTCGTGTACCCGGAAAGAAGCAAACAAACAATGCAGAAATATAAACAATCATTATCATGGCATTGTGCACAATCAAAGATGATGCATGTCAAGTTAATGGTTGCATCAAAATAAACTAGTCGATGAAGTGACACAATTTAAATGGATCCCTATGCAATTGGATTGCATATGGAAAAGGTCCATGCATTAAGTGGGAGCAAATGATCTATAATTGATTAACATGTGAAAGTTTGCTTATCATGATGCATGCATGATGACAACAACAAAATAACAATGAATAACAATAATAGATGCAAGTGAAAAGGAATTTAACAAGTGTGGAAGTTATTTGTTAAGTTTGGAAAGTTTGGTTACTTAAACATGTCACACAAGTATTTGTTGTTTTCATCAAGTTAAAGTGTTCAAAACAATTAGCAAAATTTATATTTGAAAAGAACATCAAATTTTAGTTGGATTACATGTTTCACTTGTTGAAAAAGGATTTCAAATAAATTATTTATGAATTAAACAAGTTTAAGCAAGAATTAAATGAATTTAATTCAAACATGAACTTATTTGAATTCTTATTTTTTCAAAACATTAAACCAAATTCATATTTCAAAAGTTTATACTTTTAGGGTTTGAAAACATATTTTATATGTCCCAAAAGAATTTGATTTGATCAAGTTATGAATTTAACAATATTAAATGAATTAAATAAGGTTTAAATTATTTAACCACTTTTAATTATTCAAAACATGAAACAAAATTTATATTTGGAAAGAGGGTTTAATTTTGCATGGAAAACATATTTCATTTGTGGAAATTGGATTTAAAATGAGCAAGTTATTATTTTGGCAATTTTAAATGCATTAAACAAGAAACAGTTGTTTTCAGCAATTTAAATTATTCAAAACAGCAAACAAAATTTATATTTGGAAAGTACATGAAAAGTTGATTGGAAAACATATTTAGTTTGTGGAATTTGGAATTTTTATGAACAAGTTATGATTTTTGCAAGTTTAAGTGATTTAAACAAGAATTCAAATGTTTCACCAATTTAAAATATTCAAAACAGTAAACAAATTTTATATTTGGAAAGAACATTTAATTTGGGACAGAAAACATATTTAAAAAGTTAAAATTGGAGTTGGGATGAATTTCTTATGCAATTTACAAGATTTGGGGTAAATCTGCCATTTTTAATGCACTAGGGACTTAGAAAAATATTTCAGGGGCCTAGAATTAATTTACAAGGGCCTAGTTGTGATTCTGTGAAGTTACTGTGACCAAAACATTGCAAAAATAAAAGTTTGTTTTATTTGGGAGAGGGGGGACTCGATCCCCTCACCTCCTAACTGCACCAAAGGGGCCTAACCAGTGGGATGTTTCTCTGTGTGTTGCTAGGATGGGAGCAGCGAGGGGGATAAGGTTCAGACAACCACTCTGAACCAAACGAAAATAACAGCAAAAGGTGGGGGTGCGGGACTCGAACCCGCGACCTGAGGGTTCGCTGCGCGCGCACAGGGACAGAACCAGTAGGCTAGTGGCTCGGGTTGGTGATGGAAAGGGGTACGGGGGGGGGGGGGGTATGTGCTGTTGTTTCGACGTTTAACTGAAAAATTCAGTTAGCAGGCAACTGAACCAGCGGACAGAGACGAACAGGGGCCGATCGATGGCTGCAGCGGCTGCTCGCCGGAGAGAAAATAGGGAGGCGCCGTGGGGGGAGCTGTGGGGTGCGGGTGGCCGGGTGCAGAAGGGAGAGGAGGAGGGTAGCGAAAGGGGAGGGAAGCGAGGGAGCGGGCGCTCACCTTGATCGGCAGGGAGGAGCAGGTCGAGTGCAGGGGCGAACAGGGACATCAGGTGGCGGTTGGAGGCGACGGCGTGGGTACTCCGGTTGCTCCCAGCAACCGGCGAGGGGACGGAGAGGTGGAGGATCACGCCGGGGTTCCATTCCCACTACCGGATGATCCTCGCGATGGACGGCGATCGGGGTGGCGGTGAGGTCTGACGGTGATGGAGGAGCTCGTCGTGGTTGCAGGTTCAGGGAAGAAAAAAATGGCGAGGGAGAGGGAAAAAAATTGGCGGCGCGGGTAGGCAGCTAGGGGCCTAGGGTTAGCAGGGGCTCGGGAGTGGGTAGGTTAGTTATAGGGCCTCGAGCTTGTACGGCGCGCCATCGAGTGGGGAAGGAGAGATCGCACGGTGGGGGGTGCAGTCGTACGCTTGACGTCACCACGAGGAGGAAGAAAGCGACAGGGGTGAAGGGGTACTGGGCCAAATGGAATTTGGGCTGGGCTGGCTTTCTCCCCCCCTCTTGAACCGATTTTTTTCTTTTTATTATTTGCTTTCCTGTTTTTTTTGTAGCAAGAGAGAGTGGAAGAGATAGATAGGTTTTAGAGTTGCAAAAAAAATTGGGAAAATTACTGTGAGTTAATTAGGTCAAGGCCTACCAAAAGTCAACTTTGGTTTTTCAAAAACATGTGAAATTTGGTGTTGTTTGGAATTAGCTCACATTTAGGGTATTTTGTTATTAATTAAAATAGTATTGAAAACAAAGGTTTTTAATAGGGTGAACCCTATTGATTAAAGTGATTAAAATTATTAGAATAGATTGGTAGTTTTAATGATTTGGAAATTGGTGCTGTTTGCATTTGAGTTTGAGTTTGAAAACAATTTGGGAAATATTTAATTGAAATGAAAGCACCAATTTATTTGTTGCTCAAAGTGGAAATAAAATGAGAACAAGTTGGGTTGTTTTTATTTGTTATTTTTATTCCAAAAGTTGTAACAGAGCAAGTATGAAAACAAGGCATTTGAAATTGTTTGAGTTTCATTGTGAAAACAAAGAATAACTGATGCAAAACAAAAGGAACAAATGCAACAACATGATGACATGATGCAATACCTTAACAACAAGAAATCAAACATTCTAAATGGTAGGTTTTCATACTTGGGCTGTTACAAAACGCCCCCCTTGAAGGAATCGCGCCCCGAGATTCCTACTGAGAAAAGAAAAGGTCCGGGTACTTCTTGGGAAGATCCTCTTGAGCTGTGACACGTGAAACACATCGTGCACCTTGGATAGTTTTCTGGAAGTTCAAAATGATAGGCATTTCTGGCAACTCTTCTGGAAAGACGTCAGGGAATTCGCAAACCACCGGAACATTTTCAAGTAAAGGGAGAGGTTTTGTATTGAGGGTGTATAGCTGGATAAAACTTGATTCATTTGAAGAATAGACTATCTGGAATGTGGTGCTTCAGGAATGCTTCCTCGAAACAACCCCAGGTGATAGGAATGCCAGCTCTCATAGCCTGGAAGTTTTGGAAACAACAACAACCTTTCTGGCCAGATAGACTTGTTATTTGGGAAGTTTTGATTAGACGCTGGTAAAAGAACTGAACTGTAGAACAACAACAAGGTTTCAACGGACGAAAAGGATGTTGAGAAGAACAGGATAACGAAGCAACACCGGGAAAAACGAGACCAAAAACACTCCTGAGGTACTACGGAAAACCCATCCGGGCTTCTAAAGGATCAATATCTACTGCTTAAGAAATAGAGGATTTGCTTCCGGGGCTTACACGCCTCCGTTCTCAATCATGAGTAGGCAACATGATAAATCATGTCACAACCACCTCCATTCCTATGGTCTAGTAGATATAACCATCCTAGAGAAACCAGGATACGTGAAAACCTAACTTGAAAGTTTAGATGAGAAGAGAAAACAACGTTGCACTTCCTTACCAGAAAAGGGAGGGTGGGTGGGGAAAGAAGAAAAAGAACAGAATTCCTACTCTCACGTTTCATTTTTTCCTATATAGCTACAAAATAGTTTCTAGACTCAACTGCGACCAGTAAAAAGGGATCCTACAGGCAGACAGGCTCTGATACCATTTGTCGCACCCGGACTTCTAAAGGATACTCGCCGTTCCGTTGAACAGTAGTAGGTTGGATTACGGGGCTTACTGGCACCCGCGTCCTCTTACGAGTAGGCCAACACACGTATGTGTGACAACCAACCCCTATCTGTTCAGCGTCGACGTAAACTATCCCATAGAAATCAGGACACTTCCATTGACGTACTTCAAACCATACACACATGGTACGTCAACGGCGTTGAACAACTGATATCACAACAAATCTCTACGACACAAAAGATTGAAATAAGTTGCAAATGGCTCTCATTAGAGCAGAGATAGCAAATACAATCATTCAGAGGGCACATGCCCCAACAATACATCATTACATCACAGCGGAAGCATTCAACATGTCTGAGTACAGACAAGAACCAAATAGGCCTAAGAGGCCGGAAACAAACAGACGGAGCCCATCCACGAAGTCTCGGATCCTGCCCGGGTCCGCTATCTACTCGTCAGCAGTCTCGTCATACTCCACGTAGTAGCCACCATGGAGATCCTCGGAAACGTCGTCTGCGGAAACCACAGCCCCAAAGGGGTCAGTACATAAACGTACTGGCAAGCAAGACTCACAATTCACCAAAGTGTAACCCGTCAACACCAAGCACAGATGCTTTGGGTTCAACGGAAGGAAGGGGAAAATAAAGATGCTGCAACTGGCTGCTCTAACCAACTACAGAGATTCTACCACTTCCAGCTAACAGAAAGGAGATAAGATCGAGTATTGTAACCAACTGAAAGATAACTTCAAACAAACCCATCCTGGATCTCGCCCCTTATCCAAAGAAGCAATCCGAGGATAACTCACACAGTTGAAATAACGATGGTTCAAATTATTGTGTCAATAAGCCTATTACTAGTCAAGTTATTAATCATTGGGTGTAAAGTTGTTAATCATTAGGTTTAAGTTGTCCTGAGTACTTGTTAGCCAGTACTTTCACCAAGTAATCCATAACCGCGGAAAACACGGCTTCTCGAGAAGATTATCCCTGCAGGGTTGCACCAATTTGGCCGTACACGCATGAATAACCCGCCAGATGGAAAGGCCCTTCCACCAAGCGGGGCACTCAACACAACTCAACTCTTCTCCGCATCAAGCCCAAAGAACCTTGGGCGCACGGCTAATCGAGCCCAGAAGAAAATGGACCCTCATAGCACTCTAAGAACGTGTCCCCCTATATGACGACTACAAAAGTTCCACCCTGGCCTGGGCTCGCAAAAACATGCATGCGGCAAATGGAAAACACGAACTAAATGAGGCGATTTGGACGAGATGCGAATCGAATCAAATTGAGGGGGGCGCCCATACTCGCTTCCCACATGCGGTTAGTGCGCTCATCATGGATCAGTAGACAAGACCCTTTTCCTATTAGGGTCGACACTAGCAGGCCTCAAAACCACACAGGGCCTCCTGCCGGTGCCTTATCATCAAGTTACTATTTAACAATACCATTAGCATGACTGATTGATTAAACATCGAGCCCCCAGAACAATAATGGAATATAGTAACAGAAAGTAACGGGAACAGACTCGAGCAAAACAACCTAAGCATGCTATTAAGACACGGGCTCAACCAACGGGGTGATAGGAGTGGAGGTGAGGCAATATCAGGGTTAAAGGATTCATGTGATGGGTTCGTAACAGAAACAACTATTACTAAGGCTAGCAGAAAAGAACAACGGAAAGTGTCAGTAATCAATGTTGAAAGGAACACGATGGTTCATGTGAGTGATAACTTGCCTGCAAACCCAGTAGCCTGGTACTGAGCTAACTCCTTAGAAGGGGTGTCGTAAGTATCGTCGGTCTCAACGTCGTCGTGTACCCGGAAAGAAGCAAACAAACAATGCAGAAATATAAACAATCATTATCATGGCATTGTGCACAATCAAAGATGATGCATGTCAAGTTAATGGTTGCATCAAAATAAACTAGTTGATGAAGTGACACAATTTAAATGGATCCCTATGCAATTGGATTGCATATGGAAAAGGTCCATGCATTAAGTGGGAGCAAATGATCTATAATTGATTAACATGTGAAAGTTTGCTTATCATGATGCATGCATGATGACAACAACAAAATAACAATGAATAACAATAATAGATGCAAGTGAAAAGGAATTTAACAAGTGTGGAAGTTATTTGTTAAGTTTGGAAAATTTGGTTACTTAAACATGTCACACAAGTATTTGTTGTTTTCATCAAGTTAAAGTGTGCAAAACAATTAGCAAAATTTATATTTGAAAAGAACATCAAATTTTAGTTGGATTACATGTTTCACTTGTTGAAAAAGGATTTCAAATAAATTATTTATGAATTAAACAAGTTTAAGCAAGAATTAAATGAATTTAATTCAAACATGAACTTATTTGAATTCTTATTTGTTCAAAACATTAAACCAAATTCATGTTTCAAAAGTTTATACTTTTAGGGTTTGAAAACATATTTTATATGTCCCAAAAGAATTTGATTTGATCAAGTTATGAATTTAACAATATTAAATGCATTAAATAAGGTTTAAATTATTTAACCACTTTTAATTATTCAAAACATGAAACAAAATTTATATTTGGAAAGAGGGTTTAATTTTGCATGGAAAACATATTTCATTTGTGGAAATTGGATTTAAAATGAGCAAGTTATTATTTTGGCAATTTTAAATGCATTAAACAAGAAACAGTTGTTTTCAGCAATTTAAATTATTCAAAACAGCAAACAAAATTTATATTTGGAAAGTACATGAAAAGTTGATTGGAAAACATATTTAGTTTGTGGAATTTGGAATTTTTATGAACAAGTTATGATTTTTGCAAGTTTAAGTGATTTAAACAAGAATTCAAATGTTTCACCAATTTAAAATATTCAAAACAGTAAACAAATTTTATATTTGGAAAGAACATTTAATTTGGGACAGAAAACATATTTAAAAAGTTAAAATTGGAGTTGGGATGAATTTCTTATGCAATTTACAAGATTTGGGGTAAATCTGCCATTTTTAATGCACTAGGGACTTAGAAAAATATTTCAGGGGCCTAGAATTAATTTACAAGGGCCTAGTTGTGATTCTGTGAAGTTACTGTGACCAAAACATTGCAAAAATAAAAGTTTGTTTTATTTGGGAGAGGGGGGACTCGATCCCCTCACCTCCTAACTGCACCAAAGGGGCCTAACCAGTGGGATGTTTCTCTGTGTGTTGCTAGGATGGGAGCAGCGAGGGGGATAAGGTTCAGACAACCACTCTGAACCAAACGAAAATAACAGCAAAAGGTGGGGGTGCGGGACTCGAACCCGCGACCTGAGGGTTCGCTGCGCGCGCACAGGGACAGAACCAGTAGGCTAGTGGCTCGGGTTGGTGATGGAAAGGGGTACGGGGGGGTATGTGCTGTTGTTTCGACGTTTAACTGAAAAATTCAGTTAGCAGGCAACTGAACCAGCGGACAGAGACGAACAGGGGCCGATCGATGGCTGCAGCGGCTGCTCGCCGGAGAGAAAATAGGGAGGCGCCGTGGGGGGAGCTGTGGGGTGCGGGTGGCCGGGTGCGGAAGGGAGAGGAGGAGGGTAGCGAAAGGGGAGGGAAGCGAGGGAGCGGGCGCTCACCTTGATCGGCAGGGAGGAGCAGGTCGAGTGCAGGGGCGAATAGGGACAGCAGGTGGCGGTTGGAGGCGACGGCGTGGGCACTCCGGTTGCTCCCAACAACCGGCGAGGGGACGGAGAGGTGGAGGATCACGCCGGGGTTCCATTCCCACTATCGGATGATCCTCGCAGTGGCCGGCGATCGGGGTGGCGGTGAGGTCTGACGGTGATGGAGGAGCTCGTCGTGGTTGCAGGTTCAGGGAAGAAAAAAATGGCGAGGGAGAGGGAAAAAAATTGGCGGCGCGGGTAGGCAGCTAGGGGCCTAGGGTTAGCAGGGGCTCGGGAGTGGGTAGGTTAGTTATAGGGCCTCGAGCTTGTACGGCGTGCCATCGAGTGGGGAAGGAGAGATCGCACGGTGGGGGGTGCAGTCGTACGCTTGACGTCACCACGAGGAGGAAGAAAGCGACAGGGGTGAAGGGGTACTGGGCCAAATGGAAATTGGGCTGGGCTGGCTTTCTCCCCCCCTCTTGAACCGATTTTTTTCTTTTTATTATTTGCTTTCCTGTTTTTTTTTGTAGCAAGAGAGAGTGGAAGAGATAGATAGGTTTTAGAGTTGCAAAAAAATTTGGGAAAATTACTGTGAGTTAATTAGGTCAAGGCCTACCAAAAGTCAACTTTGGTTTTTCAAAAACATGTGAAATTTGGTGTTGTTTGGAATTAGCTCACATTTAGGGTATTTTGTTATTAATTAAAATAGTATTGAAAACAAAGGTTTTTAATAGGGTGAACCCTATTGATTAAAGTGATTAAAATTATTAGAATAGATTGGTAGTTTTAATGATTTAGAAATTGGTGCTGTTTGCATTTGAGTTTGAGTTTGAAAACAATTTGGGAAATATTTAATTGAAATGAAAGCACCAATTTATTTGTTGCTCAAAGTGGAAATAAAATGAGAACAAGTTGGGTTGTTTTTATTTGTTATTTTTATTCCAAAAGTTGTAACAGAGCAAGTATGAAAACAAGGCATTTGAAATTGTTTGAGTTTCATTGTGAAAACAAAGAATAACTGATGCAAAACAAAAGGAACAAATGCAACAACATGATGACATGATGCAATACCTTAACAACAAGAAATCAAACATTCTAAATGGTAGGTTTTCATACTTGGGCTGTTACAAAACGCCCCCCCTTGAAGGAATCGCGCCCCGAGATTCCTACTGAGAAAAGAAAAGGTCCGGGTACTTCTTGGGAAGATCCTCTTGAGCTGTGACACGTGAAACACATCGTGCACCTTGGATAGTTTTCTGGAAGTTCAAAATGATAGGCATTTCTGGCAACTCTTCTGGAAAGACGTCAGGGAATTCGCAAACCACCGGAACATTTTCAAGTAAAGGGAGAGGTTTTGTATTGAGGGTGTATAGCTGGATAAAACTTGATTCATTTGAAGAATAGACTATCTGGAATGTGGTGCTTCAGGAATGCTTCCTCGAAACAACCCCAGGTGATAGGAATGCCAGTTCTCATAGCCTGGAAGTTTTGGAAACAACAACAACCTTTCTGGCCAGATAGACTTGTTATTTGGGAAGTTTTGATTAGACGCTGGTAAAAGAACTGAACTGTAGAACAACAACAAGGTTTCAACGGACGAAAAGGATGTTGAGAAGAACAGGATAACGAAGCAACACCGGGAAAAACGAGACCAAAAACACTCCTGAGGTACTACGGAAAACCCATCCGGGCTTCTAAAGGATCAATATCTACTGCTTAAGAAATAGAGGATTTGCTTCCGGGGCTTACACGCCTCTGTTCTCAATCATGAGTAGGCAACATGATAAATCATGTCACAACCACCTCCATTCCTATGGTCTAGTAGATATAACCATCCTAGAGAAACCAGGATACGTGAAAACCTAACTTGAAAGTTTAGATGAGAAGAGAAAACAATGTTGCACTTCCTTACCAGAAAAGGGAGGGTGGGTGGGGAAAGAAGAAAAAGAACAGAATTCCTACTCTCACGTTTCATTTTTCCTATATAGCTACAAAATAGTTTCTAGACTCAACTGCGACCAGTAAAAAGGGGTCCTACAGGCAGACAGGCTCTGATACCATTTGTCGCACCCGGACTTCTAAAGGATACTCGCCGTTCCGTTGAACAGTAGTAGATTGGATTACGGGGCTTACCGGCACCCGCGTCCTCTTACGAGTAGGCCAACACACGTATGTGTGACAACCAACCCCTATCTGTTCAGCGTCGACGTAAACTATCCCATAGAAATCAGGACACTTCCATTGACGTACTTCAAACCATACACACATGGTACGTCAACGGCGTTGAACAACTGATATCACAACAAATCTCTACGACACAAAAGATTGAAATAAGTTGCAAATGGCTCTCATTAGAGCAGAGATAGCAAATACAATCATTCAGAGGACACATGTCCCAACAATACATCAGTACATCACAGCGGAAGCATTCAACATGTCTGAGTACAGACGAGATCCAAATAGGCCTAAGAGGCCGGAAACGAACAGACAGAGCCCATCCACGAAGTCTCGGATCCTGCCCGGGTCCGCTATCTACTCGTCAGCAGTCTCGTCAAACTCCACGTAGTAGCCACCATGTAGATCCTTGGAAACGTAAGTCTGCGGAAACCACAGCCCCAAAGGGGTCAGTACATAAACGTACTGGCAAGCAAGACTCACAGTTCACCAAAGTGTAACCCGTCAACACCAAGCACAGATGCTTTGGGTTCAACGGAAGGAAGGGGAAAATAAAGATGCTGCAACTGGCTGCTCTAACCAACTACAGAGATTCTACCACTTCCAGCTAACAGAAAGGAGATAAGATCGAGTACTGTAACCAACTGAAAGATAACTTCAAACAAACCCATCCTGGATCTCGCCCCTTATCCAAAGAAGCAATCCGAGGATAACTCACACAGTTGAAATAATGATGATCAAGTTATTGTGTCAATAAGCCTATTACTAGTCAAGTTATTAATCATTGGGTGTAAAGTTGTTAATCATTAGGTTTAAGTTGTCCTGAGTACTTGTTAGCCAGTACTTTCACCAAGTAATCCATAACCGCGGAAAACACGGCTTCTCGAGAAGATTATCCCTGCAGGGTTGCACCAATTTGGCCGTACACGCATGAATAACCCGCCAGATGGAAAGGCCCTTCCACCAAGCGGGGCACTCAACACAACTCGACTCTTCTTCGCATCAAGCCCAAAGAACCTTGGGCGCACGGCTAATCGAGCCCAGAAGAAAATGGACCCTCATAGCACTCTAAGAACGTGTCCCCCTATATGCCGACTACGAAAGTTCCACCCTGGCCTGGGCTCGCAAAAACATGCATGCGGCAAATAGAACACACGAACTAAATGAGGCGATTTGGACGAGATGCGAATCGAATCAAATTGAGGGGGGCGCCCATACTCGCTTCCCACATGCGGTTAGTGCGCTCATCATGGATCAGTAGACAAGACCCTTTTCCTATTAGGGTCGACACTAGCAGGCCTCAAAACCACACAGGGCCTCCTGCCGGTGCCTTATCATCAAGTTATTATTTAACAATACCATTAGCATGATTGACTGATTAAACATCGAGCCCCCAGAACATAATAGAGATAGTAACAGAAAGTAACGGGTAATAGACTCGACCAAAACAACCTAAGCATGCTAGTAAGACACGGCAACAAGCAATGGTTATAGGTATGGAGGTGAGGCAATATCAAGGTTAAGGGATTCATGTGATAGGTTCGTAACAGAAACAACTACTACTAAGGCTAGCAGAAAAGAACAACGGAAAGTATCGGTAACCAATGTTGAAAGGAACACGGTGGTTCATGTGAGTGATAACTTGCCTGCAAAACCCAGTAGCCTGGTACTGAGCTAACTCCTTAGAAGGGGTGTCGTAAGGATCGTCGGTCTCAACGTCGTCGTTTATCCGAGAAGAAGCAAACAGACAATGCAGAAAAGGTAGACAATCAATAACATGGCATCGTGCACAAAAATGGGATGATGCATGACCATTTAATTGATGCATAGAAATAAACTAGTTGATGAAGTGACACAATTTAAATGGATCCCTATGCAATTGGATTGCATATGGAAAAGGTCCATGCATTAAGTGGGAGCAAATGATCTATAATTGATTAACATGTGAAAGTTTGCTTATCATGATGCATGCATGATGACAACAACAAAATAACAATGAATAACAATAATAGATGCAAGTGAAAAGGAATTTAACAAGTGTGGAAGTTATTTGTTAAGTTTGGAAAAATTGGTTACTTAAACATGTCACACAAGTATTTGTTGTTTTCATCAAGTTAAAGTGTGCAAAACAATTAGCAAAATTTATATTTGAAAAGAACATCAAATTTTAGTTGGATTACATGTTTCACTTGTTGAAAAAGGATTTCAAATAAATTATTTATGAATTAAACAAGTTTAAGCAAGAATTAAATGAATTTAATTCAAACATGAACTTATTTGAATTCTTATTTGTTCAAAACATTAAACCAAATTCATATTTCAAAAGTTTATACTTTTAGGGTTTTAAAACATATTTTATATGTCCCAAAAGAATTTGATTTGATCAAGTTATGAATTTAACAATATTAAATGCATTAAATAAGGTTTAAATTATTTAACCACTTTTAATTATTCAAAACATGAACAAATTTTATATTTGAAAAGGTGGTTTAATTTTGCATGGAAAACATATTTTAGTTGTGGAAATTGGATTTAAAATGAGCAAGTGATTATTTTGGCAATTTTAAATGCATTAAACAAGAAACAATTGTTTTCAGCAACTTAAATTATTCAAAACAGCAAACAAAATTTATATTTGGAAAGTACATGAAAAGTTGATTGGAAAACATATTTAGTTTGTGGAATTTGGAATTTTTATGCTCAAGTTATGAATTTTGCAAGTTTAAGTGAATTTAACAAGAATTCAAATGTTTCACCAATTTAAAATATTCAAAACAGTAAACAAATTTTATATTTGGAAAGAACATTTAATTTGGGACAGAAAACATATTTAAAAAGTTAAAATTGGAGTTGGAATGAATTTCTTATGCAATTTACAAGATTTGGGGTAAATCTGCCATTTTTAATGCACTAGGGACTTAGAAAAATATTTCAGGGGCCTAGAATTAATTTACAAGGGCCTAGTTGTGATTCTGTGAAGTTACTGTGACCAAAACATTGCAAAAATAAAAGTTTGTTTTATTTGGGAGAGGGGGGACTCGATCCCCTCACCTCCTAACTGCACCAAAGGGGCCTAACCAGTGGGATGTTTCTCTGTGTGTTGCTAGGATGGGAGCAGCGAGGGGGATAAGGTTCAGACAACCACTCTGAACCAAACGAAAATAACAGCAAAAGGTGGGGGGTGCGGGACTCGAACCCGCGACCTGAGGGTTCGCTGCGCGCGCACAGGGACAGAACCAGTAGGCTAGTGGCTCGGGTTGGTGATGGAAAGGGGTACGGGGGGGTATGTGCTGTTGTTTCGACGTTTAACTGAAAAATTCAGTTAGCAGGCAACTGAACCAGCGGACAGAGACGAACAGGGGCCGATCGATGGCTGCAGCGGCTGCTCGCCGGAGAGAAAATAGGGAGGCGCCGTGGGGGGAGCTGTGGGGTGCGGGTGGCCGGGTGCGGAAGGGAGAGGAGGAGGGTAGCGAAAGGGGAGGGAAGCGAGGGAGCGGGCGCTCACCTTGATCGGCAGGGAGGAGCAGGTCGAGTGCAGGGGCGAATAGGGACAGCAGGTGGCGGTTGGAGGCGACGGCGTGGGCACTCCGGTTGCTCCCAGCAACCGGCGAGGGGACGGAGAGGTGGAGGATCACGCCGGGGTTCCATTCCCACTACCGGATGATCCTCGCAGTGGCCGGCGATCGGGGTGGCGGTGAGGTCTGACGGTGATGGAGGAGCTCGTCGTGGTTGCAGGTTCAGGGAAGAAAAAAATGGCGAGGGAGAGGGAAAAAAATTGGCGGCACGGGTAGGCAGCTAGGGGCCTAGGGTTAGCAGGGGCTCGGGAGTGGGTAGGTTAGTTATAGGGCCTCGAGCTTGTACGGCGCGCCATCGAGCGGGGAAGGAGAGATCGCACGGTGGGGGGTGCAGTCGTACGCTTGACGTCACCACGAGGAGGAAGAAAGCGACAGGGGTGAAGGGGTACTGGGCCAAATGGAAATTGGGCTGGGCTGGCTTTCTCCCCCCCTCTTGAACCGATTTTTTTCTTTTTATTATTTGCTTTCCTGTTTTTTTTTGTAGCAAGAGAGAGTGGAAGAGATAGATAGGTTTTAGAGTTGCAAAAAAATTTGGGAAAATTACTGTGAGTTAATTAGGTCAAGGCCTACCAAAAGTCAACTTTGGTTTTTCAAAAACATGTGAAATTTGGTGTTGTTTGGAATTAGCTCACATTTAGGGTATTTTGTTATTAATTAAAATAGTATTGAAAACAAAGGTTTTTAATAGGGTGAACCCTATTGATTAAAGTGATTAAAATTATTAGAATAGATTGGTAGTTTTAATGATTTGGAAATTGGTGCTGTTTGCATTTGAGTTTGAGTTTGAAAACAATTTGGGAAATATTTAATTGAAATGAAAGCACCAATTTATTTGTTGCTCAAAGTGGAAATAAAATGAGAACAAGTTGGGTTGTTTTTATTTGTTATTTTTATTCCAAAAGTTGTAACAGAGCAAGTATGAAAACAAGGCATTTGAAATTGTTTGAGTTTCATTGTGAAAACAAAGAATAACAGATGCAAAACAAAAGGAACAAATGCAACAACATGATGACATGATGCAATACCTTAACAACAAGAAATCAAACATTCTAAATGGTAGGTTTTCATACTTGGGCTGTTACACATTGGGGGCTAGGTTATCCCCTGAGTACTTATTTATACGGTGCGGGGGGATAGACCTAGTCCAATGGGCGGGAGCCGGAAATTTCGGGATAACGGATACCTGCCCGGATTTTTTGAGATATGCTTTAAGTGTTGGACGGGATATCCAGACAGAGATAAGAAGGAGATCCTCTTCGCAATATCGGGATCAATTATCGAGTAAAGTAAGCTGGATCTTTGACGTTCTTATCAGGGCGTTGACCCGGAAAAAGTAAAGAAGGACCTAGAGAAAGCCGGGTTACTATATGGCCACCTTGGAGTTAGTCCTAGCTGTTTATCAAAGCACCTTAACCCGGCCTCTATGGACTTGTACGTTTGATATTTTTGCAGGGAATAGCGAGCGCTTCAAGGAGGATCCCGTGAAGCCCAAGCTATTCTGGGGACTACTGATGGAGGGATGATAACCCGGTAGCCCAACGCCAAGGTGTAACTCGGCCCAAAGGACGCTGCGCAAAGACCCGGCTAAGGATAAAGGAGCTTCTGGAAGGCCCAAGATCTTAGGCCTGGTAACCCGGATTGTGGGTTCCGATAAGGAAGTTTAGGGTTTTGTAAGCGGCGTCCGGGTAGAATTCAGAGTATACCTTGGAGCGCAGGCCAGGGGGTCCGGGTGCTTTATAAACCGGCCCCTAGGTTAGGTTTAGAGAGATCCAAGAGTTAGAACAAGATCGCTAGGTATCGAGTATCCAGCGTAATACGAGAATTGGGATAATACATCTAGATCAAAGACTCGGCGACTTGATTGCCGGCAACCAGATCGTATATCATCATGTTTTTCCCTGAGCTAAACCCTCTCCCAAACACCAGAGTCGATTTGCCCCAAGACAAGTTACCCCTGGTAACGTCTGCCGTGTTTATCCCACGACATACATAATGGTTCATGTGAGTGAATACTTGCCTGCAAACTCAGTAGCCTGGTACTGGGCTAACTCCTCAGAAGTAGTGTCGTAAACCTCGTCTGTCTCAGCGTCGTCGTCTATTCGGGAAGAAGCAACCAAACAACGCAGAGAGACAAACAATCAATAACATGGCATAATGCACAATCATGGGATGATGCATGGCAATTTAATTGATACATCAAAGGTAAGCTAGTTGACATGGTAACATAATTAAATGGGCCCATATGCAATTTGGATTGCAAATGGAAAGCCCATGAATTAAGGTTGAAATAAATGTTCTACAAATAACCATCATGTGAAAGTTGTTTAGAATGATGCATGGATGAAGAAAACAACAATAGCTTCAATTTGATATATTGTTTACCAAGTTTGGAATTTTATTTATTAAGTTATGAAATTAGGCTTCTTAAAGGAGTTATACAAGCATTTGTTGTTTTCAACAATTTTAATTGCTCCCAATAGGTAACAACATTCATATTTGGAAAGAACACAAAATTTTAGGTGGATTACATGTTTCATTTGTTGAAAAAGGAATTAAAATGAATTAATTATGAATTAAACAAGTTTAAACAAGATTTAAATGAATTTAATTCAAGTATGAAATTATTTGAATTTTTATTTGTTCAAAACATTTAATAAATTCATATTTGAAAAGATTATACTTTTCTGGTTTGAAAACATATTTTATGTGTTCAAAAAGAAATTAATTTGACCAAGTTATGAATTTAGCAATTTTAAATGATTTAAACAAGGTTTAAATTATTTAACCAATTTTAATTATTCAAAACAGGAAACAAAGTTTATATTTGGAAAGGTGGTTCAATTTTGCATGGGAAACATATTTTATATGTGCCATTTGAATTAAATTTGAATTAGTTATGAATTTGACCAAATTTGAAATAGTTGTTTGCATTTGAATTTTGAAAACATTTGAAATGTTCAAAACAGTAATCAAATGATTTAAACAGGTAGAGAATTAAATTTGGTACAGAAAACATATTTAATATGTTGAATTTGAATTTGATTTGAGGGATCTATGATGGTTTGAATTTCAGGGACCAATCTGTGAAACTACAGGGACTTGGTGGTAAAGAAAAAGCCAGAAAAAGAAATACACCTCGCAGTGACCTAGACTAGGCCACTGACAAGGGGGCCCTGGCCACCGTGGCGCTTATGTGGCGTGCGGGGTCGCTGACAGGGGGCCCCACCTGTCAGCGCTCTTTGTGAAAAAGGTTGGATTTAATCCGCGAGGGGGGATTCGAACCCACGCCCTCGTGTGCGCGTGAGCGGTGCGCTGCCACTGGGGTGTGCTGCTGTTCTTGTCAGGTTAGGGGGCTTGGGGGGTATAAGGTTCAGATTCCTGAAACTTGTGACAGCGACGGCGAGGCGGACGCCGGCGACGAGCGGCGCGCTGTGCTGCTGCTGGGATGCGTGTGTGCTCGTGGGCGTACAAGGGATGCGTGCTGGTGCGGAGGGGAAACAGAGGAGAGAGGAGGGCGACGTGCTCACCACCTCTGAAGATGTAGCAGAGGCTCGACGGGGTGCAGGCGACGGCGGCGACAGGCGAGGACGGCGGCGACGATCTAGGGGTTTCCAGCCACAGCGGCGTTGTCGAGGAGGAAGCGGACGGCACGGGGATTCGCTTCCCGTGCTTATCCTGCACGGATGTACATCCTGGCGACGGCGATCGCCGGGGTTGTGTGCGGTGGCGGTGGTGGTTCAGAGATCAGAGAGGCAGAGGGAGGAGGAGAAAGGAAACGGCGGCGGTGGTGAGAGAGAGGAGGAGGAGAAGCTAGGGCACGGGGAGGAGCTCGGGGTAGGTTTTAAGGAGGAGGGGGAGCTCTGCTGGCCGTTCCCCCCCTCTGCTGCTCGACATGGACAGCGTCGATGGACGCCGTACAGAGGTAAGGGAAAGGGGAGAGAGGTGGGCTGGGCCTGGGGGGAAAAGGTTTGGTGGGCTCAGCCCACTGGCCTGCCCTCTCCCCTCTCTTTCATTTTTTTTTGTTTTCTGATTCTCTTTTTTTTTGCAGAAAAAGAAAAGGAAAGAAAGGAGAGCTTTTGGGGGTTGGAAAAAATTTGGAATAATTTTTATAGATTGTTATTTACAAAAGCCCAACTGTGCCATAGTTTGTTTTTCAAAATTTTGAATTTAGTTGCTGTTTGGAAATTCAAATGAATTTGAGCAATTTTTGGTATTAATTGAATAATTGAAAGGAGCAAGTTAAAAGTTTTTAATTTCAAGTTTAACGGAAACAAATGATTGATTTGTTTTGTGATTTTTATTTGAAACATTGTAACAGAACAAGTATGAACAAGAATTTGAAATTTGTTTGAAATTCAAATGGAAAAACAAGGGAAAACAAATGCAAAGCTTATGATGACATGATGCAAAACATAAATTAACAAAAAGCAAACCTACTAAAGGTGTTTTTCATACTTGGGATGTTACAAAATGCCCCCCTTGAAGGAATCGCGCCCCGAGATTCCTACTGAGAAGAGAAAAGGTCCGGATACTTCTTGCGAAGATCCTCTTCGGTCTCCCACGTTGCCTCTTTATCAGAATGATGGGGCCACTGCACTTTCAAGAACTTGGTGCTCTTGTTGCGAGTTTTGCGCTCGGTCTCATCGAGAATTCGAACAGGGTGCTCCTCATAAGAGAGATCTTCTTGCAGTTCAATGGAATCATGATCAACTGCACGATCTGGATCTTTGAAGCACCTCTTGATCTGTGACACGTGAAACACATCGTGCACCTTGGATAGCTTTTCTGGAAGTTCCAGACGATAGGCATTTTCTGCACGCCTTGAGAGAATGTTGAAGGGACCAATGTATCTTGGTGAAAGCTTCCCTTTGACACCAAATCGATGAGTTCCTCTGAGGGGAGTTACACGGAGATATGCTTTGTCACCAGGTGCATAGATCATATCCCTGTGTTTGCTGTCATAGTAGCTTTTCTGACGAGACTGAGCAATCTTGAGATTGTCACGAATGATGCGAACTTTCTATTCGGCTTCCTTAACAATGTCAGGGCCTAAGAGTGAACGTTCACCAGCTCCAAACCAATTGATTGGACTCCTGCATCTGTGGCCATAGAGAGCCTCAAATGGTGCCATGCCTAGGCTTGCCTGGAAGCTGTTGTTGTAGGAGAATTCAGCATATGGAAGACATTCCTCCCATTTCATGCCAAAAGAGAGACCACATGCTCTGAGCATATCCTCGAGAATCTGATTGACTCTTTCGACTTGCCCTTGAGACTGAGGATGGTAGGCTGTGCTGAACAGAAGTTTGGTGCCCAATGCTTCTTGAAAGCTTTTCCAGAAATGAGAAGTGAATATGCTTCCACGGTCTGAGCTTATTTCCAATGGAACACCATGAAGAGGAACAATCTTTGCTGTGTAGAGCTCTGCTAACTGGCTAGCTGAGATTGTTTCTTTGACAGGAAAGAAGTGAGCTACTTTAGTGAGTCGATCAATGACAACAAAGATTGCATCGTTGCCCCTCTTGGACTTCGGGAAACCAGTGACGAAGTCCATTTCAATCATGTCCCACTTCCACTCAGGGATTTTCAGACGTTGGAGAAGACCAGCTGTTTTCTGATGAACTGCCTTAACACGTTGACAAACGTCGCATTCAGAAACGTATTGAGCAATTTCACGTTTCATGCCAGGCCACCAATACAGCGTCTTGAGATCCTGGTACATCTTTGTACTTCCAGGGTGTATGGAGAGAGGAGTTTCATGAGCCTCGTTGAGAATGACATCTTTGAGACTTTGAACTTGAGGAACTGCAATGCGTCCTTCGAAGAACACAGTTCCCTTGTCATCAATTGAGAAGGACTTAAATTTCTCCTAGCCTTCTTTGATGTGTTCTACCATCTTCTTGATTTCAGCATCACGAAGTTGTTCAGAACAAATCTTGTCCTCGAGAGTTGGACTGGCTGTCAAGTTTGCAAGATAGCCTTGAGGAACAAGACCAAGGTTGAGCTTCTGGAATTCTTCATGAAGAGGAGGTTGGCTTTCCATGATCATGAGATTATTGCAATACGACTTGCGACTGAGAGCATCGGCCATAACATTAGCCTTGCCTGGAGTGTAAGAAATTGTAAGATCAAAGTCTTTGATCTTTTCAATCCATCTCCTTTGTCTGAGGTTTAGATCTGGCTGAGTGAAGATGTACTTCAGACTCTTATGATCTGAAAAGATTTCAGTGCGATTTCCCAACAAGTATTGTCTCCATTTCTTGAGGGCAAACACACCTGCTGCAAGTTCAAGGTCGTGAGTGGGATAATTGAGCTCATGTGCGTTCAACTGACGTGAAGCATAAGCCACAACTTGACGTTCTTGCATAAGAACTGCACCTAGACCTTGGAGAGAAGCATCACAAAATATTTGGAAAGGTTTGGAAGGATCTGGGCCAACCAGAACTGGTGTAGAAGTGAGTTTAGTCTTCAGGAGATTGAAACTTTCATCACATTGTGGAGACCAAACGAACTTCTTGTCCTTCTTTGTGAGGTCAGTAAGAGGTTTGGCAATCTTGGAGAAGTTTTGGACGAAACGACGGCAATAGCTAGCCAAGCCAAGAAAACTTCTTACTTGCTTCACCGTCTTTGGAGGTTTCCAATCAACAATTGCTTTAACCTTTTCTAGATCAATGGCTATGCCCTTGGCAGAGATGACATGACCAAGGTAAGCAACTTCTGAAATCCAGAACTCACATTTGGAGAACTTGGCATAAAGACGATGCTCGCGAAGCTTCATGAGAGTGAGACGAAGGTGTTCCTCATGCTCTTCCTCGGATTTTGAGTAGACAAGAATGTCATCAAGATATACCACAACGAACTTGTCGAGGTATTCATGGAAGACAGAATTTATGAGTCGAGAGAATGTCGCCGGTGCATTGGTGAGACCAAAGGACATGACGGTGAATTCATATAGACCGTAGCGAGTGGTGAAGGTTGTCTTTGGAATATCCTCTTTTCTGATCTTTATTTGATGGTAACCCATTCTCAAGTCCAACTTGGAGAATATTGAGGCTCCAGCAAGTTGATCAAAAAGATCATCGATACGAGGAATTGGATACTTGTTTTTGATGGTTTTCTCGTTAAGAGGACGATAGTCAACAACGAGTCTCTTTGTGTGATCCTTCTTCGCAACGAACAGAGTTGGGCAACCCCAAGCCGAGGAACTAGGTTGAATGTAACCTTTTTCCATGTACATATCAATTTGTTCCTTCAACAACTTCAACTTGGGAGTTCCTATCTTGTAGGGATGCTTAGAGATTGGAGCAGTACCTGGTTCAAGTTCGATCACGAACTCAACAGCTCTGTCCGGAGGCATCCCTGGCAACTCTTCTGGAAAGACGTCAGGGAAGTCGCAAACCACCGGAACATTTTCAAGTGAAGGTAGAGGTTTTGCATCGAGGTTGTATAGCTGAATGGAACTTGATTCATTTGGAGAATAGATTATCTGGCCAGAAGGGTGGGACAGAGTTATTGACTTTTGAGCACAGTCAATCCTTGCTTTATTGGCCTTCAGCCAATCCTGTTGGGAATATGCCCTAGAGGCAATCATGTATGATGAAATTCCCACTGTATTCATAAAGTTATTAAGTTGTCCTTGTTTTGAACATCTGATATATGTCATTGAATATGTGATTCGATTGTGGAACTATATATTCATGTTGTTCATACTAGATTGTCCTTGGTCATTTAGGTTGTGCTGGACACACACCCTAGACTAATGTGAGTGTTGGCTGATGACACGGTTCCACTTGTCATGGGCATGGTGATGCCATTCCAACGTTCACGGACTTGGCTAAAGAGTTTAGCAAGTCGGACTGACCCACATTGAGATGCAACGATCAAGTCGTCATTTGCATGTCTCAATCAATGTAATCCTTAGACCTGAGGTTGTCGCACAATCCGAGTTGTGGATCACCGACTTAGGTTCTGTCAAACGTTGATGTGTGACAAGGCAACTATAAAGGCAGAGTTTGGGTCGAATGAGAAGCAAGCTGCGTGATGTGGATAATCAAGATGGGATTTTGCCCCTCCGAATGGAGAGATATTCTTTGGGCCCTCTCGAGTGATATGATTCAGGAAGCATGGCCATGCGCGACTCAGTTAAGTGTTAACTGTGTCGGTTGACTAAGAGTTAGTCAGATGAATCACATGTCACAGATCGAGAAGAGAGTTGAGCTATTCAAGGGATGACGATAAATCGCCTATAGCCCGACAAGGTATATCGTGAGGCAAAAGGGACTAAGATGAATATCACATTGAAAGGTATGTCGTCATGACTCAATGGTACTTGGGAGTCGGCACGTTCTGCTAGGAGCCGCTACCGATTGATCGATTGGGAGTTGGACTCAAATCGTGTCCAAGTCGCCATGAGCCTGCAGGGTCGCACACTTAAGAGCGGGAGCAAGTATTGGTCGGGTTGGACCCGAACCGGAAATGGACTTGTTTGGTGAGTCGGACTCACAAAGGGAATGGGCCACAAGTGTTCTGAATCCCATTACCATACGCTATATAAAGAGGGGCGCAGGTTGCCCAGCGGACACGTTAGTCCACTCTCCCATGCGTTGGGAACCCTAGCCCCACTCAGTCCAGCCGTCGCACCGGACCTAGCAGTCCGCCGTTGGAGCTCCTCCTCGTACGTGTGGATACCGGCAGAGGTGCTGTACGTTCAGCACTTCGACGTTCGAGGGATTGAATCGGCCGGACCGGATCGTGGGACTGCACTGCCCCGACGCGCTTCACCGATAATCCGCAACCGCGCGTCTAGTGGTAATCATCGTGGCCTTCTACCTCGGCTAGATCTTGGAAGTACCGCGTAGGAAAAGTTTTCGTTTATCTCTACGCGTTCCAACAAATCCATACCAAGAATGACATCAATGTCAGAATTGCCAAGCAGTATGAGAGAAGCAAGGAATATGTGGCCTCCAATTAGAATTTGATTTTTGTGACTGATCTTGGAAGTTTGCATAGTCGCTCCAGGGGAGTTGACCACTAGCGGGGAACCCAAACCAACAAAAGGGAGTTTAATTGTTGTTGCAAAGATCTTTGACACGAAAGAATGTGATGCTCCGGTATCAAACAACACTTTAGCTGTAATAGAGTTTACGGGAAATGCACCGAGAATGACGTCAGGAGCTTCCTCAGCTTTGTCGATCTTGACATGATTCACCCTTGCGGTCCTCCCGACAGGCCTGTTGTTGGAGTTGAAGGCCTTAGGCGGGGGAGCACACACCATTTCCTGGTTTGTGTTAGGACAAGGTGGTGGTGGAGGTAGCTGCCTCTGCGTGCACTTGTCGGCGTAGTGCCCCGTCTGCTTGCACTTGTAGCAAGTGACGACACGAGGAGGCCCTAGCCTTGGCTGCCCCATCGAAGCCCTTTGATCATGCATCTGAGCAGGGTTGGGTGGGCGGGGAGCGAAGCCTGGAGAAGCTTGGGCATATGGAGCCCTAGTGACAGCACCATTTGGCACCCAGATGCGGCGCTTCTGCGGAGGTGTGGTCATGTTGGAGGAGGAACCACCCTCACGCGAGTGCTTGCGAGACTCCTCGAACGCCTTGCGCCCATTTTCTTCATTGAGCGCGGTGTTAACGAGATCCTCGAAGCTGTTGGCCTTGACGTTGGTGAGGGCATACTTGAGTTCCAGGTTAAAACCTCTGCGGAACCTTGCCATCTTCTTAGCCTCAGTGGACACCTCCTCACCAGCGTAACGAGCGAGGCGGTTGAACTCACTCTGATAGCCGATGACGTCCAACTTGCCCTGCTTGAGTGAGCAAAACTCTTCACGCATCCTTTCCATGAGACCATCTGGAATGTGGTGCTTCAGGCAGGCTTCCTTGAAACAATTCCACGTGACTGGTATCCCAGTTCTCATGGCCTGGAAGTTCTCCCACCAAGTAGTTGCCTGACCCTTCAGCAGATAGGAGGCATACTTGACCTTGTCTTCTTCAGCTACGTGAGCAATCTCCAGAGCCTTAGCTATCTCACGGATCCAGTCATCAGCGTCCAGAGGCTCGCGTGTGGCCACGACAGCTCTTGGGCCCAGACTGAGGAACTCCTTGATGCTGACTCGTGGAGCCGTCTGGTTGTTGTGCTGATTAGTCTGAAACTGGGCCATCTGCGCCATGACTTGGGTCATCTGAGTCAACAGCTCCGCGATTGGCGGTGGCTCAGGCGCGTTGTTCCTTGTTGGCGGCATCCTGAATGGAAATGCATTTTAGCACAACAAAAGAAAATGATAGACTTGGCAACCGAAAGAGAGATTATTTCGACGCATGAATAGATAACCAACAGGTACATCATCACATGTTCAAATACATCAGAATATCCAACACACCATAAATGGTTCGAATGCCAAAGGATAACTAAACATAGCTAAGAATGGATACATCGGTACTCCTATGCTCATCACGCAGGACGGCGGCTAGGAGTACGGCGAGAGGTACGGTGAGGAGCACGCCCACGAAAGTAGGTAGAACGACGATCCACATAGATCTGACGTGGTCTGAGAGCGACTCTAGGTGTGGTGAAGTACATAGCGTCGACTCCCTGTGCTCCAAAGCGTGGAATCCCAGTGTAACCAGCACCGAGGTTAAGGAGTGGACCTCTGATCGGCTCGTAACCTCCAGCATCTGGCAGACGACGACCAACTGGCTGATCGAAATGTGCAAAGCGCTCGTCTCCGACAAAGTCTGTGGTGTAAGTCGCCAGACGAGTCAAAGCAAGGTAGAGCTGCTCTCTGACTGAAGCCAACTCCTGAGATAGTGTGCTGGCAACTGCGTCACTGTGCCTCACAAACTGAGCGGTGGTGTGCAGCCTGGAGTTATCATGCTCGTAAACATCCAAGTTGTCGTAGAGAGTGAAGTGAGCTCCCTCTGAAGTGATGTAACCACGGGGGATGTGGCGATAGATAGAATCGTCAAATCCCCAGTAGTCAGCACGAAGGACGGTGAGACTCACATAAGCTGCCTGCTGCACAGCCATATCCACTGTGGAAACTACTGCCTCGTAGCAGTGGACTACGCTCATGCCATCATCTGACAGAATGTAGACGATAGCCTGGTAGTAGGTCTGCTCAAACTCTCGCTGCTGCTCGCAGATCTGGTACTCTGGTGCCCAACGGAAACCCAGAAAAGTGACCATGTCTCTCAGCATCTCCGGATAACCGGCAGTGCTCTCGCAACGAGTCATACGAACCACCTGCGGGTAGAACCTGAGATCCATCTGCAGATGATCGGGGAAGTTTTGATTAGACGCCGGTAGAAGAACTGAAGTGGCAAGCAACAACAAGGTTTCAACGGACGAAAAGGATGTTGAGAAGTACAGGATATCGAAGCAACATCGGGAAACACGAGACCAAACACTCCTGAGGTACTACGGAAAAACCCATCCGGGCTTCTAAAGGATCAATATCTACTGCTTAAGGAATAGAGGATCTGCTTCCGGGGCTTACACGCCTCCATTCTCAATCGTGAGTAGGCAACATGATAAATCATGTCACAACCACCTCCATTCCTATGGTCTAGTAGATATAACAATCCTAGAGAAACCAGGATACGTGAAATCCTAACTTGAAAGTTTAGACGAGAAGAGAAAACAACGTTGCACTTTCTTACCAGAAAAGGGAGGGTGGGTGGGGAAAGAAATAAAAGAACAGAATTCCTACTCTCACGTTTCATTTTTCCTATATAGCTACAAAATAGTTTCTAGACTCAACTGCGACCAGTAAAAGGGATCCTACAGGCAGACAGGCTCTGATACCATTTGTCGCACCCGGACTTTTAGAGGATACTCACAGCCCGCTAAACAGTAGATAATGGCTTACGGGGCATACCGGCACCCGCATCTCAATGTGAGCAGGCCAACACGTAGACGTGTGACAACCATTCTCTACCATCCATCGTCTGCGTAAACCATCCCTTAGAAATCCGACTACTTCCATTGACGTACTTCATAACATACACACATGGTACGTCAACGGCATTTGAACAAGTGATATCACAACAAATCTCTAAGACACAAAGAAATAGAAATAAGTTGCAAATAGCTCTCACTAGAGCAGAGATAGCAAATACAATCATCAAGAGGACACATGTCCCAACAAGTCATCATTACATCACAGCGGAAGCATCCAAAGTGTCTGAGTACAGACAAGATCCAAATAGGCCTAAGAGGACGGAAGCGAAAAGACGGAGCCCATCCACGATGTCTCGGATCCTGCCCGGGTCCGCTATCTACTCGTCAGCAGCCTCGTCATACTCCACGTAGTAGCCACCATGGGGATCCTCGGAAACGTAGTATGCGGAAACCACAGCCCCAAAGGGGTCAGTACAGACAAGTACTGGCAAGCAAGACTCACAAGATACCAAAGTGTACCCGGCAACACCAAGTACAGATGCTTTGGGTTCAACGGAAGAATAGGTGATACAAAAGTGCGGCAGCGGGCTGCCTAACCAAACTACAGAGACTCGCTACAACTTCCGGCTAAAAGAGAGGGATAAGATAGCGTATCGGAACCAACTACCACTAACCTCAACCAAACCCATCCTGGATCTCGCCCCTTATCCAAAGAAGCAATGCGAGGATAACTCACATAGTTGGATTAATGATGGGTCAAGTTATTGTGTCAATAAGGTCTATTACTAGTCAACATTAGTATTAAATTAGGTGTAAGTTGTCTAATCCTTGTTAGCCAGCCCTATCACCAAGTCATCCATAACCGCGGACAACACGGCTTCTCGAGAAGATTTAACCCAGCAGGGGTGCACCAATTTGTCCGTACACGTAAGAATACCCCGCCAGACGGGGATCAAACCCACCAAGCGAGGCACTCAACACAACCCAACTATTCTTCGCATCAAGCCCAAAGAACCACGTGTTGTGCGTGCGCGGCTAATCGAGCCCCTACGAAGAAAAGGGGGACCCTCATAGCACTGGAAGACCACGCCGCCCTAAATGCCGACTACAAAAGTTCCACCCTGGCCTCGGGTTCGTACCTGCATATGCGTGCATCAAATGGAAAGCCCAAACGAAGTGTGGCGATTTGGACGAGATGCGAATCGAATCAGAGTTGCGGGAGGCGCCCATACACGCTTCCCACATGCGGTTAGCGCGCTCAACATGGATCCAGAGGACAAAACTTTTCCTGAGTTCGACACTAGGAGGCCTCAAAACCATACCCGGCCTCCTGCCGGTGCCTTATCATCAAATTAGTATTACCTCAAACATTAACAGGTTGTTGTTTAAACATCGAGCCCCAGAACATAATAAATATGGTAAAAGAAGTAACGGACAACAGACTCGAGCATAAACAACCCTAAGCATGCTAGTAAGACACAGGCAACAAGCAACAGGGTTATAGGTGTGGAGGTGAGGCTATATCAGGGTTACAGGATAACATGTGATAGGATCGGAACACAAGCAACGAATCTTAAGGCTAGCAAGACAGACAACGGAAAGTATCGATATCCAGTGTGGAAAGGACACAATGGTTCATGTGAGTGAATACTTGCCTGCAAACTCAGTAGCCTGGTACTGGGCTAACTCCTCAGAAGTAGTGTCGTAAACCTCGTCTGTCTCAGCGTCGTCGTCTATTCGGGAAGAAGCAACCAAACAACGCAGAGAGACAAACAATCAATAACATGGCATAATGCACAATCATGGGATGATGCATGGCAATTTAATTGATGCATCAAAGGTAAGCTAGTTGACATGGTAACATAATTAAATGGGCCCATATGCAATTTGGATTGCAAATGGAAAGCCCATGAATTAAGGTTGAAATAAATGTTCTACAAATAACCATCATGTGAAAGTTGTTTAGAATGATGCATGGATGAAGAAAACAACAATAGCTTCAATTTGATATATTGTTTACCAAGTTTGGAATTTTATTTATTAAGTTATGAAATTAGGCTTCTTAAAGGAGTTATACAAGCATTTGTTGTTTTCACCAATTTTAATTGCTCCCAATAGGTAACAACATTCATATTTGGAAAGAACACAAAATTTTAGGTGGATTACATGTTTCATTTGTTGAAAAAGGAATTAAAATGAATTAATTATGAATTAAACAAGTTTAAACAAGATTTAAATGAATTTAATTCAAGTATGAAATTATTTGAATTTTTATTTGTTCAAAACATTTAATAAATTCATATTTGAAAAGATTATACTTTTCTGATTTGAAAACATATTTTATGTGTTCAAAAAGAAATTAATTTGACCAAGTTATGAATTTAGCAATTTTAAATGATTTAAACAAGGTTTAAATTATTTAACCAATTTTAATTATTCAAAACAGGAAACAAAGTTTATATTTGGAAAGGTGGTTCAATTTTGCATGGGAAACATATTTTATATGTGCCATTTGAATTAAATTTGAATTAGTTATGAATTTGACCAAATTTGAAATAGTTGTTTGCATTTGAATTTTGAAAACATTTGAAATGTTCAAAACAGTAATCAAATGATTTAAACAGGTAGAGAATTAAATTTGGTACAGAAAACATATTTAATATGTTGAATTTGAATTTGATTTGAGGGATCTATGATGGTTTGAATTTCAGGGACCAATCTATGAAACTACAGGGACTTGGTGGTAAAGAAAAAGCCAGAAAAAGAAATACACCTCGCAGTGACCTAGACTAGGCCACTGACAAGGGGGCCCTGGCCACCGTGGCGCTTATGTGGCGTGCGGGGTCGCTGACAGGGGGCCCCACCTGTCAGCGCTCTTTGTGAAAAAAGGTTGGATTTAATCCGCGAGGGGGGATTCGAACCCACGCCCTCGTGTGCGCGTGAGCGGTGCGCTGCCACTGGGGTGTGCTGCTGTTCTTGTCAGGTTAGGGGGCTTGGGTGGTATAAGGTTCAGATTCAGTTAGTTTAACTGAAACTGAAAGTTTCAGTCTTTCTGATACTTGTGACAGCGACGGCGCGGCGGACGCCGGCGACGAGCGGCGCGCTGTGCTGCTGCTGGGATGCGTGTGTGCTCGTGGGCGTACAAGGGATGCGTGCTGGTGCGGAGCGGAAACAGAGGAGAGAGGAGGGCGACGTGCTCACCACCTCTGAAGATGTAGCAGAGGCTCGACGGGGTGCAGGCGACGGCGGCGACAGGCGAGGACGGCGGTGACGATCCAGGGGTTTCCAGCCACAGCGGCGTTGTTGAGGAGGAAGCGGACGACACGGGGATTTGAAAGTGCATGGTTCCCCCATATGTGGTTTTGGTAATTAATGACAATCCTTATGGACTAATGTTTGCATTGAGTTATCTTTGTAGATCTTGTCCATAGGAAATAATGGAGTTCATGTGTTGAACTCTATTAGCTTCCTTGATGGCCATTGTTACATTCAAGGATTTATATGAAGAATGGTCATGGTTTGAGTTGAGCTTATTGCTAGTATGTCTTGAAGAAAAGGATTAGGTGATCTTTCATTATCATCTTCAAGACATCATCTTTAGAAGTGAGAAGCAAAGATACAAGGTTGATCAAGCAAGCGATCAACACACAAAGCTACAAGTTGTACCAAGTGGGATTGTGTATCTCATGGTATGGTAAGCAATTGTCAAATATAGCTTTGTGAACTAACCCATGATATGTGTGTGTCGCATCTCTATGTGTGGTTAGGTATCTTTCCATGGGCATGAACCAAAATGAAGATTTCATATAGCCCATGGTCTATGTCGTCGTCAAGCGGTGTTTGTCATCTAGCCTTGTGAAGATTTGTCGAAGGGTCTCTCCCATAATGGTGTATGGGGGAGCTAGTCTCTCCCATAATGGTGTATGGGGGAGCAACTTGCAAGTCTTCATCAAGCGGAGTTTGTGCTAGCTAGCGCAATCAAGAAAGAAGATCCAACTTGAGAGAGTCAAGATCGTCATCATCTAGCTCAAGTGGAATGCTCAAGGCAAAGGTATAATCTTGATAGGTTTTCTATTTTACCGGTCTCGTGTCTTTGGGAGACCGGGTTATAGGATAGATAGTCGTACTATCAAGAGGGGCTCTCAAGTGAGTAACTCGATCGAATCGTTATGGAGAGCTCAAACCTTTGCATACCTTGCATATCATCTTTCTTGGTTCTTACTTGGCTTTTGTCTCCTTTGGGTTTTAGTGCTTGTCGTGATCTTCATGACAAGCCTTGGTTTCTCGAAAACGGATTTCGTAAGAAAAACTTGTTGCGTTTTCGGTGGTGAAAATATTCCGTTCGTCTTTGAGAATGTTCCCACACCTTCCATGTGTGGTAACTTCTCCATACTTTGAGGTATCAATATTTTCACCTTTTATTTGGATACTCCTTGTTGTTATCTTTCCAATGCATTTGGACTCACCTAATTCGGAATTCATTCGCAAAAGTTATGTGAGTTTTCGTGTTGGAAGTTTTACCGGTTGTTCCTTTTAGAGAGGTTAAACCTTTCTACTCCTTGCTGTTATCTTTCCATTGCAATTGGATTTACCTCGTTCGGAGTTCATTTGCAAAAGTTATGGGGTTTCTAGTTCAGCCTCTCTGTTCTGGACTCAACCGGATTATTCTAGCCGGATTATTCCGGGCAACCGGATATTCCGGTTAGGGTAGTTTTGGTCCATATTCGGGACAGAGATGAGCCGGATTATTTGGAGCCGGATTATTCATCTCAAACCGGATATTCCGGTTTTGGAGTTTGTTGCGAAAAATGGCTAAGGACTGGAAGCTTGGAGCTACTGGAGTCAACCGGATTATTTGGTCCGGATTATTCATCCTGGACCGGATATTCCGGTTGCTGCGAAAAATGGCTAAGGACTGGAAGCTTGAACCTTCTGGAGTGAACCGGATTATTTGAACCGGATTATTCGGGGCATACCGGATATTCCGGTTTGGGCAGTTTTCAGACCAGTTTGCTCACAGAGTTGAGCCGGATTATTGGTACCGGATTATTCCAATGGGACCGGATATTCCGGTTAAAGTCAACAGGTTTCGAGCAGATCTTGAGACCGGATATTCCGGTCCAAACTTGGACCGGATATTCCGGTCCCAAATTCCTGCACAAACGGCTAGTTTTTGTGGGGACCTATTTAAGGGGGCTTTCTTCCCCATTGGTCCCCAAGTCTTCCAAGCACGTTTTTCCCCTTCTCTCCCACCATTGTTGACCTTGGAAAGCTTGCCCCTCTCCCAATCCCTCCTATGATTCTTGCATATCTTTGAGGGAGAAGGTAGAGGAGATCTAGATCTACATTTCCACCAATCCAACTTCCTTCTTAGTGAGGGAAACTTAGTAGATCTTGATCTTGGAGTTCTTGGTGTTTCTCCTCCATTGTTCTTCCTCTCTTATTCCCCCATAAGCATTTGTTGCTTTGTTGGAATTTGAGAGTGAAGGATTTGAGCACTTGTGCTCTTGCCATTTGCATCGGTTGCATCGGTTTGCTCTCTCCACGAGGATTCGTGGAAGTGAAAGATTGTGAGCTTGTTACTCTTGGGTCTAGGACCCTAGACGACTTGTGTCGTGGTGGTGTCACGGCAGATGCCATGGGATGGCTAAAGATGTGGGAACGATGGACGCTGGAGGTGTCCGGGGAGGGATCACGCGACGAGTAGCCGCGTGAGGTAAGATCCACACAGCACAAACAACACGATGTACCCAGGTTCAGGGCCCTCGTGAGGAGGTAAAACCCCTACTCCTGCCTTTCTCTATGTATTACGGTGTCTCTCCGAGTAGCACAGTACAAATGGTAACGCTACCAAGTAGCCTTTCTCTCCTCTCCGAGTAGGGCTAGGTCAAGAACTTAGGGATTCTAGGGTTTCCAGGGAGCAACCGTTAGCATCTATGGGAGCATGGAATGAGATCGTCCCTCGCGCAGGAGGCGGCGGGGCACCTTATATACACGGTGCCCAGCCGGATACGTCCAAATCTAGACAAGTGTCGACATAGTGTGCACACCGTCCTTTCTCCGAGTACCCGCTGACAGCTTTGGTCGTTGATCTTGGCTGCTTCTGTAAAGTCGTTGGGCAAAACTAGGGGACAGACTGGTATCACTGTACCTAGGCACAGAGTAGGCCCCCCTTATCCTGCCACGGCCTGCTTCCATGCTGTCACTGTCAGGCAGGCCGTCCCCACGTGAACAGTAGTTCGAATGCTGCCAAGTACGGACCCAGGATACGCGGGATCCTGTGTCAGAACGGCTCCTTTGACTTTCTGCCCGAGTAGGTTCCCGCCAATTCTACTCGGGCCATCTCTTCTACTCGACAGGGTAGAACTTGATTGATATCTCCTTCTGGTCATCTTGAGGTGAGACCGAGTAGCAGTCGACCGGGTAGCGAGTACCCTGTAGTCGGCTACTCGACCAAACCTCTCTTCTGTAAGCGGCCTTTACCACCTGTCTTTACCCTACTCGGGGGTAACCCCCCGACAGCAGTCCCCGAAGCTGGTAGAATCTTGTGAACTTGTTCACTAGGCTCTGCCAGCTTAAAACCAATCTTCGCTGTATAGC
The DNA here is from genome assembly GCA_028641055.1 of Alopecurus myosuroides. Classification (NCBI taxonomy): domain Eukaryota; kingdom Viridiplantae; phylum Streptophyta; class Magnoliopsida; order Poales; family Poaceae; genus Alopecurus; species Alopecurus myosuroides. The sequence continues at coordinate 211,943,208 of CM054059.1, forward strand.
CCTTGAATCACCATCAAGAAGCCGATTAGAACCTCCGAGTAGCTCTCTGAAAAGCACCTTGAGTTTCTTCCTTTCCGAGTAGCTGTTGCTTTCTACTCTGCTTCCGAGTAGAAAGACTTAGCGAAAATTCGCAAACTGAGCCTCTGCAGCGCAGAGCAACATCCAGCCCTTCACTCAGGCGCTGCCCACGTGTCAAGCATCCACGACCTCGTCGTTTGGTTGCCCAGGACACGACGCCACGCGTCCAGTTTTCACGCTGTGGGCCCACCGGCCGTCATGTCCCATCACGCGCAATTACTGGCCACGATCTGATGGTGGGATCAAATGCGGCCGTTACGCGCGCAGCCCGCGCTTGTGTGCGTTTCTAGCCGGCCACAGGACCCACCACACGCCACAGTCGATCCCACTTCCGCGGTGGTAACGGTAATCTCGCGAGGGAGATATAAATACCCCCGCGGTAACTTCCTTTTCCCCTTCCTCGCACTATTCCTCTTCTGCCTCTTGTTCTTCTTCGCCACCGAGCCCTCCGCCGCCGCGCAAGCTTCCGCGCCGCCGCGGACTCACTCCACCGAGCAACTCCATTCGAAATCATCCACTCCTCCCACTTGCAACGATGGCCAAGGCTAGCTGGGCGGGTTCCTCCGTCACCAAGGCCAATCTCGCCTGGCTCGTGACTAGCAGAAGGGTTCCCCCCGGCGTGGAGTGCCGGGCACCCGACGACGAGGTTGTGCCAGCTCCACGGGACGGCGAGCGGGTGGTCTTCATGTCGCACTTCGAGCGCGGCTTTGGACTGCCCGCCTCCGACTTCCTGCGCAAGTTCCTCGATCACTTCGGGCTGCAGATGCATCATCTGCCGCCCAACGCGGTCGTCTTCCTCGCCTACCATGCCGTGGTATGCGAGGCTTTCCTCGGCATCAGGCCCACGACTGATACATGGCTCAGGTATTTTAATCTTCGCCAACAGTCAGTCGGGAAGAAAGACGCCGCAGGCATCGGCCGCGCCACCGACACGGGTTGTGCCATGATGGTGCAGCGGACCGGGACGAATCATCCCCGCATCCAGGGGCTGGATTCCTGCCGAATGTGGCAGCAGACGTTCTTCTATGTCAAGAATGTCCCCGCCACGGAAGGGGGTGCGGTTGATGATCGAATCAACCTGCCCGCTTGGAGGAATCGTGCTCCACTCGGGTCGAACTGGAAGGAGAAGCCCACCATCGACGAAATCGCCATCGAGATAGAAGATAGACTCGGCGAGCTGAAGAAACTGGGCCTCAAGAACGACGACCCGGTGGTGTGCTGGATCAAGCGCCGAGTGCTCCCTCTGCAGGAGCGCTGCCATCTCATGTGTTACATGGGAGGCCCCCGCGACTGCACCAGGACCACCACCATCGAAATCGACGACGTCGACGTTGCCTATCATGCCAAGAACATTCTGAAGACAAGCCTTAGCGAGAAGTGGCGGTATGGTTTCGTCCCGTACAGCCGCACGCAACCGATTGCCCGGGTACGCTGTTCCTACTCTGTTTTCGCCTCTGCTTCCCGAGTAGATAACTTCCCTTTCCGCCCCAACTAGCAATCACCTGGTGCACCGAGTAGAGCACTTAGTCGACTCGCGCTTAGGCTTAGTATGCTTTGTGTTTGCACGCCTATCCGGGTAGAACACTTAGAAAACTGCATAGGCTTAGTGTGCTTTGTGTCTGCACGCCTATCCGAGTAGAATACTTAGAAAACTGCATAGGCTTAGTGTGCTCTGTGTTTGCACGCCTATCCGAGTAGAGTTCCATCCTGATACTCGGTTGACTTATGATCCTTCTCTGTCTTTCAGACTCTTACTCGACAGTTGATTGAGAGTCGCGAAGTTTTTGAGGACAACTGGTCCGACGACCGCGAGGAGGATGACATGCTGCCTTCTGATGACGCGGAACAGAGCAGCCCCGTTCCTGACAAGCGCGATGCTCTCCGCACTTGGTCGGATGAAGGCTCTCACGGTATTGTTATTTTCATCTTGTTTGTTTCTGAGAAACACCAACCTCTTGCATTGCTGTTTCTGATTCTTCCTTCTTCTCTTTTGAATTTCTCAGATGAGGCCGCTGCGGAGAAGGACGACGAGGATGAGGACGAGAACGAGGGCGATGCGCCCCTTGTCGTCCAACCTCTGTCTACTGCCCCTCCCGAAACCCGCAAGCGGACCGGCAGCGAAGCACAGGCACCTCCAGCCAAGAAGAAGAAGCCCGCCGAGAAGGAGGAGGCCGCCGAGAAGAAGAAGAAGGTTACTGTAAAGAAACCCCGACAACAGCTTAAATCCACCACTGCGTGAGTTCTCTTCTCGTTTGCCCTCCTTCTCGCGTAGTACTGTTTTCTCCCAAATCTTCTTCCAATCCCTGATTTCTTTCTTCTCTGCAGTCCTGCCATGGATGCGAATGCAGCCTTTGCGTCCGACCAAGACAGGGAGACAGCAGTACCCCTGATCGACCTTGTTGACGACGAGAACGACGCCACCAATGCTGCTGCCACCAACGCACAGGCTAGTGATGCCCGAGGAGCAGAACCAGAGCCGGCAGCACAAGATACCACCGTTCACAAAGAGAGACCCCCTTCTCCTCCGGCTAGCAACGCCGAGGAGAACCAAGAACAAGAAATGCAAGACGCCGCCGCCCTTGAGCGGCCAGAAGTGGAACGGGAGCAGCCCACCACCGAGGCTGCTGCACAAGAGAACATCACTGCCGAGCAGCTGGTGAAGGACGACACCGCCGCGGATGCTACCATAGCAGATGTCTACCCACTGCCAGGCGGCGCACCGAGTAGTGTTCAGCCAGGAGCTGCACCGGGCGATGGATCTGCGGCGCCACCAACTGCGCAAGGCCCTACGCCACCAACTGCGCAAGGCCCTACACCATCAACTTCCTCCTCGCCGCCACAGAGCAAGGACACATCCAGCCCTCCTGGGCGAGTAACCAGGCAACAGGCCCTTGATGCTCTGAGGGACGAGGTTGTCAGAAGGGAATCCGAGAAGGAAGCTGCTGAGAAGGCCAAGGCCGAGGAGGAAGCCGCCGAGAAGGCCAAAGCTGAGAAAGAAGCTGCTGAGAGAGCCAAGGCCGAGCAGAAGAAAGCCAGGGCTGAGCAGAAGAAGGCCGAGAAGCAAGCTGCCGAGAAAGCAGTCGCCGAGAAGGCAAAGGCCAAGACTGACGGGAAGCCGACTGAGGATCCCGAGAAGCAGAGGGCTGAGAAGGAGCAAACGAAGAAGCGGGCCAGAGACCAGAGTACATCCTCAGGCGGAGCGCTCGTGATCCACGAGTCCGGCCCGATTCCTGCCGCGCTCTCGGCTGATGCTCGCGCTGCTGGTCAGCCCTGCTACCCGGAGTATATGATTGAGGTTAGCCAACAACACACCATCGGCTTCCCTCCCCAAGATAAAGCTTTAGCTATTCAGAAGGGAAGGAAAGTTGTAGCCAGGAATACTCCTCCCTTCGATCCAGCTCAAAACAAACCCGTCAATATTGCTTCTCGGGGAGTCCAAGACAAGCCAATAACCTCCAAGGGTCTTGAACAGGTTTTGGACACTGTTGGCCATATCAACGCCAGGTGGGACAGCAGGGTTCTCGGAGAGGAGAAATGGCACGGCTTGACCCTTGGCTCCATCGACCACTACCGCGTGGATTGGAACAAGGTTGATCTGGGACACCAGCCCATGTCCGTCTCCACTGATACCGCAACCCTCGCAGCCAAGATGTTCTTGCACCGCAAGAACGCCGAAGATATCGAACAGAGCTACGCAGTAAGTCTTTTTTGCCTTTTCCGAGTTGAGATTCCTTCTCTTCTATTCGCCTTCCTTGTTCTTTACCATCACCCCCAGTCCCCGAGATTCTAGCCGAGTAGATGGATACTCGCCGTGTAGCCTCCTACTCGGGTTGAATCTTCTCTGCTTCTTCTAACTCGCTTCTTCTCGCTTCTCAGGATAGCGTCCTTAAGCGGACACACTTGTATCGCATCCTTCTGTGGAACCACTCCATCGCCAGGAGGCGAATTGCTGCGTTGGAGAAGGAGAAGATAGCTGCTGAGGCCGCGAGCAAAAATGCAAACGACAGCACCCAACAGCTGGCCGAAGTGCAAGGTACGCCTTTAGCCACGCGGTTTCTGCGTTTTATGTTTACGCCCGCTTCTGCTTTCTCACGCGCTAACCTTTCCTTCTCTGCAGACAAACTGAAGGCCTTGGCCGATGAGCATGAGAAATGCCGCACTTTCGTGGCGAACTCCGAAGCCACCATAAAGAGACTTGAAGGTGAGTTTACTGTTTACTCGGCTTGATCTTGAATCTGTTTCCTTTTCTATTTCTCGGCTAACCTTATCAATCTCTCCGCAGAAGATCACAAGTTATTTGCTGAGACACACCAAAATTGTGTCAAGCCCGCAGAGGTGGAGAAACAGCTGTCTGACCAAGCCATTGCTCTGGTGAAGGACCACACCACTGAGATGGAGTCGCTTCAGCTTCAGTTGCAGAATGCACTCCAGGATGCCGTCAAGATTGGCGCTGAGAGGGATAGAGCGATCGCCGAGAAGGCCAAGGCCGAGACCACCTTCCGAGCCAAGGAACGGGCCCTCGAGTCTGAATGCGAGACTTTGAAGAAGACCAATGCTGATCTTTTCGCTCAGATGGACACCCTGCGCCAGATCCAAGACAAGCATATTGGCAACGACGAGTCCTGGAAAACCAAGCTGCAGCAGCTGCGCCGCCAACTGATCGGTAAGTTTTCTCTTCATTGCATCTTTTCTTCTCGGTCTTGTTCCTTCTCGGCTTCTTTTCTCTTCTCGGTTTTTGATCTTGCCACTTGATATTTCAGATATCTGGCCTCGTCTTGACTCTTCCTCTGCGCCTACGGTAGCCAAGGCCCGAGCAGTTCGCCTTTCGCTGGGTGAGCCAATTGACACCAGGGCTGAAATCGAGGACAACTTGCTGGTGCTCAAAGATTACTTCGAAATGCTGGCCGGCGTCGGAACTGACTTGATTCATGTGGGCTTTGAGCTCCACCGGCTGTTCTGGCCTCATGATCCCCAGCCAAGAAACATGCGGGATCTCGCCCTCAAGCTGGAGAACGTGAAGGCCGAGTTGAAAAAGTGGCGAGCCTCCGGAGCCCGTGCTGGTGCGGACGTGATGCTTCTCTGCATAGCATCCTGGTATGAAAACCTCGATATGCAGCGCATCCGCGGGAAGCGCAATGATTCCAAGTGGGAGACGGATGCCGAGAGCGTGGCCTTGCGCAAGCAGATTGCGTATGAAGTCGCAGAGTGCGCCGAGACGGAGGTCTACATCGAGGGCGTCCCCGAACCCGACACCGAGTACGAGGACGAAGAAGATGATGACGAAGACGATGACCTTGACGGCTTCTTCGAATCTCCCAAGGGCAAGGCCGGAAAGGGAAAGGCCGCCGTCGTCGCGAGTAGCGACGAAGACGAAGGGGCGCACATCGACTCCGAGCCACTCGACTTCGGCACCTCCTCAGGTGCTGCTCTCGACGACACGGTGCCTCCTCCTGGCCACGCTTCAGGCTCCTCCTCGGCTCCAGGACCCGTCTCGGTGGCCACGGCCACTTCCGAGCAGGCGGCCACCCAGGAGGATGCCGAGATGGAGGAATCCGCCGCCGTGCAGACGGAGGCAGATGCCACCCACGCCAGCACCGAAGGAACAGCCGCCACGACTGCCACCGAAGAAGCTGCTGCCAAGACTACCGCCGAGGAAACAGCTGCCAAGACCAGCGCCGAGAACACTGCCTCCTCAACTTGAAGCAACCTGCACTCTTTTTTACTCGAAAACTTATCAGATCCCCGGGATGCCGGGAGCAGATGTAACAGACTATCTTTATCTTGCTTGCTACTCAGTTTTTATGCCCACTCTGTTTATGTTGACATTAATCAATTTGAACGACACTGGCTTAATGCCGAGTTGTGTTTCCATGCGAGTCCCCGAGTAGCATTTCTTATTCACCCTGTCTTTTCATCTCTGCTCTACCTGCGACTTGTCGCTTGTTTGGTATTCGAGTCACAAGAATCAAGGAACAAGGCTGCAAATACTTAGCCGCTAGAAACAATCATGATAACGCAGCCCACCACTTAGCCGAGAAGACGAAAACGGTGAACAAAAAGTAACACACAATCTACTCGGTTCCTGCACTCCTTCTTCTTTTGTGATTTTCGTGTGCTCATTGACCTTTTGCTTGTTCTCTTGCTTGCCATGAAGCCGGGTTTCGGACAGCAGCAGAGTCGAAGAGTTGGCATATAGGTTTAAACACAGTACTCAATACACTTATGAGTTCTGAAGTGGAGCAACCGAATAGACAAAGGAACAAGCCGAGTAAGAAAAACACTTAGAGCAATTTTGGACGAGGGCAGTCCCCGAGAACAATTTCAGATTGCAGAGTAGAATTTCAACTCGGATGAGAGGGTACATACACATCTTTGCTTACGAATGAAAACGACGAAGTAGAGCTACATTCCAGGGACGCTTGGTTTCTTCTCCAGCTTTATCTGCCCTGTTCGTCTGCGATGGGCGCACATCTACAAGATAGTACGCATCATTGTGCAGCGCTTTGCTCACAATGAAGGGCCCTTCCCATGGAGGAGACAACTTGTGCATCCCGGCTGTGCGCTGCACCAGCCTAAGGACCATGTCTCCTTCTCGGAAAACCCTTGGGTTCACCTTTCGGCTATGATAGCGCCGCAGGTTTTGCTGGTAGATAGCCGAACGTGACAGAGTCAGCTCTCTTGCTTCTTCAAGCAGGTCAACGTCGTCTTCTCGAGCTTCTCTCGCCTCCACCTCAGTGTAGAGGGCTACTCGGGGGGAGTCATGCTCTAAGTCTATTGGCAACACGGCCTCAGCCCCGTATACCAAGAAGAATGGCGTGTAGCCGGTTGACCGGTTAGGGGTAGTCCTTAGACTCCACAACACCGCTGGCAACTCTTCTAGCCAACACCCAGGTGTTTTCAGCAATGGCTCAATCAGCCTTGGCTTTATGCCTGCCAGTACCATCCCATTTGCCCTCTCAACTTGCCCATTGGAGGCAGGGTGCGCGACTGACGCAACGTCTAGTCGGATATGCTTATCTCTGCAGAATCGCACCATTGCCCCCTCTGCAAAGTTTGTGCCGTTGTCGGTGATGATACTGTGCGGGTAGCCATATCTCATGATCACATCCTTCACAAACTTCACAGCTGTGACCCCATCGCACTTCCGAATAGGTTTCACCTCGATCCACTTGGTGAACTTGTCCACCATGACCAAGATATGTGTCATATTGCCCTTAGCCGGCTTGAAAGGACCAACCATATCCAAGCACCAAACAGCAAATGGCCATGTGATAGGAATTGTTTTCAACTCGGAAGCTGGCATGTGAATCTTACTTGCGAACATCTGGCAGCCGGCGCACTTCCTCACAATATCTTCAGCTTGTTGCAGTGCAGTGAGCCACTAGAAGCCATGCCGAAAAGCTTTCTTGACCAAAGCCCGAGAAGAGGCGTGATGCCCACATTCCCCTTGATGTATCTCCACCAGGATTTCTTCTCCTTCTTCTGGGCTCACACAACGTTGCAGCACACCAGTGGCACTTCTCTTGTGCAGCACATCTCGGACTATAGTGTAGCCCTTGGATCTTCTTTGGATCTGTCTCGCAGTCACCTCATCTTCAGGTAAAGTGCCGTCCCTTAGAAAGGATAATATGGGCATTGCCCAACTCGGTGTCTCCCGCACGGGAAACACTGGTTCGTCCATTTCCATTGGGACAGGCTCTGGTGGTTGCACAGGAGGAGTAGGAGCGCTTCTCTGCAGCCCAGACCGATTGGCGAGAACTTCTTCAATGAATGCAACAGCTTCTGGGTTGAGGGCGGCAGTCCCCGAGTAAGGAGTGGCAGTCCCCGAGTAGGGAATGGCAGTCCCCGAGTAGGGAGTGGCAGTCCCCGAGTAGGGAGTGGCAGTCCCCGAGTAGGGAATGGCAGTCCCCGAGTAGGGAACGGCAGTCCCCGAGTAGAGGACGGCAGTCCCCGGGTTCCCTGCAGCACTTCCCCAGTCAATCTCCATTGGGTCAGATTCTTCACTTGGCAGAGAAGGAACAAAGATGGATTCCGAGTTGGGGGAAGGCTTGATGGATGGCTTCCTCAAATGCTCCAAGGCAATCCCCGCCGGGATAGACTGCCGAGAAGATCCCAACTTGGATAGCTCGTCTGCTGCTTCGTTCTCTGCTCGGTGAATGTGCTGGAACTCACAGCCTTCGAAAAACCCAGTCATTGACTGCACCAGGAAGCGATACGACGCCATGTTGGCATCCAAAGCATCCCAGGTACCTGAGACTTGCTGCACCACCAGATCTGAGTCGCCATAGCAGATAATGCGCTGCACACCAACCTCCTTTGCTACTCGCAAACCATGCACCACTGCCTCGTACTCGGCTACATTGTTGGATGCCTTGAAATGAATCTGCAACACATACTTGAGCTGATCCCGCTTGGGTGATGTAAGCACCACGCCAGCACCAAGGCCTTCTTTTACCTTTGAGCCATCAAAGTGCATTTTCCAATAGTTGGAAACTGGAGCAGGAGGTTCATACTGCATCTCGGCCCAGTCCACAAGAAACTCCGCCAGGACCTGAGATTTGATTGCTTCTCTTCTCGTATACGCGGGAGCGTACGCGGCTAGCTCGATTGCCCACTTGGCTACTCTGCCACTCGCCTCCTTGTTCCCCATGATGTCCGAGATGGGAGCTGAGCTCACAACAGTGATGGGATGCTCCTGGAAGTAATGTTTCAGCTTCCTGGCGCCCAGGTACACACCATATGTCATCTTCTGGTAATGTGGATAGTTTTTCTTGGAACTGGACAGCACTTCACTGAGATAATAGACTGGGCGCTGCACACTCTTGCCTTCTTCTTCTCGCTCCACCACTATCACCACGCTGACTACTCGGTTAGTCACGGCAATGTACAGCAGCATAGGCTCTTTGGGTAGAGGACTAGCCAAGACGGGAGCGCTAGCCAACATTGCTTTCAGCTCATTGAATGCCACGTCCGCTTGCGGAGTCCAGACAAACTTGTCGCTTTTCTTCATCAGCTGGTACAGAGGTAGAGCCTTCTCGCCCATTCGGCCCAGAAAACGGCTCAGAGATGCCAGACAACCCGTGAACTTCTGCACATCCTTCAATGATCTCGGCAAAGACATGCTCTCAATAGCTTTTATCTTAGACGGATTGGCTTCAATGCCCCGACTAGAAACCAGAAAACCGAGTAGCTTTCCAGCTGGTACACCAAAGGTGCACTTACTCGGATTCAGTTTCATTTTGTACCTGCGTAGGTTAGCAAAGGTTTCCTCCAGGTCGGCAAGCAGAGTATGTGTTTTATTCGTTTTGATGACAATGTCATCTACGTACACCTGCACATTCTTGCCGAGCTGGTCATGCAAGCATTTCTGCATGCATCTCTGATAGGTTGCACCCGCATTCCTCAGGCCAAAACACATGACACGATAGCAATAAGCCCCGTACGGGGTAATGAAAGCAGTCTTTATTTGATCAGCAGGGTTGAGTGCAATCTGGTGGAAACCAGAGTAGGCATCTATGAAAGACAACAGTTCACAGCCGGCAGTGGAATCGATCACCTGATCGATGCGAGGTAGCGGGAAAGGATCCTTGGGGCATGCCTTGTTCAAGTCGGTGTAGTCGACGCACATGCGCCATGCGGTGGCAGCCTTGGGATCTTCCTTTTTCTTCTCGACCATGACCGGGTTGGCTAACCAGTCCGGGTGCAGCACTTCCATGATGAAGTTACTGATCAGCAGCTTGGTTATTTGATCACCGATGGCCTTCCTTCTCTCATCCCCGAAACGGCGCAAGGCCTGCTTCACGGGCTTGGCGTCAGGACGCACATGCAAAGAGTGCTCAACCAACTCCCTCGGGACTCCTGGTAGATCTTCATTGGTCCAGGCGAACACGTCCCGATTCTCACGGAGGAAGTGGATGAGCGCGCTTTCCTATTTCTCCGCCAACCCGGCACCAATGATGGCCACGCGCTCCGGGAACTCGGGGTCAACCTGGACTGTCTTGGTCTCCTTGGCAGCTTGGAAAGCAGTACCATGCTGAGTACTCGGCACACCTTGTGCGCCAGCTTGTGCGGACTGAGCCATGGCCACCACCTCGTACATCTTCTTCTTCTCGGCAGCAATCACCATTGATTCCGCCAGCTGGGAGCTAGCAGAGGCACACTCCATGGACTTCTTGTAATCTCCCGAGATGGTGATAATGCCATTGGGGCCGGGGATCTTCATCTTCAGATATGCCACATGAGTAGAGGCCATGAACTTGCTCAGAGCAGGCCTGCCGAGTAGAGCATGATAGGGGCTCTGATGATCCACCACTTCAAACTGCAGGCGCTCTGTGCGGCAGTTCTCCCGAGTACCGAATAGCACATCAATCCACACTCGGCCAATCGGGTTGCATGAGATCCCGGGCACAATGCCATGGAAGGTGGTCTTGCTGGGCAGCATCATGTTCTCGGCCAGGCCAAGCTTCTCGAGTGTGTCCTTGTACACGATGTTGATGCTGCTGCCGTTGTCGATCAGCACCTTGCTGAACCTCACATTCTTCTCGGGGCCCAGGAAGGTAGGATCCAGCACCAGGGCATAGGTACCCGGATTGGGCATCACCTTGGGGTGATCTGCCCGAGTCCACCTGATCTCTTGGTCGCACCAGTACATGTAGTGAGGGACAGCAGGAATCACTGCATTGACCTCCATGGCCCGCCTGTGCTGTGACTGCTTGTCGACTGCCTCAGAAGTGAAGATCATATAGCTCTCGTGGTGCTCTTGGTACTGGTTGGAGCCATTGCCCCCATTGTTGCCATTGTTGTTGTTGTTGCCCTGATAGCTGTTGTTGCCTCTGTTGTTGTTGTTGCGGTTGTAGTTGTTGTTGTTGTTGCGGTATCTCTCGTTGTTGAAGTTCCGGTTGGCTCCTAAAGCCACCTGGTTGACATTCTCTCTTCTCGGGTATACTGGCGGCCGAGTTGCGGGCGCGCGAGTAGGCTGAACAGTAGCATTGGCGGCTGGCAGAGGAGGTGGAGGAGGCAAGCCATCACTCTTGATCACATCCCACCACTCGCATTGCCGAGTAGTATGGTTCGCAGGCCTTGAGGGGTGGTGAGTGTGGAAGCTGCATGGACCATCCTTCATGTCATCGAAGACAAACTTCTTCGGCTGCTCGGAGCTCCCGCTACCCGGCTGTGCAGTGCGGAACGGTTTCTTGTTGCCTTGGCCCTGGTTCTGGTTCTGCCCGTAGGCTCCAGCAGGTTTCTGCCTCTGGCCACCACCGCCTCCGACATTCACTGCGTTCACCTCTTCGGGATCATACCGAGTATCTACTCGGCGCTTGTTGCGGAACTCGTTGCGCTTGCTGCTGTTGAAGTTTCTTCTCGGCTCAGAGGAGTCCATCAATGGCTGAGTAGGATCACCGAGTGCGTACTGATCCGCAATCTTGATGGTCTCGGCCAGGGTATTCGGCATCTCCCTCTGCAATCTCTGCCAAAGCATGCTGCCATGTCGGCAACCCTGCGCAAACCAAGTGATGGCCTGTGCTTCATTCACACCCTCACAAGTGTTCCTCAAGGTGCTCCACCGAGTAAGGTACTCGCGGTCCGTCTCGTCTTCTCGCTGCCGGCAAGCCGACAACTGCTGTGGCCTATTCTGCCTCTTGTAGGTGCTGGTGAAGTTGCTGACGAAGGCGTCCGAGAAGTCCAGCCAGCAGTTAATGCTGTGCTTGGGCAGGTTGTTGAGCCAAGTGCGAGCTGGACCCTCTAGCATCTGCGGCACATAGCGCACCGCCCATCTCCTGTTGCCACCCGCAATGTGGACCGCGGTGACGTAGTCATTGAGCCAATCTTCAGGCTTGGTGCTACCATTGTAGCTCTTGGTGCCTCTTGCGAGCTGGAAGCCCTTCACGGACGGCTCGTTCATGATGCGCGGGCCAAAGCACTCGCGGGCAGGAGGACCCGTGCTCTCAAGCCGCACCGACAAGCTGAGACGATCCAACTGGTGCCTTGCATCTCCAGGCGCCAACACGCGCTCACCAACACGGTCATGGATGTCATAACCAGCCATCTCCATAGCCGAGTAGCCATCATCATACCTATCCACCTGCATAGCTGCGGGCTGCTCCACCGGGTTGGCGACTGGTGCCACTGGGCGCGGCTGCTGCCTCTGCCGAGTAGGCTGAGCTGCAGGTTGCCGAGAAGTACCCGGACGCGCGGCTTCTCGGACACGGCTTTGAGCTTGATGGGCTTGAGAGCCTGCTCTTGCATCGTTGTGTTCCTGCCCGGGCCGCTGCGGCGCAGCAACCTGTTTCGCGGCAGCAGCCGGGTCATACACCTGCATTTGCCTGTCTCTACCCGAACGCCCGCTGCGGCTCTTCTCGCGGCTCGGATGCGGAGACGAGGCTTGATCGTTAGATCTTGCCGCATGCGAGTGAACCACCTGCGAAGCTCCAGCTCCCGGGTTGGCCTTCCGGAACTCCTCGTTCTGCCTGGCGGCCTCCAGCACCAACTCGTTGAGCCTCTCCTGCTGCCTGAGACGCGCCTCTCCATCTAGGCGCGGCAACTCGGCAGCCACGGCCTGCGCAGCCCTGAGCGTCTTGGCGGGTGTGCTGTACCTTGGCCTTGTGAAGGTGTTTGCGGTGGCGGACTGCGCGGGCTCCTCCGCAACTGTCGCCATCTCGGCGCCCAGGTTGCGCCGCGTAGCACCCACTCTGCTAGGCCTCCTGGCAACCGGCGTGAAGCCGTGAGCCTTGTTGTACTCGAGCTGGTCCAGGCTCAGCTCGAGCCTGATCTTCTCCAACTCCGCCTGCTCGGCAAGCAGCTCCTGGCGTTGCCGCTCGAGCTGCTCCCTTGCTGCAAGGAGCTCGACGTCGGTGGGCGTGGGCATGCCAGTTCGCGCGGCAGACGCGGGGATGACCGTAGACGTGGAAGGCGGCAAGTTGCTCTCCTTCTCGTAGGGCCGGTGGTTCCTGCCACCAGCAGGCGGGTCGTCAACCTCCTCGACGACGGCCGCAGCGCCAGTAGCGGCTGCGCCAGTGTTTGCCGCCAAGCCCGTCACCATCACCTCAGCGCAGCATGCGGAGCTGCATGCAGGCCTTCCGCGAGCAGCAACCACCGCGGGAGGATCCTCCGCATCGTGCACCAGCTCGGGGTAGGCGCTGTTGGCGACGGTGGCGACGTAGACGAGATGCGAGCCGAAGGACATCACCGAGCCGCCCTCCGGCATGGCCATGCCGCCGAAACAGCCGGCGTTGTCGGTGACGAAGTCGAAGGAGCCGAATCTATGGACAAGGCCACAAACTACGCGCTCCGCCGAAGAAGATCCCGTCCGAACAGAAACTCCAGCCAGCGCCGCTGGTTGCCCCACGGTGGGCGCCAACTGTCGTGGTGGTGTCACGGCAGATGCCATGGGATGGCTAAAGATGTGGGAACGATGGACGCTGGAGGTGTCCGGGGAGGGATCACGCGACGAGTAGCCGCGTGAGGTAAGATCCACACAGCACAAACAACACGATGTACCCAGGTTCAGGGCCCTCGTGAGGAGGTAAAACCCCTACTCCTGCCTTTCTCTATGTATTACGGTGTCTCTCCGAGTAGCACAGTACAAATGGTAACGCTACCAAGTAGCCTTTCTCTCCTCTCCGAGTAGGGTTAGGTCAAGAACTTAGGGATTCTAGGGTTTCCAGGGAGCAACCGTTAGCATCTATGGGAGCATGGAATGAGATCGTCCCTCGCGCAGGAGGCGGCGGGGCACCTTATATACACGGTGCCCAGCCGGATACGTCCAAATCTAGACAAGTGTCGACATAGTGTGCACACCGTCCTTTCTCCGAGTACCCGCTGACAGCTTTGGTCGTTGATCTTGGCTGCTTCTGTAAAGTCGTTGGGCAAAACTAGGGGACAGACTGGTATCACTGTACCTAGGCACAGAGTAGGCCCCCCTTATCCTGCCACGGCCTGCTTCCATGCTGTCACTGTCAGGCAGGCCGTCCCCACGTGAACAGTAGTTCGAATGCTGCCAAGTACGGACCCAGGATACGCGGGATCCTGTGTCAGAACGGCTCCTTTGACTTTCTGCCCGAGTAGGTTCCCGCCAATTCTACTCGGGCCATCTCTTCTACTCGACAGGGTAGAACTTGATTGATATCTCCTTCTGGTCATCTTGAGGTGAGACCGAGTAGCAGTCGACCGGGTAGCGAGTACCCTGTAGTCGGCTACTCGACCAAACCTCTCTTCTGTAAGCGGCCTTTACCACCTGTCTTTACCCTACTCGGGGGTAACCCCCCGACAACTTGTGGTGTTCTTGGGAGCCTCCAATTGAGTTGTGGATGCGTGCCCCAAGATTGTGGTGACACCGAGAGCCTCCAATTGAGTTGTGGATGCGTGCCTCGGATTTGAAGGTTGCCAATAGTGGAAGGTGAACTAGGCCTTTGTGGCGGAAGTTCATCGGAGAATAGGGTGAGGCCTTTGTGGCGTTGAGTAGGCCTTCGTGGTGAGCTCACACCCCTCCAACGAGACGTACTCCCCTTTGTGGGAGGAACTCGGGAATACATCATCGTCTCCGTGTGCCTCGGTTATTTCTATACCCGAGCTTTTTACTTATGCAATTTACATTGTGATAGCCTTCGAGCTTGAAGTTATATATATTGCTATCACCTTGTTACTTGTATTGCTTAGCATAAGTTGTTGGTGCATCTAGTTGGCCATAGAATATTTAGGTTGTATGCTTGTTAATTTAAACACCTAGTTTATTTCCGCATTTAGCAAGCCTTAACCGGAAAAGTTTTAATCGCCTATTCACCCCCCTCTAGGCGACGTCGTTGTCCGTTCAGGATTCGCTTCCCGTGCTTATCCTGCGCGGATGTACATCCTGGCGACGGCGATCGCCGGGGTTGTGTGCGGTGGCGGTGGTAGTTCAGAGATCAGAGAGGCAGAGGGAGGAGGAGAAAGGAAACGGCGGCGGTGGTGAGAGAGAGGAGGAGGAGAAGCTAGGGCACGGGGAGGAGCTCGGGGTAGGTTTTAAAGAGGAGGGGGAGCTCTGCTGGCCGTTCCCCCCCCCCTCTGCTGCTCGACGTGGACAGCGTCGATGGACGCCGTACAGAGGTAAGGGAAAGGGGAGAGAGGTGGGCTGGGCCTGGGGGGAAAAGGTTTGGTGGGCTCAGCCCACTGGCCTGCCCTCTCCCCTCTCTTTTTTTTCTGTTTTCCGATTCTCTTTTTTTTTGCAGAAAAAGAAAAGGGAAGAAAGGAGAGCTTTTGGGGGTTGGAAAAAATTTGGAATAATTTTTATAGATTGTTATTTACAAAAGCCCAACTGTGCAATTGTTTGTTTTTTAAAATTTTGAATTTAGTTGCTGTTTGGAAATTCAAATGAATTTGAGCAATTTTTGGTATTAATTGAATAATTGAAAGGAGCAAGTTAAAAGTTTTTAATTTCAAGTTTAATGGAAACAAATGATTGATTTGTTTTGTGATTTTTATTTGAAACATTGTAACAGAACAAGTATGAACAAGAATTTGAAATTTGTTTGAAATTCAAATGGAAAAACAAGGGAAAACAAATGGAAAACAAATGCAAAGCTTATGATGACATGATGCAAAACATAAATTAACAAAAAGCAAACCTACTAAAGGTGTTTTTCATACTTGGGATGTTACAAGCATCCGGTCGCCGAGGCGGTCAGTGACGTCTCTCGGATCAGCGTACCCGGCTTGCTCCATCGCCGAGTACCCGTCATTGTAGCGGTCCTGCTGCACAGCTGCGGGTTGAACCACCGGGTTGGCAGCCACCGCCACGGCTTGTGTCGTGGTGGTATCACGGCAGATGCCATGGGATGGCTAAAGTTGGGGCCGATGGACGCTGGAGGTGCTCGGGGAGGGATCACACAGCGAGTAGCCGCGTGGGATGGATCACAAACACTGCAAACACCAAGATCTTACCCAGGTTCAGGGCCCTCGTGTAGAGGTAACACCCCTACTCCTGCCTCTCTCTTTATATGTGTGTTACCGAGTAGCCACAGTACAATCAGGCCTTCAGCCGAGTAGCCACTCTACGCTCTCGTTCTCTCTAAGTGTTGCCTCGTCTAGGATCCAAACGTATGCAGCGACCCTCTCACAGGAGGAGGCAGGGCACCTTATATACTGGTGCCCAGCCGAATAGAAAACAACTATAAGGTACATCGAGATGTGACGGGAGCCCTGCAGAACCGCGCACGCCTCCGGGTTGTCGCTGACACTCGCCCCGTAAGTCGTTGTGCCGTTCGGAGATGGGACCTGTCCACCCTTGTCTGTGAGATAGGGTAGGCCCCTAGCCTTGTCCTGTCCCCTCTGTCAGTGACAGGACTAGACAGGCGCCTACCGCACTATAGCCACGCCGTGGTGCAGATAGTCACGCACTCCGTAAGTTGAACCGCACGCCGTACGGACACAGGATACGCGGGATCCTGTGTCAGAACGGCTCCATTGACTTCTGGTCCGAGTAGGAATCCACTCCCTCTACCCGGACAATTTCCTCTACTCGGAAGAATACAACTTCCTTGATTCTTCCTCCTGGTCATTGGTAGGTACTACCGGATAGCTGTCCACCGGGTAGCGAGTACCGGGTAGCCAGCCAACTTGGTCACAACTGCTCTTCTGGTCTTGCCTTTAGCACCTGCCTTACCCCTACTCGGGGGTAACCCCCCGATAGCTTGCGGCTGCACCCTCTGCTGAGTTGGCTGGGCAGCATGATGCCGAGATGTTCCCTCTCGGTTTACTCCTTGCCCCTTGCTGTCAGCTTTAGTGGCTTGATAGCCTGCTCCTGTAGAGTTGTGTTTATGGCCGGGCTGCCGCTCTACAGCGTGTTGTTTTGCAGCGACAGCCGGGTCGTACACCTGCATCTGTTTGTGTGTCCTAGAGGTCACGCTCTGGGCTCTATCACCGCCGAGAAGCGGCGATGATGCCTGATCCATAGATCTCAGCACATGCGAATGAACAACATGGGAAGCTCCAGCACCCGGATTGGCTTTCCGGAACTCCTCGTTCTGCCTGCCGGCTTCTAGCACTAGCTCATTGAGCCTATCCTGCTGCCTAGCGCG
Source organism: Alopecurus myosuroides (assembly GCA_028641055.1). Classification (NCBI taxonomy): domain Eukaryota; kingdom Viridiplantae; phylum Streptophyta; class Magnoliopsida; order Poales; family Poaceae; genus Alopecurus; species Alopecurus myosuroides. The sequence continues at coordinate 211,960,337 of CM054059.1, forward strand.
AGCATCACCGGTGAGATGCGGCAACTCAGCAGCAATATGCGCTGTGTGCGTTTCTAACCGGCGCGCAGCCCACGCCGCACGATCTCAGTGCACAACTGATCCCACTATCTCCGCTCGTAACGGCAACTCGAGGGGAGATATAAATACCCCCTCGGTAACTCCTCCTTCTCTTTCCTGCTCACTTCCATCTTCCGCCCCTTCGCATCTCCGCCGCCGCAGAGCACTCCGCCGTCGTGCATCCTTGCCGTGCCGCTGCTCCGTGCGACACCGGAAAGAGAGAGATCACTTTCTCCACCCATCTCTTCCACAGATCTTCCACCAATCCATCTCATCTCCATGGCCCGCGGAGATGACGACGCTCGCGCCGGATGGGAGGGATCTGACGTCACGGCGGAATATTGCCGGTGGTTGGTTAATACCCGCCGCGTCCCTCCCGACGTGCAGTGCCGGCAGCCGGACGGCGAAACCATCCCCGCGCCGCAGGAGGGCGAGTTCGTCGTCTTCCTCGTGCACTTCAAGCGGGGATTTGGCCTCCCGGCGTCGGACTTCTTCAGGGAATTCGTCAATCACTTCGGTCTACAGCCGCATCACCTGCCCCCCAATGCCATGGTGATGCTCGCCTTCCACGCCGTGGTCTGCGAGGCGTTCCTGGGCGTGCGCCCGACTGTTCATACCTGGGCGCGGTACTTCTTCTTCTGGAAGCAAAGCGTCCCCAAGCCCGAAAGCACAGAGAGCTCCCGCGCCATGACGAAGACGGGAAGCGCGATGATGCTGTAGCGCACCGCCGGCAGCCACCCGCGCGTCAAGGGGCTCGACACGGTACGTAAGTGGCAGCGCTCCTTCCTTTACGTTAAGAACGTTCCTGCCGAAGAACGAGCGCCAATCACGGACCGGATAAATCTCCCCAAGTGGACGAATACGCCGCCAACCCAGCAGAATTGGGGATACAAGCTGAAGAATCGTGACGAAATCCTTCAGATCGAGAAGCGCCTCGCCGAGCTGACGGAGTTGGGATTCAAACGCAATGATCCCATCGCGTGTTGGATCTCATGCCGAGTGCTCCCGCTTCAACGCCGCTCCCACAAGATGTGCCACATGGGAGGCTGCCGGGACTGCACGAGGACCACCACCTTCGAGCTTAGCACCGCCGATGTCGCCATCTGGGCGAGATCCATCATGAAGACCAGCCTCACCGACACCTGGCAATACGGCTTTGTGCCGTACAGCCATACTAAGCGCATCGAACAGGTTAGCCCTCTCTTTTCTGTCTATGTACCTTGATACCGAGTAGAACATCTCAAATATCCTGTAGGCCTTAAGTGCTTTGTGTTTGCATGCCATGTTGAGTAGCACACCCCGAGCATCTTAGTTGGCTTTATGTGCTTTGTGTTTGCACGCCCCGTCGAGTAGAGAACCTTAGCCTAATATGCTTTGTGTTTGCATGCTACTCTGAATAGGATTTTCTGGATTTATATGCTTTGTGTTTGCATCCTGTACCGGGTAGAACCCCTCAGCCTTGTACTCAATTGATTTGCACCACTTGCTTGTCTTTCCGGCATATCGATCAACAAGCTGTTGAAGATGAGGAGCTCTTTGAGGCCAACTGGATCAGTGACCGAGAAGAGGACGATGAGACTGCCTACGATACCCAGGACACCCTCTGTATCCCTCACGCCGAACAGTCGGGTAAGCATCAAGTTGACGCGTCCATTCGGGATTGGTCCGAGGACGAAGAAGGTGACTAAGTTCACCTCTCTTATTGCGAGTAGCGGAACCCAACCTCCCTTTCCGTTTCTCAACTCTTTTTTCTCTTCTATTCTGCAGATGATCCTGAGGTGGACGAGGAAGACGAGGATGCCCTCGACGTCGATCCTATCTCTGTAGCTGCTCCTACTACTCGGAAGAGGACGGGTAGCGGTGCCCAAGAGACTGCCGCCAAGAAAACCAAGAAGGCTGAGAAGAAGAAGAAGGTTGCCATCACCAAAAGGCAACTCCCCACCCGCAAGGGGTAAGTAACTTTCATCTGAGTTGCATTCTACTCCCGCTTCTCGGTGTTCTCTTCCCTTCCTCTTTGTTTCTGAACTCCCCTTCTGTTTTAGTGATCCTCTGGATGCCGATGCTGCTGCGGCTCCCACCACCTCCAAGAGAAAACCTGCCATCGACCTCGAGAAACTCATTGACCTCTCCGAGGATGAGGACAAGCCAGCAGCGGCGGATAGGACACGTGCGCCCTCTCCCGTGAAGGCAGAAGAAGAAGACGCCGGCGCTGAGAACATGGGTGCTGGTGCCCAAAACATGGACTTGGAGCAGCAGGCCCGCGCGGATCAGAGCGCGCAGGATGCTGCTCACGATGAGACGCCTTCTTCTCCCCCAGCTGCCTCAGCTGGGGAGAATACCAATCAATAAGTTGAGCACCAAGATCATGCCGCCCTTGAGCGGCAGGATGAGAACCTGGAGCAGCCGCTAGACGAAGGTGCGGTTCAAGACGACCCCGCGGCCCAACCGCGGGTAGAAGTCGCAGAAGATGTACGCCCGAATCCCGCTGCCGAGCAGCGGGCTGAGGATACTGTGGTGGAGCAAAACCTGCAGGGCCAAGCGCAGCCGGACGCTGCGTTGGGTAGCCGGCCCCCTGTGCCGCCTACTCAGCAGGTTACTCCACCTACTGCACCGAGACCTCCATGACCACAGAAGAAAACCAGGACTGCACCGAGCCCTCCCGCAAAGAAAAGCACGTAGAAGACCGCGCCGAGCCCTCCTTCCAAGCAAGGTACCAAGAAGCCTGCTTCTCAGACGGATGCTACCGGCAAGAAGGCCGTTCAGCCTGACGCCCCAACTCGCCGGAATCCGCCGCGCCATGCTGCGCAGGACAATGCACTGATGCCACCGCCCAAATCAACCATGAAGCCTGCTGCTAAAAGCGCGCAGCTTACACTTGGCGCTCCTGGCAGTTCTGCTGGCGCGGGCGAAGGATCGAGCGCGAGCCCTCCTCAGTCGCAGCCCAGCTTCCTGCCCTACACGCTGCAGATGGCCAAGCAGCACAGTATTGAGTTGACCAAGGGTGAGCAGCGGACCGCTCTTACGAAGGGCGCCCAGGCCAAGGCGGTGGACGCCAAGTTGTCGGAGAAGAAGAAAACCCTTGTGTTCCACTCACGCGAGGCCAACGAGACTGAAGTTCAAACCGAGGGGCTCCAGCAGGTGATTGACCGAGTAGGCTTCATTGATCAGGTGTGGGAGAGCAGCGTCCTTGGGAACAAGACGTGGGATGGCAGCACTGTAGGCACGCTGGACCACTGGCGTACTGACTGGAACAAGGCTGATATGGGCTACAATCCCATGACCATCGCCTCCAACACATGTACGCTGGCCGCGAAGCTATTCGTCCATCGCAAAGCCGCCGAAGACATCGAGCAGACATACGCTGTAAGTTCCTTTTGCTTGTTCTGAGTTGTGACTTTTCTTCTCTTCTGTTCTTGTTTTTCTCCCTAGCCACTATCAAGTCCCCGAGATTCGGGCCGAGTGGACGGGTGCTCAACCGAGTTGCCGTCTTCTCGGGCCAAATCTTCCAAAAATTATCTAATTCGTTTTCTTCCTTTTCCCCAGAATAGCCTCATGAAGAGGACCAACTTGTTCCGGCGGCTGCTCTGGAACCATAGCATCGCTACCCGACGGCTCGCGGCCCTGGAAAAAGAGCGCAAGAACGACGCTGAGTTGGAGCAGGCGGCAGTGGATCGTGCCCTTCAACTCTCTGCAATCGAAAGTAAGCCTTTAGCTATTCGGTTAGTGAGTTTTGTGTTTACGCCCGGATTTGCTCTTTTCTCTAACTCTGTTTACTCTGCAGGCAAACTCAAAGAACTGCAGGAGCAGCACCAGCACTGCCACGTCTTCACTGCCTCCGCCGAGAGCAAGATCAAGGAGCTGGAAGGTGAGTTGCCGTCTTCTCGCTTGTTTTACTCTTTTTTCTTGGTTACTCTGCTCACCGTGCTGTTTCTTTCCGCAGAAGAGTCCAAGAAATTCCGTGAGGAGCATCTCGATTGCTTGAAGCCTGCGGAGGTGCAGCAGCAGCTAGCCAGCCAAGAAGCAGAGCTGAGGAACGAACGCGACGCAGAGCGCGCCGAGTTCGAACAGATGCAGGTCAAGCTGAGAGACACTCTCCAGGATGCCCTAAACCAAACCGCCGAGAAGGACCGAGTCAAGGCAGCAGCCAAAGCTAAGGAGAGGGCCCTCGAGTTGGAAATCGAGGTGCTGAAGAATAGCAACGCGGACCTCATGCTTCAGCTGGCCAATGCGCGTAGAATCGAAGAAAGGCATATTGCCGATGAGGAGTCCTGGAAGAACAAGCTGCATGCGCTACTCATTGACCTCAACAGTAAGTTTGTGCTTTTCTGCATTTGACTGCTTCCTTCTTCTCTTCCCTTGGCTTTGTTTGCTTCTCCTCTTTCCTACTTGACTGCATTTCCGCTCCGTTTCCATTTCTGACTCTTTCCGATAGCTTTCTCAGATATCTTCCCTGATCTCTGCACGGTTAGCACGCCTGCTTTGGCCAAAGCTCAAGGAATCCGAGCTGAGAAAGGATTGCCCACCAGCACCAAGTCTACGATCGAGGACAACCTCACGAGCATCCAGTCACAGCTCCGCCAGCTTAGGGGCTTGGGCACCGGCCTGGTGTCGACGGCCTTCAAGCTGCACGATCTGTTCTGGCCTCGCGAGTCTGCGCCCAAAACTATTCGCGCCCTCGCCGAGAAGCTGGATGATGCAAAGGCCGAGTTGAAGAAGTGGCGTGCATCCTCAGCTCGGGCAGGCGCCGATCTGCTGCTTCTCTTCATCTGCAGCTGGTACGAGAACCTAAACCTCGACACCATCCTTGAGGTGCGCCTGGGCTTGAAGTGGTCAGACGATCCCAACTGCGTGGCTCTCTGCAAGGCAGTCGCGTACGAGATCGCCTCCTATGCGGACACTGCCCTCTTCGTCGACGGCCCCACCGAGCCTGACACCGAGGCGGAAATCGAGGATGAAGATGAAGAGGAAGATGAAGATGAGGACACCGAGTCGGAGGACATGAGTGTCTTCAAAAATACTGGTGCCGAGGAGGGATCCGGGAAGGGGAAGGGCAAGGCTGTTGCGGATAGCGACGAGGAGCCGGAAACCGAGGGCCAAGATGCCACCATCACCACCGAGATGGTGACCCAGGCTGCGGCTCCCGAGCTGGGCTCGTCCTCTGGCGCGGCGCTTGATGACGCGGCGCTACTCCGCACTCAATCCACTGCTTCCACCTCAGCTACCGACCCCATCTCGGTGGCCACTGCCACCTCTGAGCGAGCCACCGCCAACACCGAAGCTGATGCTGCCAACGCCAACCTGGACAACACTGCTACTTCCAACCAGTGATCTCCTGCAAACACTTATGCCCTAGAATTTTTATCAGATCCCCGGGATGCCGGGTGCATATGTATCAAACAATTATCATTTCCGTCGCTACTCGGTTTTATTTCCCTTGAAGTTTGAAGTTTATTAATTTGAGCAACACTAGCCCGATGCCGGATTGCGTTATAGTGCAAGTCCCCGAGTTGCATTTTTTATCCGCTCTTTCCTTTTTTTCTTAGCTCTTACCTGCAACTTGTTGCTTTGTTGGTAGTCGAGTCACAAGAGTTCAAAGTATGAGTTTCAAATACTTAGCCACTTAGAAAAATTCATAGTAACGCTGCCCACCACTTAGCCGGAAAGAAAAAACAGTAAAAAACACTCTACTCGGTTGCCACACGCTTCCTTTCCTTTGCAATTTTTCATGTGTTCATTGACTCTTTGGCTTGTTCTCTGGCTTGCCATGAAGCCGGGTTGCGGACAGCAGTAGAGTCGCAGAGTGTCCGGTGAGTTTAAACACACTACTTTGTATGCTTTTGAAATTCTAAGTGGTTCAACCGAATAGACAAAGTAAAGCAGAGTAAACACAAGGAACAGTTTGGACGAGGGCAGTCCCCGAGTTCAATTTCAGATTGCCGAATAGAAGTTTAACTCGGATAAGAGAGTACATACATAATTTGCTCACGAATGAAAACAGCGGAGTAGAGCTACATTCCAAGGGCGCTTGGATTCTTCTCCTGCTCTATCCGGCATGTTCTTCTGGGATGGCTGTGCGTCAACAAGGTAATAGGCATCATTGTGTAGAGCCTTGCTCACAATGAACGGCCCATCCCACGGAGGAGATAGCTTGTGCATCCCGGCAGTGCGTTGCACAAGCCTAAGCACCATGTCTCCTTCTCGGAAAACCCTTGGGTTCACTTTCCGGCTATGATAACGCCTCAAGTTTTGCTGATAAACAGCTAAACGTGACAGAGTTAACTCTCTTGCTTCTTCTAGCTGGTCAACGTCATTTTCTCGAGCTTCTCTAGCCTCTGCCTCCGTGTAGAGCGTTACACGGGGCGAGTCATGCTCTAGGTCAGTAGGCAACACGGCCTCAGCTCCATAAACCAGAAAGAATGGCGTGTAGCCAGTTGACCGGTTAGGGGTAGTCCTTAGACTCCACAACACCGCTGGCAATTCGTCTAGCCAACACCCAGGTGTTTTCAGCAGTGGCTCAATCAGCCTTGGCTTTATGCCTGATAGCACCATGCCGTTTGCTCTTTCCACTTGCCCATTGGAGGCGGGATGCACAACATATGCAACATCTAGCCGAATGCGCTTATCTCTGCAGAACCTCGCAAACCTGCCTTCAGCTAAGTTTGTGCCATTATCCGTGATAATGTTGTGCGGGTAGTCATACCTCAGGATCACATCCTTTAGGAAACTCACAGCAGTGGCTCCATCACACTTCCGAATAGGCTTCACCTCAATCCATTTTGTGAATTTGTCAACCATGACCAGAATGTGAGTCATGTTGCCTCTAGCCGGCTTGAAAGGACCCACCATATCCAAGCACCAAACAGCAAATGGCCAAGTAATGGGAATGGTCTTCAATTCGGAAGCTGGCATATGAATCTTACTTGCAAATCTTTGGCAGCCATTGCACTTTCTCACAATATCTTCAGCTTGCTTCAAGGCAGTGAGCCAAAAGAAGCCATGCCGAAAAGCCTTGTTGACCAGCGCCCGAGAAGAGGCGTGATGCCCGCATTCTCCTTGGTGTATCTCCACCAAAATTTCTTCTCCCTCTTCTGGCTCTACACAGCGTTGCAACAGACCAGTAGGACTTCTTCTATGCAGCACATCTCTGAAGATTGTATAGCCCTTGGATCTTCTCGGAATTTGCCTCGAGGTAACCTCATCACTCGGCAAGGTGCCGTCTTTTAGAAAGGATAATATGGGCATAGCCCAACTCGGTGTCTCCCGGATGGGAAACACTGGTTCGTCCATTTCCATTGGATCAACCACCACTTCTTCTTCTTCTAGGGCGGGGACGAGTCCTCGAGATCTCGTGCACGCAGCGAGAACTCCCTCAATGAATGCGACAGTCCCCGAGTTATGAGGGGCAGTCCCCGAGGTAGGAGGGGCAGTCCCCAAGTAAGAGGGGACAGTCCCTGGGTTGCAGGCGCGAGTCCCCGGGATGGAGACGGCAGTCCCCGGGTTCTCTTTTGTAGCCTCCCAGTTAATCTCCATTGGGATAGCTTCTTCACCAGGCAGAGAAGGAACAAATAGGATTCCGAGTTGGGGGATGGCTTGATAGATGGCTTCCTCAAATGCTCCACGGCAACCCCAGCCGGGATGTATTGCCGAGAAGACCCCAACTTGGACAGCTCATCAGCTGCCTCATTCTCTGCTTGGTGTATGTGTTGGAACTCGCATCCTTCAAAGAATCCAGTCATGGTTTGCACCAGGAACCGATATGAAGCCATGTTGGCATCTAGAGCATCCCAAGTGCCTGAAACTTGCTGCACAATGAGATCTGAGTCGCCATAGCATATGATGCGCTGCACGCCAACCTCCTTGGCCACCTTCAAGCCGTGTACCACGGCCTCGTACTCTGCTACATTGTTGGATGCCTTGAAGTGGATTTGCAGTATGTACTTGAGTTGATCTCGCTTGGGTGACGTGAGCACCACGCCAGCACCCAAGCCTTCCTTCACCTTGGAGTCATCAAAATGCATCTTCCAGTAATTGGATACCGGAGTAGGAGGCTCATACTGCACCTCAGCCCAATCCACCAGGAAATCCGCAAGGATCTGAGACTTGATGGCTTCTCTTCTCGCATACGCGGGAGCGTACGCGGCCAGTTCAATTGCCCACTTGGCTACTCTGCCACTTGCTTCCTTGTTGCCCATGATGTCCGAGATGGGAGCAGAACTCATCACAGTGATGGGATGCTCTTGGAAATAGTGCTTCAGCTTCTTGGCGCCCAGGTACACGCCGTAAGTCATCTTCTGGTAATGTGGGTAGTTTTGCTTGGAGCTGGACAGCACCTCACTGAGATAATATACAGGCCGCTGCACAATCTTGCCTTCTTCTTCTCTCTCTACCACAATCACCACACTGACCACTCGGTTAGTCGCAGCAATGTATAGCAGCATTGGCTCTTTGGGTAGCGGGCTAGCCAAGATTGGAGTGCTACCCAGCATGTCCTTCAGCTCCTTGAACGCCACATCAGCTTGCGGTGTCCAGACAAACTTGTCATTTTTCTTCATCAACTGATACAGAGGCAAGGCCTTCTCGCCCATTCGGCCCAGGAAGCGGCTTAGAGAAGCCAAGCAACCAGTGAACTTTTGCACATCCTTCAGGGATCTCGGCAAAGACATGCTCTCAATAGCTTTTATCTTTGAAGGATTGGCCTCAATGCCCCGACTGGATACCAAGAAGCCGAGTAACTTGCCAGCCCGGACGCCAAAGGTGCATTTAGTCGGATTCAGCTTCATCTTGTACTTGCGCAAGTTGGAAAATGTTTCCTCAATGTCACTAAGCAGAGTATGTGTTTTATTCGTTTTGATGACAATGTCATCTGCGTACACCTGCACATTTTTGCCAATTTGATCATGCAAGCATTTCTGCATGCATCTCTGATAGGTAGCCCCCGCATTCCGCAACCCAAAGCACATGAGACGATAGCAACAAAACCCCGTACGGGGTAATGAAAGCAGTCTTTATTTGATCAGCAGGGTTGAGAGCTATCTGATGAAAACTAGAGTAGGCATCTATGAAAGACAAAAGCTCACAACCAGCTGTGGAATCGATCACCTGATCTATGCGGGGTAGCGGAAAGGGATCTTTGGGGTAGGCCTTGTTCAGGTCGGTGTAATCCATGCACATGCGCCATGCGGTATCCGCCTTGGGGTCCTCCTTCTTCTTCTCGACCATCACCGGGTTGGCTAGCCAGTCAGGATGCAAAACCTCCATGATGAAGTTGCTTATCAGCAACTTGGTGATCTGGTCACCAATGGCCTTCCTTCTCTCATTGCCAAAGTGGCGCATCGACTGCTTCAGTGGCTTGGTATCATGCCGCACATGTAGCGAGTGCTCAACCAACTCCCTCGGGACACCTGGTAGATCCTCATTGGACCAGGCGAACACGTCCCGATTCTCACGGAGGAAGTGGATGAGCTCGCTTTCCTATTTCTCTCCCAACCCGGTGCCAATGATGGCAACAGGGTCTGGGAACTCAGGGTCAACCTGGACTTTCTTCGTTTCCTGGGACGCCTGGAATGCAGTCCCGTACTGGGAACTCGGCATGTCGGGCGCACCACCTTGCGCTGCTTGCGCCATCGCCACCACCTCGTACATCTTCTTCTTCTCGGCAGCAATGACCATGGATTCCGCTAGCTGGGAACCAGCAGAGGCACACTCCAAAGACTTCTTGTAGTCACCCGAGATGGTGATCACTCCATTAGGACCAGGGATCTTCATCTTCAGATAGGCAGCATGGGTAGAGGCCATGAACTTGGTGAGTACAGGCCTACCTAGAAGAGCGTGGTAGGGGCTCTGAAGATCAACCACCTTGAACTGGACGTACTCGGTGCGGCAGTTTTCCCTGGTGCCGAATAGGACATCCAACCAGATGCGGCCGATTGGAGCACAAGATACCCCCGGAACAATTCCGTGAAATGTGGTCTTGCTGGGTAGTAGCATGTTCTCGCCAAGGCCGAGCTTCTCAATGTATACAGATACAAGATGTTGATGCTGCTGCCGTTGTTGATCAGCACCTTGCTGAAACGGACATTCTTCTCGGGTCCCAGAAAAGTGGGATCCAGCACCAAAGCATAGCTACCCGGGTTGGGCATCACCTTGGGGTGATCAGCCTTGGACCAAGTCACCTCCTGGTCGCACCAGCGCAGATAGTTAGGCACTGCCGGGATGACGGCGTTTACCTCCATTGCACGCCTGTGCTGCGACTGCTTGTCAACTGGCTCGGTGATGAAAATCATGTAGCTATCGTGGTGCTCTTGGTACTGGTTGCGGTCTCCACCACCATTGTTGCCATTCTTGTTGTTACCTTGGTTGTTGTTGTTGTTGTTGTTGTTGCCTATGTTGTTGTTGCGGGTGTAGTAGTAGTACTAGTTGTTGTTGTTGTGGTAGCGGTCGTTGTTGAAGTAGCGGTTGGCTCCTAAAGCCACCTGGTTGACATTCTCTCTTCTCGAGAACGCGGCCGGCCGAGGAGCGGGTGCCCAAGCTGGCTGCACATTGGCATTCGCTGCTGGCAGAGGAGGAGGAGGAGGCAAGCCCTCGTTCTTGATCTGTTCCCACCAACTGCATTGCCGAGTAGTATGGTTGGCAGGCCTAGCAGGATGCCGAGTGTGGAATCTGCACGGGCCATCCTTCATCTCCGTAAAGACGAAGTTTGGGGCAGGACCCGAGTTGCCGCTACCCTGCTGGGAAGCACTGTATGGTTTCTTGATGCCTTGGCCCTGATTCTGGTTTTGCCCGTACTGGGCTCCAGCAGTTTTTTGCCTCTAGCTACTCCCAACAGCCGCGGTTACAACATTCACCTCCTCGGAATCATACCGAGTATCAATCCGGTCGCCCCTGCGCTTGTTGCGGAAATCATTACGCTTGCTGCTGTTGTTGTTGTAGTTCCTTCTCGGCTCGGGGGAGTCCATTAGAGGTTGAGTTGGATCGCCGAGTGCATACATGTCAGCAATCTTGATGGTCTCCGCGAGTGTACTCGGCATCTCACGCTGCAGCTTCTGCCACAACATGCTGCCATGCCTGCAGCCCTGCGCAAACCAAGTGATGGCCTGGGCCTCATTCACACCTTCACAGGTGTTCCTCAAGGTGCTCCACCGAGTAAGGTACTCGCGGTCGGTCTCGTATTCCCGCTGCTTGCAAGCGGACAACTGCTGCGGCCTATTCGGCCTCTTGTACGTGCTGGTGAAGTTGCTGATGAAGGCATCCGAGAAGTCCAGCCAGCAATTGATACTGTCCTTGGGCAGGTTGTTGAGCCACGTCCGAGCTGGACCCTCAAGCATTTGCGGCACATACCGCACATCCCATCTCCGGTTCCCGCATGCAATGTGCACTGCTGTGACATAGTCACTCAACCAGTCTTCTAGCTTGGTGCTGCCATTGTAGCACTTGGTCCCCCTGACCAGCTGTAAGTGGTTCACGGAAGGCTCGTTCATGATACGGGCGCCAAAGCATTCTGGGCCAGGCGGCCCCTTGCTCTCGAGTTGCGCGGACAGGTTGATCCTGTCCAGCTTGAACCTCGCATCACTGGGTTCCAGCATGCGCTCACCAAGGCGATCAACAACATTCTGGGGTCAGCATAACCGGCTAGCCCCATCGCCGAGTAGCCATCATCGTATCTGTTCTCCTGCACGATTGCGGGTTGCACCACAAGGTTGGCAGCAGGCTGCTGCGTCCTCTGCCGAGTAGGCTGAGCAGCAGGACGCCGAGAAGGCCCCGCGTTATCTCCGCTTTGTGCCCTACTCTGAGCTTTATGGGCTTGATAGCCTGCTCCTGCAGTAGTGTGTTTCTGACCGGATTCTCGCGGCACAGCGCGCTGTTTCGCGGCGAGAACCGGGTCGTACACCTGCATCTCTCTACCTTTCCCAGAGCGTTCACTCTGGTCTCTCTCGCGACTGGGATGCGAGGATGAGGCCTGATCGTTAGATCTGACCGCATGCGAATGCACAACCTGAGAAGCACCAGCACCTGGATTGACTTTCCGGAACTCTTCATTCTGCCTAGCAGCCTCTAGCACCAGCTCATTGAGCCTCTCCTGCTGCCTAGCGCGCGCGTCGCCAGCTTGGTTTGGCAACTCTGCGGCTACAACCTCTGCAGCTCTAAGGGTTTTGGCGGGGGTGCTGTTTCTAGGCCTGGTGGAGGTGTTTGTGGTGGCAGATTGGCTAGGAGCCTCTACAACGGTCGCCATCTCGGCTCCCAAGTTGCGACGCGTAGCGCCTACCTTGCTAGACTTCCTAGCAACAGGAGTAAAGCCGTGGGCCTTGTTGTACTCGTTCTGATCTAGGCTAAGCTCGAGCCTAACCTTATCCAACTCCAGCTGCTCGGAGAACAACTCCTGGCGCTGCCGGTCGAGCTGCGCCCTCATGGTCAAGAGCTCAAGCTCGGTGGGAGGCGGCATGCCCATCCGCACGGCGGATGCCGGTATCGTTGGTGTAGTGGAGAGGGGGATGTTAAAGTCCTTCTCGTAGGGCTTGTGGGTCTTCCCGCCAGCACTCGAGCCAGCGAGATCCTCGATGACGCCCGCGGCAGCAGCCGCGCCCTTCCCGGCATCGGCGGCCAGGCCAGCCACCATCACCTCCACGCTGTCCGCAGAACGGCCAATCGGCCTTCCGCGGGCAGCGATCACAGCAGGAGGATCCTCCGCGACCAGCACCTCCTCTGGGAACTCGTGGACGATGGCGGTGGCGACGTAGACGAGATGCGAGCCGAAGGAGAGCACTGAGCCGCCTTTCGGCAAGGGCCTCCCGCCGAAATCTCCGGCGTTGTCGGTGACGAAGTCGAAGGAGCCGAATCTGTGGACAAGGCCACAGACCACGCGCTCCCCAGTAGCAGAAACGGGTCCCGTCCGAACATGGACTCCAGCCAGCGCAGCTGTCTGCCCCACGGTGGGCGCCAACTATCGTGGTGGTATCACGGCAGATGCCATGGGATGGCTAAAGTTGGGGCCGATGGACGCTGGAGGTGCTCGGGGAGGGATCACACGGCGAGTAGCCGCGTGGGATGGATCACAAACACTGCAAACACCAAGATCTTACCCAGGTTCAGGGCCCTCGTGTGGAGGTAACACCCCTACTCCTGCCTCTCTCTTTATATGTGTGTTACCGAGTAGCCACAGTACAATTAGGCCTTCAGCCGAGTAGCCACTCTACGCTCTCGTTCTCTCTAAGTGTTGCCTCGTCTAGGATCCAAACGTATGCAGCGACCCTCTCACAGGAGGAGGCAGGGCACCTTATATACTGGAGCCCAGCCGAATAGAAAACAACTATAAGGTACATCGAGATGTGACGGGAGCCCTGCAGAACCGCGCACGTCTCCGGGTTGTCGCTGACACTCGCGCCGTAAGTCGTTGCGCCGTTCGGAGATGGGACCTGTCCACCCTTGTCAGTGAGATAGGGTAGGCCCCTAGCCTTGTCATGTCCCCTCTGTCAGTGACAGGACTAGACAGGCGCCTACCGCACTGTAGCCACGCCATGGTGCGGATAGTCACGCACTCCGTAAGTTGAACCGCACGCCGTACGGACACAGGATACGCGGGATCCTGTGTCAGAACGGCTCCATTGACTTCAGGTCCGAGTAGGAATCCACTCCCTCTACCCGGACAACTTCCTCTACTCGGAAGAATACAACTTCCTTGATTCTTCCTCCTGGTCATTGGTAGGTACTACCGGATAGCTGTCCACCGGGTAGCGAGTATCGTGTAGCCAGCCAACTTGGTCACAACTGCTCTTCTGGTCTTGCCTTTAGCACCTGCCTTACCCCTACTCGGGGGTAACCCCCCGACAGCTTGCGGCTGCACAGCTGCCTGCGGCTGCACCCTCTGCTGAGTTGGCTGGGCAGCATGATGCCGAGATGTTCCCTCTCGGTTTACTCCTTGCCCCTTGCTGTCAGCTTTAGTGGCTTGATAGCCTGCTCCTGTAGAGTTGTGTTTATGGCCGGGATGCCGCTCTACAGCGTGTTGTTTTGCAGCGACAGCCGGGTCGTACACCTGCATCTGTTTGTGTGTCCTAGAGGTCACGCTCTGGGCTCTATCACCGTCGGGAAGCGGCGATGATGCCTGATCCATAGATCTCAGTCCATGCGAATGAACAACATGGGAAGCGCCAGCACCCGGATTGGCTTTCCGGAACTCCTCGTTCTGCCTGCCGGCTTCTAGCACTAGCTCATTGAGCCTATCCTGCTGCCTAGCGCGAGCATCACCGGTGAGATGCGGCAACTCAGCAGCAACTGCCTCTGCAGCCCTAAGCGTTTTGGCAGGGGAACTGTATTTTGGCCTAGTCGCAGTGTTCAAACTAGCAGAGTTGCTAACAACCCTACCATCTCTGGCTAACTCGTCTCCTAAGTTGCGACGAATAACACCTAGCTTGCTAGGTAGCCTAGAAACTGGAGTAAAACCATGCGCTCGGTTGTACTCATTTTGGTTTAGGTTAAGCTCAAGCCTAACCTTTTCCAGCTCCTGGGACTCGACGAGTAGCGCTTGACGCTGCTGCTCGAGTTGCGCCCTTAAGGTGGCGAGTTCCGCCTCGTTGGGCCGTGGCATGCCCAGCTGCACGGTGGCGTCACCGCGAGCAGCTGGTATGGCCGTAGACATGGAAGGAGCCACGTAACCCGGAATGTTCTGGGGCATCTCGTAGGGCTTGTGGCCCCTTGCAGCCGGCTCGACAACCTCAGCAGCAGTGTTCACGACCTTCCCGACATCGATAGCCGGGCCCGTCATCATCACCTCCACGCTGTCCGCAGAGCCGCCGGCTGGCTTCCCGCGGGCAGCGAGTACAGCAGGAGGATCATCCGCAACGAACACCTCCTCCGGGAACTCGCGGATGACGGTGGTGGCGACGTAGACCAAGTGCGTGCCGAAGGAGAGCACCGAGCCGCCTGCAGGCATGGGCCTGCCGCCGAAATCTCCGGTGTTGCCGGAGACGAAGTCGAAGGAGCCGAATCTATGGATAAGGCCACAGACCACGCGCTCCCCTAAAGCATAAATCGGTCCCGTCCGAATATGCACCCCAGCCAGCGCCGCTGCTGGCCCCACGGTGGGCGCCAACTGTCGTGGTGAGGTAAAGAAAGATGCCATAGGATGGCTAAAGTGTTGGGGCCGATGGACGTTGTAGGTATCCGGGGAGGGATCGCACGGCGAGTAGCCGCACTCAAGAACACTGCAAACACAACAATCTACCCAGGTTGAGGGCCCTCGTGTGGAGGTAACACCCCTACTCCTGCCTATCTCTCTGTATGTATAATATCCGAGTAGCCACACTACAACTTTACCTCTCAGCCGAGTAGCCACTCTGCTGCTCTCTCTAGCTCTAGTGCTGGCTCTTGCAATAAATGCGATCTGGGGCAACGTCCCTCGCACAGGAGGGGGCAGGGCACCTTATATACTGATGCCCAGCCGAGTAAACAACTAATAAAAGGTACAACTGATGGGACTTAAGCACTGTGACGCAGAGCACGCTTCCGGGATTTCGCGCTGACGCCCGCGCGAGAAGCCGCCGTGCGTACGGCTGACAGGAGTTGTCCACCCTGTCAGCCTCTCAGTGTAGGCCCCCATCCTATCATGTCCCCTCTGTCAGTGACAAGACAAGACAGGTGCCCACCTCTCTGTCTCCACGCCGCGTCACTGATGATCACATACCTAGTAAGTTGAACCGCACGCCGGTACGGCTACGGGATACGGGGGATCTCTGTCAGAACGGCTCCATTGACTTCTGGTCCGGGTAGGATTGCTGTCCATCTACTCGTACCATAACTTCTCTATTCGGACGAATACAATCTTCCTCAATATCTTCTCTTGGCCTTCAGTGAGTATGTCTGGATAGAACCTGTCGTGGGATAATCACGGCAGACGTTACCGGGGGTAACTGATCTTGGGGCAAGACGACACAGGTGTTTGGGAGAGGGTTTAGCTCAGAGGAAAACATGGTGCGATTCAATCTGGTAGCCGGCAATCAAAGTCGCCGAGTCTCCAATCTCGATATAACAACTCAACTCTAGGATTACACTGGATGCTCGATACCAAGCGCTATATCTAGGGTTCTTAGATCTCTGTCTAAAACTAGACCTGGGGGTCGGTTTATAAAGCACCCGTACCCCCTGGCTTATTCCCCAAGGCGCACCCTGGATCCTACCCGGACACGGCGCACAAACCCTAGCTTTCCTTTACAATACCCCACAACCCGGGTTGCTGGGCCTACAAACTTGGGCCTCCACAAGCTTCCTTATCCTTAGCCGGATCCTGCGCACCGTCCTCTGGGCCGGGTTACTCCTTGGAGTTTGGCCTACCGGGTTATCATCCCCCCGTCAGTAGTCCCCAGAATAGCCTGGGCTTCATGGATCCTCCTTGAAGCGCTTGCTATTCCCTGCAAAGATATCAAACATACAGGCATATGGAGGCCGGGTTAAGATGCTCTGACATTCAGCTAGGCCTTACTCCGCGGCGGCCATGTGGTAACCCGGGTTTTTCCTCCAAATACCTTTAATTTTCCAGGTCTAAACCCTAATAAAAATGCCAAAATTCCATACTCGATAATCGACCCTGATATCACGGGATGGATTTCCTTCTCTCTTTTATCCAGATGCCTTGCTCAATATTTGGCGCATATCTTGCAGAATCCACGTGGATAACCATCACCCCACGATTTCCGGCTTCTGGCCGTTAGGATAGGCTCACCCCTACTTTATAAATAGCACTCAGGGGATAACCCTAAACTCATCACTGCGCCTCAGTTTCCACTTTCCTTCCTTGCTCCTTTCACCCTCGCGGCACCACCGCAAGAAACTCGCACTTGTCACCGTAGCAAGACCGCCGCCGGCCGCGCCCGCTCTCGAGCCATCCCGCGCCGCCGTCAAGTGTCGCCGTCACACCTTTGCTCCTCTCGCCAAGAATCGTGGAGGGGCATTCAAGCCACACCGCTTGCCGCTGCCGCGCTAGACTCCAATCCCTCCAGTAAGCCTCTCGCAGCCCTTTAATTTAGCCCCATAATTTTTCAATTTATCCAAGATCGGATCTAGGTCAACCCGTGAATCATTTTTCTGATTTCATCAAATTAGATCGATTCGATGCTCGCCAACTCCTTTAACCGTCTGCTAGATAGTCGCAACTCATCCTCCTACCCTCACTAACCACCAAATCTCCTGAAAAACCGCTCGCAAACTTCCCACCTAGATCCACTTCTCCTCGATTTTCCGCTTATTGCGTTAACACCAGGAAAACCTTCCTTTTCCAGCTATCTTGCTTGCAGTAGACACATGGGCAACCACCCATCTTCCCCAAATGCTTTTCCATACGTAAGTGACCAATAATTTTCATGATTGTATTCAACACCCGGATACCTTGCAATCTCCACCTCATAGCGTGATACCCGGATAATTCTTAGCTCTATACTTTCTTGATATCTTATACTCAGATAATCCAACACTTCCGAGTCTTATTTCCTGAGCCTCTTTTTCTTACGTTTTCGCAGGTTGATCCCATGGCTCCCAAACGACAAGGAAAACAGCCGACTCAAGCGAGGAATACCCAAACCATTTCCGCCAACTGGGGGCGTTCCACAGCTACAAAAGCCAAATTGGACGAGCTAGCCGAATTAGGGATCCTTCCTTCTCAGAAGGACATTCACTGGAGGGTGCCGGGCAACGAGACCCGGCCCACACCTGCTGATAACGAGGTAATCTGCTTCATAGAACACGTGACCCCGGGATTCCGTCCTCCGGGTCACCCTTTCTTCCGGGAGGT
Source organism: Alopecurus myosuroides (assembly GCA_028641055.1). NCBI lineage: Eukaryota > Viridiplantae > Streptophyta > Magnoliopsida > Poales > Poaceae > Alopecurus > Alopecurus myosuroides. Next base: position 211,978,167 of record CM054059.1, read on the forward strand.
CTTAAGCCATTATGGCCTCCGGGTATTCGACATAGGGCCTAACTCTATGTTGAATATTACCCACTTCATCGTTCTATCCGAGTCGTACTTGTGCATGCCGCCTAGTTTGACTCTCTTCATCGAACTATTCCAATGTAAGCCGTGCCGTGAAAGTGGTGACGGTGCACTCCTTACTTGTGGCGGGGTATCCATTCAACGCCGCAAGAATTCACCAATGCCAACTCTCAATTTGAACTCCCACGTCAAACATTGGCAGCTGTCTTTCTTTTACTGCCACGATACCTCCCCAGACGGCGAAAAGAAACTGCCGAGTTACTCGGAAAACCTTCTCGAACCTTCCGAGTCCTTCAATGCCTTTGCACCAGACTCAGACAGGGAGGCGATCCTTCCTTCATTAGCCAAGATAGCCATCCTCTCAGCTCAAGGCCTCCTCGGGCTAAATTTAGTAAAAACATGGGTGGACTTTCGGATCCAACCCAACTCCATCCGCACCAAACTGATGTGCGAGTATTCGGGGCATACCACGGATGCACTCCGATACTCCGCCAAGAGCTTCGCGACCGGCGATACTAACAAGACCATCAAAGGCTTCCTGACAGAGAAGCTGGAGGTGATAAAGGGTATCACCGGGTTACCCCCGTTTACTCGGGAAAACCCGGCTCCAGCGGTAATACCCGGTATTCATAGCTTATTTCCACATTTTGGCTTGATATAGCTTCTAACCCTTAATCTCATTCTTTTTTCTTAGGCTGATGACCCTTTCTGGAGGGTTGAACCTTCTCCCCCTTCTAGAGACCCGGAAGAAGAGGACGAGCCGGCTGATGATAGTGAAGGTATTTGCACAGCATTTGTATATCTTTACTTGCATCACTTCCTCCCGTTCACCTTTTTTCCAACGAACACACACCCGATTCACAGGACTGGAGGACGAAGGTGAGGCCAATGAGGATGACCCGGAGGCAACCGAGTCTGACCAAGAGGCAACAGTGGGTGCCAAGAGGAAGACCAGGGGGGCAGTGTCCAAGGTTCCCTTTTCCTCATTATCCTCTGAACCTTACTCCTTTGACGCCATGCGACAACTTAATCACCAGTTATCAAATTCGTCGTGCTTGAAGGATTCCTTCCCAGCCAAACGCAGAGTAACTCGGAGCTCCCCGGGTGAAGATCCCCTTAACCCGGGCATCTCTACTCCCTCGGTCCCTCGTGGCGGCGCTCCTCCGCCTCGTCCTTCCGACTCTCCTTAACGCCACCCTTCTCCTAACCACCCACGTGCCGGGCAATTCCGGGTCCCGTTAGTGGTCCCCGTGGCGACCTCATCTGCTTCCAGCGGCGAGCTCCCGCCTGATTACACCGTGAATGCCGGGTAAGTTTGTGCTACATGATTTCCTTTTACGCCTAACAAATTTCCACTCAAGCCATCGTCATCACTAATAAATGCCTTTTCTCATTTTTCTTTTAGCGCTCAAGCCGTCGTCAGTGACCCGGAAAACATAGAAGCAGATAACCATCAGGCGGAGAAGCCGACTGACAATGCAGACGCCGCGACTGGCGGTGACACGGCGAATAACCAGGGACAAGGCCTTCTGAACAATTCACTTCCCCGTGCTGCCAGATCTCCTTCCTCATCGGAACCAGTAGACGAGGAGATCGAAGTTCTAGATACAAGGATGAGTTCTCCCAACCCGGCCACCCAAACTGTCCGGGTCTCAACTCCAAGGGCGGGGAGAGCCCCCCCACCAAGCGACCAAGCTGCCGGTTCTTCCGGTACTCGATCCGAGGAACTGACATTCGCCCAGATGCTGGAAATCCTTCGCACTTTAAGGGCTAATGAAGAAAACATCTTGGGAGCTTTGATAGCCAAACACGAGGTAAATCCGACTAATGTTGCTTATGCCTTTGTCCAGTCCCCAAGTTCCGAGTGAATTGATTCATAATTTACTTGGGACTTTCTTATACAAGCGACTGATCACTTGCTCCTCTGCCCGACTGATCCTTGTTTGCATGCATGCAGGCCTTCGTGACTCAATCTGAGGAGAAACTGGCGGACGCCACCAAGCTCGTTGAAAAGGAGGTAGCTTTACGTGAAGCAGCCGAAGCCGAGGCCAGGAGGAATAGGTTGATAATGAGGAAATATAGGAAAAGGGCTCACCGAGCAGAAGATGACCTAACAAGCCTTTCCGTCCAAATATCGGACACATATCGTGCTTTACTTGGTACGTTTTCTCCTCCGGGTTTATCTTTTTAATAGATAGCAACAGTTTCTCGACTTACGTCTCCATTTCTTCAGGCCCGGACGAAACCATGCCGGAAGAGGATGACATGGCCACGCTGAAAACCATGAAGAGCGTTATCCGGCAGCTATGTGCCGGAACCAAATGGATCCTAGAGGAATTGCGGTGGCCGGGTAGAGGACATGTTGATCTGAAGAGGATGCTGGATGCCTTCTCCACTATTCCCGAGTGGATTTGGCACTGGAAGCGCTCGTCTTGCAGGGTTGGAGTGACCCGGGGGCTTGCACTTGCCAAGGCTTATCTCCCCAAGCTCGAGCTAGTGAAGCTTATGGGCGGCTTCCCAGAGTTCAAGCTTGACGGATCCAAGTTCTCGGTGAAGGATTTTCAGGCGTCCAGAAGGAGGTCCGTTACCCGGCCAGCGTGATTGCTGATGAACTGGATGTTAATATACTTGTTCCAGCGTATGATGCTGCCGGTGAAGCAATTAAGTCAGATCTTCCTGAGCCGTATGATATGCTGGCTCGGTGGAAGGAGGAAGCTGTTGCGATAAGGGCGGAGGCTGCCAAGAAGCAAGCTGAAGCCGGCTCTGCCCCTGCTACCTCAACACCAGTCGTTCCACCTCCTGCAGGGACTGGTACCGCTGATCCGGGTGCTGCTGCTACCGCCAATGATGGCAAGGGCAAGGCCAAGATGAACGCCGAGTGATATATGATTTCTCATGCCTCTTCTTATGCACCGGTCGGCCAACATACTTTTTAAAACAATTATATTTTGGGTGGTGCGCCTGTGCACCTTTGATATCTTTTCACCAGGATGTTGTAATGCACGCTAAGGTCTTGATATACTCGATACCTGTTCCGGCCTTTTTAAGTTTATCCATTATTGAGCTCATCTGTTCTCGATATCTGGCTTTCTTTATTGTTCCTTTTGTGAAAACTCAATTTCCGGGTCTCATGGGTATTGACAAGCGGATTTTGCTTCTAAGTCCCCAAGTCCCCAAGACTCGGATATTTGGGTTTTTGGAATTATACAAGTAAGCCATTTTTTCTCTTTTCAAGGTTTCAAGCCACCCGGACCCGGATCGCCGAGTCTAGGACACTTGATCTTGAAAGGGGAACGAACTGCCTACTGCTAATTTCACAAAGATCCCTGAGTTGTTTCACATAGGTTTTGAAGTTACGCTTAATAGTCGTTGAGTTTCCAGCTGTTCAGCCTTGTACTCTGCATAACTTGTGGTTTAGATGACCCTTTTGACTATCTTGTACTGTAAGCCGGCTTTCGCGTGGATACCATGTTGTTACATCCATACGAAAACGTAGCCAGCCAAGCCCCGTCGGGTTTCATGACTGACTGCAATCGTAAGCGAACAAATCATGCCACTTTAATGCGAGTCACATCGAGCTTAAGTAAGAATAGCCAAGGAATTTGGACTTCTTTGTCCGGTTATAAGATTGTAGCCGTACTCGTTTGCAAGTAATCGGCCCTTATAACTCATAGGCATCATGGCCGGGTCTTTGAGTTTGTAACTGTGCTATTCAAGCGACCAGCCCCCAAGACCTAGATATACGCATCATACTGAGAGTACATAACCTGATAATAACCATCTCTTTTCTTGATAACCATCTCTTTACTTGATATGAAAAATCTAGGTCAGCAAGCCGCCTCATTAAAAACCCGTCCAGTCCCCAAAGGTACCCTGGATAGGAAAAGAGTACGTCTGAAAACCTGCTGCCTATTACATCGTGCAATTCCACTTGCCAATATAGTCTTTACTAAGTATAATATGGACGTAGCTGAGACACGTTCCATGGTCTATCTCTTTCTTGCATAGATGAAGTGGTGTGTGCGGTGTTGTTGACTGTAGCCGACTCTTCCCTTGCATCTATCAAGTAATATGATCCATTATGCAGATTCCGGCTTATGATAAATGGTCCTTCCCATGGTGGTGATAATTTGTGTTTTCCTTCGTTTGACTGTACCAGGCGCAGAACCAAGTCTCCTTCCTGGAATACCCGGGTTTTCACGCGCCGGCTATGATACCTCCGTAGATCTTGCTGATATATGGCTGATCTTTCCAGGGCTTGTTCTCTTTGCTCTTCTAACATATCTACGGCGTCCTGCCGGGTTTTTTCGTTCTCCACTTCGACGTAAGCTGATACTCGCGGTGAATCGTGAATAATGTCACTCGGTAACACTGCCTCCGCACCATAGACCATGAAGAAGGGTGTCATCTGAGTGGATCTGTTAGGTGTAGTGTTGATACCCCAAACCACAGAAGGAAGTTCTTTGACCCATGCACCAGCAGCCCTGACACAGGGAACTCGCAATCGTGGTTTTAATCCGCGAAGCAATTCTTGGTTTGCCCTCTCCACTTGTCCATTGGCCTGCGGATAAGCCACCAATGCAACATCGAGCCGGATTCCATTGTTGCCACAGAACTTCTCCATCTCACCAAGGGACATGTTGGTTCCATTGTCGGTAATTATGCTGTGGGGATACCCGAACCGGTAGATAATCCTTTTCAGGAACTTGACTGTTGTAGCTGCTTCGCAATTAGTAACTGGCATAACCTCAACCCACTTGGTAAACTTATCAATAGCCACCAAAAGATGTGTCTTCTTGCATGGTGACATATGAAAGGGGCCAACCATGTCCATACCCCAGACAGCGAACGACCAAGTTAACGGGATGGTTCGTAACTCCATAGCCGGCACATGGGTTTGGCGAGCGTACTGATGGGGGGATAGTAACCCGGTAGGCCAACCTCAAGGTGTAACCCGGCCCAAGGTGTGCTACACAGGATTCGGCTAAGGATAAAGAAACTTCTGGAAGGCCCAAAGTTTGTAGGCCTCGTAACCCGGATTGTGGGTTATGGTAAGGAAAGCTAGGGTTTGTAAGCAGAGTTCGGATAGGATTCGAGCTGCGCCTTGGAGAGCAAGCCAGGGGGGATACGGGTGCTTTATAAACCGTCCCCTAGGCTTAGTTTGAAGAGATTCAAGTCATAGTTGTATCATCAATTATCGAGTATCCAGTATAGTTCCTATTCGAGATCCGGCGAGTTGCTTTCCGGTTCTTAGATCGCTTTTTGCCATGTCTTCCTTCGAGCTAAACCCTCTCCCAAATACCTGTGTCGACTTGCCCCAAGATCAGTTACCCCAGGTAACATCTGCCGTGATTATCCCACGACAGTTGGCGCCCACCGTGGGGCCTGCGGCCAAAGGTGTTTACATCACGGGAGAAGCTCGGAAGAGCATGAAGAACTTCATCGTCGGCGAGATCTACACCAATGACGAAGGAGAAAAGATAGTGGACGATTCCGGCTGGCTAGAGCCGGGTCATCTCGAATCCGGATCTACTGTGGCGATCGGCCAAATCAACATCTTCATCGGTATGGTACGTACGCTTGATTTAAGAGGACAATATCACGTGCATGTTACAGGGACTTCTAGCAGGGACAAAGGAACATTAAATCAAACGGCGAATTCAACTCCTGCGACCGGTCCGAGATACCTAAGATGGGCGGAGCAAGAGGTAACGTGGAGCAGAAGGGATCACCCGGGAGGAATAGAGCGCCCCGGAATCTTGGCATTGGTGGTCGCTCCGCAGGTCAATGGTTATGAATTGAAAAAAGTCTTGATGGATGGAGGGAGCAGCATCAACATCCTGTATTGGGAGACCTTCTTGCGCATGAACCTCAAAGAATCACAGCTACAGAAAACTTCGACAGTTTTTCATGGAATCGTGCCGGGTCATTCGGCGCGCCCCGAAGGAAAAATCACATTGGAGGTCGCTTTCGGAGAGTCGGTGGATAATTATCGCGTGGAGTGGCTCACGTTTGAAGTGGTCAAGTTGCGTAGTCCTTATCATGCGCTGTTCGGAAGGCCGGCTTACGCCAAGTTCATGGCTAGGCCGTGCTATGTATATTTGCAGCTAAAGATTCCGGGCCCCAAGCGGACCATCACCGTCCATGGGAGCCGGGACATAGCAGCTGAGTGCGATGAAGGGGATTCGGTGATGGCTGAGCAAGCTTGCAGAAAGGAAGAACTCAAATATTACCGGTCTCAGGTAGATCCGGATGATGGCACGGCATTGAGAAGACCGGACTCCGAGGACGAAAGAGTGAAGTTTAAAGCAGTACAGGACACCAAGAAAGTAGATTTCGTGGAGGGAGATCCCACCAAGCAGTTCACTATAGGGTCCAACTTGAAAAGCGAGCAAGAAAAGGCTCTTGTGGAGTTCATTCGTTCAAATGCGGACGTATTTGCTTGGACGCCCAGCGACATGCCGGGTATCCCCACTGAGTTAGCAGAGCACAGTTTGCATGTGGATCCCAAGGCTAGGCCTGTGAAGCAGGGTTTGAGAAAAATGAATGAGGAAAGAAGAAGAGCCATAGGCGAGGAAATCGCGCGGCTATTAACTGCAGGTTTTATCATGGAAGTATTTCACCCGGACTGGCTAGCAAATCCGGTTCTTGTGATGAAAAAGACAAACGAGTGGAGGATGTGCATCGATTTCACAAGTATCAATAAGCATTGCCCAAAGGACCCGTTCGCGCTACCAAGGATAGACCAAATCATAGACGCGGTAGCCGGGAGTGACTTGCTGTGTTTCCTGGACGCATATTCGGGATATCACCAGATCAAACTGAAAAGGGAGGATTGGGAGAAAACGTCATTTATAACCCCTTTTGGGGCCTTCTGCTACAAAACCATGACATTTGGATTGAAGAACGCGGGTGCAACTTACCAGCGGTGTATTCAGAAGTGCTTCGAAGATCAAATTGGGCGCAATGTGCATGCTTATGTGGATGATGTGGTTATTAAGACCCGGAAGGCAGAGACATTTATCGATGATCTAAAGGAGACGTTCAAAAACTTGAGGAGATACCAGATGAAGCTTAACCCAACCAAGTGCGTGTTCGGAGTTCCGGCTGGGAAATTACTCGGCTTTATAGTCTCCGAGAGAGGAATCGAGGCAAACCCGGATAAAATCAAGGCCATCCAGAATCTGAAAAAACCGGAAAATTTGAAGCATGTTCAAAAGCTCACGGGCTGTGTAGCAGCCTTGAGCCGATTCATATCCAGACTTGGAGAAAAGGCAATACCTTTGTACCGGCTCTTGCGGAAATCAGATAAATTCGTGTGGGATCAAGAAGCAGATGAGGCGTTTGAGGCACTAAAGAAGCAGTTATCTGAAGCACCAGTACTAGCGGCGCCGGGTCCTAAAGAGCCTATGTTACTATACGTGGCAGCTGGCCCCCGAGCCGTTAGCGCAGTAGTTGTCGTGGAACGCAAAGAGGATGGGAAAGGTTACCCGGTTCAGAGGCCGGTTTATTACGTCAGCGAGGTATTATCAGAAGCAAAGCAGCGCTATCCACATTGGCAAAAGTTGGTATTCGGGGTCTTTATGGCCAGCCGGAAGTTGAAGCCATATTTCCAAGAACATCCCATAACAGTGGTTAGTTCAATACCAATGTCGGATATTATCAGAAACTCGGATGCGACGGGAAGAATAGCCAAGTGGGCAATAGAGATGGGGGATTATCATATCAGCTACGAGCCCAGGTCAGCAATCAAGTCCCAGGCTTTGGTCGATTTCGTTAACGATTGGACGCACACTGGAATGGCTACCATAGTTCCAAATTCCGAATCATGGACCATGCACTTCGATGGATCAAAGCAATACGAGGGATCAGGAGCTGGAGTGGTGCTGACATCGCCCAAGGGAGACAAATTGAGTTACGTACTGCAGATTCACTTTGATTGTTCAAACAACGTGGCCTAGTATGAGGCCCTATTGCATGGCTTGAAGGTAGCCAAGGAGATGAACATTAGAAGGATACGATGCTTTGGAGATTCGGATCTTGTGGTACAACAGGTATCAGGAACTTGGGATAGAAAGGACGCAACTATGGCAGCGTACCGCAGGGAGGTTGATAGGGTTGCCGGGTGTTTTTCCGGGTATGAGGTGGAGCACATAGACAGAAGAAAAAACGAGGCAGCAGACGCACTCGCCAGACTCGGCTCGCGCAGAGAGCCGGTCCCACCTAATGTTTTCCTGGACGAGTTATGGCGACCGTCAGTTAAAACTGAGTCTGAGGAAGAGCTGGCAAATCAAGACCCAGATTTGGAACTCGTGGCCACATTACGTGCCGTTCCCGAGTGGACAGAGCCATACCTGGCCTACCTATCACGGGGCGAGTTACCAGGACAGGAGGTATTAGCAAGACAAATTCTGAGGCGAGCAAAAGGATACTCTATTATCAATGAGGAGTTATACAAGAGAAGTGCAGCAGGAGTCTTTTTGCGCTGCGTAGCACCAGAGGAAGGCCGACAGATTCTTAAGGAAATCCATGAAGGTGATTGCGGGCATCACGCATCCACAAGATCCCTGGTGGCCAAAGCCTATCGACCCGGATTTTTCTGGCTCACGGCCCTAGCAGATGCGGAACGATTAGTAGCAAGGTGCGACGGATGTCAAAGGTACGCTCGCCAAACCCATGTGCCGGCTATGGAATTACGAACCATTCCGTTAACTTGGCCATTTGCTGTATGGGGTATGGACATGGTTGGCCCTTTCCATATGTCACCTTGCAAGAAGAAACATCTTTTAGTGGCTATTGACAAGTTTACCAAGTGGGTCGAGGTTATGCCAGTTACTAATTGCGAAGCAGCTACAGCAGTCAAGTTCCTGAAAAGAATTATCTACCGGTTCGGGTACCCTCACAGCATAATTACCGATAATGGAACCAACATGTCCCTTGGAGAGATGGAAAAATTCTGTGGCAACAACGGAATCCGGCTCGATGTAGCGTCAGTGGCTCATCCACAGGCCAATGGGCAAGTAGAGAGAGCAAACCAAGAGTTGCTTCGTGGATTAAAGCCGCGATTGCGAGTTCCTTGCGTCAGGGCCGCTGGAGCTTGGGTCGAAGAACTTCCTTCAGTGGTCTGGGGTATCAACACTACACCCAACAGATCTACTCAGATGACGCCCTTCTTCATGGTCTATGGGGCAGAAGCGGTATTACCAAGCGATATTATTCATGATTCACCAAGGGTGGCAGCTTATGTTGAAGTAGAGAACGAAAAGACCCGGCAAGATGCCGTGGATATGTTAGAAGAGCAAAGAGAACAAGCCTTGGAAAGATCCGCCATATATCAGCAAGATTTACGGAGGTACCATAGCCGGCGTGTGAAAACCCGGGTCTTCCAGGAAGGAGACCTGGTCCTGCGTTTGGTACAAACAAACGAGGGAAAACACAAGCTATCACCACCATGGGAAGGACCTTTCATCGTGAGCCGGAATCTGCATAATGGGTCATATTACTTGATAGACGCAAGGGAAGAATCGGCCACAGTTAACGACACTGCTCATACCACTGCACCTATGCAAGAAAGAGACAGACCATGGAACATGGCTCAGCTACGCCCGTATTATACTTAGCAAAAGACTATGTTGGCACGGGGAATTAAACGATGTAACAGGCAGCAGGTTTCAAACGTACTCTTTTCCTATCCAGGGTACCCTTGGGGACTGGACGGGTTTTTAATGAGGCGGCCTGCTGACCTAATTTTATCATATCAAATAAAGAGGTGATTATCAAGAAAAGAGGCAATTATCATTTGTACAGTGTGTATCTCTAGGTCTTGAGGGCTGGTCGCTCATATAAGCACGGCTGCAAACTCAAAAAGACCCGGCCTCGATGCCAATGAGTTATAGGGGCTGGTTACTCGAAAACGAGTACGGCTACAATCTTATAACCGGACAAAGAAGTCCAAATTTCTCGGCTATTCTTACTTAAGCTCGATGTGACTCGCAAGAAAGTGGCATGATTTGTTCGCTTACGATTACTGTCAGACATGAAGCCCAATGGGACTTGCCTGACTTCGTTTTCGTATTGATGTAACAACATGATATCCACGCGAAAGCCGGCTTACAGTACAAGATAGTCGAAAGGGTCATCTAAACCACAAGTTATGCAGAGTATAAGGCTGACAGCCGGAAACTCAACGATTATTGAGCATAACTTCAATTCCATAAGTGTCCTGGGATACTTGAGAATCTAGCGGCAGGCAATTCATTCTCTTTTAAAAATCATGTGTTCTGGGCGCGGAAATCCGGACCTGGGGGACTTATGAGTTTTGAAAAAGAAAAAGTGTTGTTCAGCCGTTAAAATTCCAAGGAACCAAATATCATCCGGGTCTTGGGGGCTTGGGGACTTTGTAATAAGTCCGTTCGCCAAACACCCATGAAACCCGGAAGCCGGGTCTCACAAAAGGAAGAATAAAGAATTGCGGGTATCAGGGATAAGGCAAGTAGGATATCAAGAACAAGTGGGTGCAAAAGCATATAAATCAAAAGCCCAAAGATGCGCAAAGTGCATCGGGAGTTCAGAATGTATTACAAAACCTCACTAAAGTATCAAAGGAGCACAGGCGCTCCATTCAAAAAATAAGTTGTTTCAATGACGCTTCGCCGACTGATGCATATGAAGTAATAGGAGACACTCAATACTCTAAGCCGCAGGGTCCATCTTGGCTTTGCCCTTGCTGTCGCTTGTGGTAGCAGCACCACTCGGGTCAGTGGCAATGCCGACTCGTGCAGGTGGAGGGACGACAGGAGTAGAAGTAGCAGGCACGGAGTCGGCTTCGGCCTCCTTCTTGGCGGCTTCTTCCCTTATCTTGGCCGCTTCCTCCTTCCACCGGGCAAGCATGTCGTATGGCTTGGGGCGGTCCGCCTTGATGATTTTGTCGTTAACATCATATGCAGGAAGAATGGTATCAATCTCCAAACCATCGGCAATAATGCTAGCCGGGTGACGGATTTCTTTTTGAATAGACTTGAAGTCCTTAGGCGAGAACTTGGATCCATCCGGGTTGAACTCCGGAAACCCGCCCATCAGCTTGGCCGGCTCTAGCTTAGGGAAATAAGCTTTAGCCAGCGCGAGTCCTCGGGTCACACCAAATCGGCAAGATGAGCGCTTCCAGTGCCAAATCCACTCAGGGATAGTGGAGCAGAATTCTAGCAATTTCTTCATGTTGCTCGGCCTGATACCCGGCAGTCGCAACTCGTCAAGAATCCAACCAATTCCGGCACTAAGCTGCCAGATAGTGTCCTTGATAAGCTTCAACTTGATAGTGTCATCTTCTTCAGGGGCTACGTCACACGGGCCTGTTAAAAAGACAAAGAAAAAGTAATAAGTAAAGGGATACGGTTGTCCATCTAGAGAGAATCAGGGTCATAAGTGCTAAAATTCAAAAATCATACCAGTTGCAACACGATGGATATCAGCAATTTGCACTGAAAGAGTCGTCAGCCTATCTTCAGCCGCGTGAGCCCTTTTCCGGTACTTCCTCATGATTTTTTGGCTCCTACGAGTTTCAGTTTCAGCTGCTTCGCGAAGGGCCGTCTCTTTTTCGATACGTTTGGTGGCTTTGGCTAGCTTCTTCTCGGATTGCGCAACATAGTCCTATAAAGAAGTATGAAGAGGGATCAGTTAGAAACGTTGTGCAAAGTTCCAAGCAAGTTACTTAGTAATTCACTTGAAACTTGGGGACTATGTGTGGAAATAGTTGATATTACTCGGGTTTACCTTGTGTTTGGTTATCAAGGCGTCTAGTATGTTTTCTTCATCGGCCCTCAAAGTGTAGAGGGCATCTAGCATCTGAGCAAACGTCATGTCTTCAGGGCGAAGTCTTGAAGGGCCGGGAGATTGGCCTTCCTGTTGAAGGACTTTTCCGGATTTTGGGGTCGAAACCCGGACCGTTTGAGTGTCCGGGTTAGGGGAACCCGGTTTGGTCTCCAAGATGATATCTTCGTCCACTTCTTCAGAAGATTTGGGCGATGCGGTTTCCGGTGGAGTTGGGTCCTTAAAGGGGTCTTGTTCCTTTTCATCCTCAGCCTCGTCATCGGCAGTAACATCCATATTATTATTCGGCTCCTCCTCCCCTTGCTTCTCCGCTTCAGGAATATCCGGGTCGCTAGTGGTGACTTGGACCCTGAAGAGAAAGAAGAAGATAATGGTTAGTACTGCGGATATATAAAAGAAAAGGGGGTTAGTAAGTGTGAAAGAATATCGAGTAAAGGTCGCTTACCCGGTGTTCACGGCATAGTCCGGGGGGAGCTCGCAGCTGGAGGCGGATGATGTTGGCAAAGGTACCGGCTGCGGTACCCGGAATTGCCCGGCAAGTGGATGACTAGGAGATGGATGGCGTTGAGGAGATTGGGGAGGTTGAGGTGGAGGAGTGCTAACTCGGCGAGCAGGCGAAGTGGAAATACCCGGGTTAAGGGGATCATCCCCCGGAGAACTCCGGGTCACCCTGCGCTTAGCTGGGAGGGGATCCTTCAAGAATGGTGAATGTGATAATCGTTCATTAAGTTTATGCATAGTGTCAAAGGAGTAAGGCGCAGAAGACATGGAGGAGAAGGGAACCTTTGCGACTACCCCTCTAGCCTTCCTCTTGGCTCCGACTGTGGGTTCTTGGTCGGATTCGGTGGCTTCCGGGTCATCTTCTTCTTTTTCCTCCTCGTCTTCTAACCCTGAAAGTCAAGTATGCATCAGACAAGGAAAGATGGGTGATAAGAAAGATAGTGTAGGTAACAGGTGGATATAAGATCAAGGAAAATACCTTCATCGTTGTCAACCGGCTCGTCTTCCTCTTCGGGGTCTTGGGAAGGAGGAGAGGTTTCAATCCTCCAGAAGGGATTGTCAGCCTGTGAACAAAGAGATGAAAGCAAGCATTAGAAACTATAACAGGTAAAAGTGCTGAAACAAGCAAAAAGAATCAGGTCTCACCGCTGGAGCAGGGTTCTCCCGAGTGAATGGAGGTAACCCGGCAATGTTCCTTATCACCTCTAGCTTCTCCGTCAGGAAACCGTTGATGGTCTTGTTGGTGTCACCGGCGGCGAAGCTCTTGGTGGAGTATCGGAGAGAGTCCGTGATGTGCCCCGAGTATTCATGTAGCGATTTGGAGCGGATGGAGTTGGGTTGCACCCGGAAATCTACCCAGGTTTTCACTAGGTTAAGCCCAAGAAGGCCCTGAGCCGAGAGAGCAGCTAGTTTAGCTAGCAAAGGTTGGATCGCCTCCCTGTCCGAGTCAGGGGCAAAGGCGCTGAAAGACTCGGATGGCTCAAGGGGACTCTCCGAATAACCCGGCAATTTCCTCTCACCATCCGGGGAAGTGTCAAGGCAATAAAAGAAAGAAAGTTGCCAGTTTTTGACGTGGGAGTTCAGGTTGAGGGTTGGCATCGGTGAATGCTTGCGGCGCTGGATAGATACCCCGCCGCAAGTAAGAAGCGCTCCATCACCGCTCTCGCGGCATGGTTTGCACTGGAATAATTCGATAAAAAGAGCCAGACTTGGCGAGGTGCACAAGTAAGACTCCGATAAAACTATGAAGTGGGTAATGTTCAACATAGAGTTAGGCCCTATGTCGAACACCCGGAGGCCGTAGTGGCTCAAGATTTCCCGGAAGAAAGGGTGACCCGGAGGACGGAATCCCCGGGTCACGTGCTCGGTGAAGCAGATTACCTCATTTCCGGCAGGGGTGGGCCGGGTCTCATCGCCTGGTGCCCTCCAGTGAATATCCTTTTGAGAAGGAAGGATTCCTAGCTCGGTCATCCCATCCAACTTGGCCTTTGTTGCTGTGGACCGACCCCAATTTGCGGATATGGCTTGGGTAGCCTTTGCCGGGGCCGGCTGTTTCCCTTGTCTTTTTGGAGCCATAGGGTTGATCTGCAGAATACAAGAGGTATAAGGAGTAAGACTCGGAATATCGGATTATCCGAGTTTGGAGCATTAAGGCGGTACGAAGACTGAAAAATATCCGGGTAACGCCTTACGGAGCAAAAGGTTGTGAATTATCCGGGTGTTAAATGTGGTTGAGGAAATCACTAGTTACTTACGTATTGAGGTGAGTTGGGTGAGCACGGATGGTTGCCCATGCTTCTATTGCAAGTAAAATAGCTGGAAAGGGAAGATTTTCCAGGTGTTAATGTGATAAGCGGAAAATCGAGGAGGAACGGATCTAGATGGGAAAATTTGCGAGTGATCTTACAGAAGATTTGATGGTTAATAATGATAAGGGGATGAGTTGTGACTGTATATCAGGTACTTAAAAGAGGTGGGAAGTGTCGAATTGATCCAATTTGATGCTATCGGAAAAATAATTTACGGGTGGACCTAGATCCGATCCTGGTTAAATTGAAGAAATTGCGATGCTAAATTGGACAGTTGTGATAGGCTTACTGAAGGGGTTGAAGTCTGGAACGAAGGTGTCGTGTGGTGTGGCTTGAATGCCCCTTCATGGTCCTTGACGAAAGAGGTGAAGATGCGACGATGACGATCGATGGCGGCGCAGGATGGCTCGAGGTCGAGCGCGGCCGGTGGCGCTCTCGCTTTTGATGGGGTGCACGAGTCTCTGGCGGCGGTGCTGCAAGGAAGTAAGGAGCAAGGGGAGAAAGGGAATGCTGAGGCAAAGTAAAGGGCCTAGGGTTACCCACCGGCCACTATTTATAAGAAGAGGGTGAATCTATCGTAACGGCCTGAAGCCGGAAATTGTGGAGTAGCAGTTATCCACGTAAAATTCGTGACGTGTGCGCCAAATGCGGAGTAAAGTATTCGGTTGATAGAGGAAGTACAATTTACCCCGAGGTGTCAGGGATCAGTATCGAGTGTAGGATCTTAACGTTTCGGGATTCAGATTTGGAAAAACAAGCTAGATACCCGGAGAAAGGTCGGGTTACTGCATGGTCGCCATGGAGCTGTGCTTGGCTGCTTATCAAGGCAACCTGACCCGGCTTCCATGAACTCGTATGTTTTATGTTTTCTTTCAGGGAATAGCAAGCGCTTCAAGGAGGAATCCGTGAAACCCACGCTATTCTGGGGACTACTGATGGGGGGATAGTAACCCGGTAGGCCAACCTCAAGGTGTAACCCGGCCCAAGGTGTGCTACACAGGATTCGGCTAAGGATAAAGAAACTTCTGGAAGGCCCAAAGTTTGTAGGCCTCGTAACCCGGATTGTGGGTTATGGTAAGGAAAGCTAGGGTTTGTAAGCAGAGTTCGGATAGGATTCGAGCTGCGCCTTGGAGAGCAAGCCAGGGGGGATACGGGTGCTTTATAAACTGTCCCCTAGGCTTAGTTTGAAGAGATTCAAGTCATAGTTGTATCATCAATTATCGAGTATCCAGTATAGTTCCTATTCGAGATCCGGCGAGTTGCTTTCCGGTTCTTAGATCGCTTTTTGCCATGTCTTCCTTCGAGCTAAACCCTCTCCCAAATACCTGTGTCGACTTGCCCCAAGATCAGTTACCCCAGGTAACATCTGCCGTGATTATCCCACGACACGTACCTTTGACATCCGTCACATCTTGCTACCAATCGTTCCGCATCTGCTAGAGCCGTGGGCCAGAAAAATCCGTGTCGATAAGCTTTAGCCACAAGAGACCTTGTGGATGCATGATGTCCACAGTCGCCTTCATGGATTTCCTTGAGAATCTGTTGGCCTTCTTCTGGCGCTACGCAGCGCAAAAAGACTCCTGCTGCGCTTCTCTTGTATAATTCTCCATTGATGATAGAATATCCCTTTGCTCGCCTCAAAATTTGCCTTGCTAACACCTCCTGCTGTGGTAACTCGCCCCACGACAGGTAGGCCAAAAACGGTTCCGTCCATTCGGGAACAGTACGTACTGTAGCCACAAGTCCTGAATCCGGGTCTTGGTTTGCCAATTCCTCCTCTGACTCGGTTTTAACCGATGGTCGCCATAATTCATCCAGGAAAACGTTAGGTGGAACCGGCTCTCTGCGCGAGCCGAGTCTAGCGAGCGCGTCGGCTGCCTCGTTCTTTCTTCCGTCTATATGCTCCACCTCATACCCGGAAAAACATCCTGCAACCCTATCAACTTCCCTGCGGTATGCTGCCATAGTTGCGTCCTTTCTATCCCAAGTTCCTGACACCTGCTGTACCACAAGAACCGAATCTCCGAAACACCGTATCCTTTTGATGTTCATCTCCTTAGCTGCCCTTAGGCCGTGCAATAGGGCCTCATACTCGGCCACGTTGTTGGAACAGTCAAAGTGGATTTGTAGTACGTAACTTAGTTTATCTCCTTTGGGTGACGTCAACACCACCCCAGCTCCTGATCCCTCGTATTGCTTAGATCCATCGAAGTGCATGATCCATGACTCGGAATTTGGAACCGTTGTAGTCATGCATGTATGTGTCCAGTCGTTAACGAAGTCAATTAAAGCTTGAGATTTGATTGCTGACCTGGGTTCGTAGTTGATGTGATAATCCCCCATCTCTATCGCCCATTTGGCTATTCTTCCCGTCGCGTCCGAGTTTCTGATGATATCCGACATTGGTATTGAACTAACCACTGTTATGGGGTGTTCTTGGAAGTACGGCTTCAATTTCCGGCTAGCCATAAAGACCCCAAACACCAGCTTTTGCCAATGTGGATAGCGCTGCTTTGCTTCTGATAATACCTCGCTGACATAATAAACCGGCCTCTGAACCGGGTAACCTTTCCCATCCTCTTTACGCTCCACAACAACTACTGCGCTGACGGCTCGGGGGCCAGCTGCCACGTACAGCAACATAGGCTCTTTAGGACCCGGCGCCGCTAGTACTGGTGGTTCGGATAACTGCTTCTTTAGTGCCTCGAATGCCTCATCCGCCTCTTGATCCCACACGAATTTGTCCGATTTCCGCAAGAGCCGGTACAAGGGTATTGCCTTTTCTCCGAGTCTGGATATGAATCGGCTCAAGGCTGCTACGCAGCCCGTGAGCTTTTGAACATGCTTCAATTTTTCTGGGTTTTTCAGACCCTGGATGGCCTTGATTTTATCCGGGTTTGCCTCGATCCCTCTTTCGGAAACTATAAAGCCGAGTAATTTCCCGGCTGGAACTCCGAACACGCACTTTGTCGAGTTAAGCTTCATCTGGTACCTCCTCAAGTTTTTGAACGTCTCCTTTAGATCATCGATAAGCGTCTCCGCCTTCCTGGTCTTAATGACCACATCATCCACATAGGCGTGGACGTTGCGTCCGATTTGGTCTTCGAAGCACTTTTGAATACATCGTTGGTAAGTTGCACCGGCGTTCTTCAATCCAAACGTCATAGTTTTATAACAGAAGGCCCCAAAAGGGGTTATGAATGATGTTTTCTCCCAATCCTCCCTCTTGAGCTTAATCTGATGATACCCGGAATATGCGTCCAGGAAGCATAATAAATCGCTTCCAGCTACTGCATCTATAATCTGATCTATCCTGGGTAGTGCGAACGGATCCTTTGGGCAATGTTTGTTGAGACTCGTAAAATCAATGCACATCCTCCACTCATTGGTCTTTTTCATCACTAGAACCGGGTTTGCCAGCCAATCCGGGTGAAATACATCCATGATAAAGCCGGCTGCCAATAGCCGAGCGATCTCTTCGCCTACAGCCTTCCTTCTTTCCTCATTCATTTTCCTTAAGCCCTGCTTCACGGGCCTGGACTTGGGATCCACATGCAAACTGTGCTCGGCCAACTCCGTAGGGATACCCGGCATATCGCTAGGTGTCCAGGCGAACACATCTGCATTTGAACGAATAAACTCCACAAGTGCTTCCTCCCGTTCTTTTCCCAAGTTAGACCCTATGGTAAACTGCTTAGTGGAATCGCCTTCAACAAAATCTATCTTCTTGGTGTCTTGTGCTGCCTTGAATTTTGCTCTCTCGTCCTCGGTATTCGGCTTGTTCAAGGCTGTTCTATCATCCGGGTTCACTTGAGACCGGTAATATTCGAGTTCTTCCTTTCTGCATGCTTGCTCAGCCATAACCGAATCTCCTTCGTCGCACTCGGCCGCTATATCCCGGTTCCCATGTATGGTGATGGTCCGTTTAGGACCCGGAATCTTTAGCTGCAAGTACACGTAGCACGGCCTAGCCATGAATTTGGCGTAAGCCGGTCTTCCAAACAGCGCGTGATAAGGACTGCGCAGTTTGACCACCTCGAACGTGAGCCACTCAACTCGATAATTATCCGTCGATTCTCCAAAAGCAACCTCCAAGGTGATCTTTCCCTCGGGGCTCTCCGAGTGACCCGGTACGATCCCATGAAAGATTGTCGAACTTTTCTGCAACTGGGACTCTTTGAGACTCATCCGTAAGAAGGTCTCCCAATAAAGGATGTTGATGCTACTTCCACCGTCCATCAGGACCCTCTTTAGTTCGTAACCATTAACCTGTGGGGCAACCACCAACGCCAAGACTCCTGGACGCTCTACTTTTTCCGGATGATCTCTTCTACTCCACGTTATCTCTTGTTCTGCCCATCTAAGATATCCCGGTGCGGCCGATGAAATCGAGTTTGCCGCTTGCTTTGACGTCTCCTTGTTCCTGGTAGAAGTTCCTGTAGTATGCACGTGATATTGTCCTTTTAAATTAGTCGTTCGTACCGTACCGACGAAGATGTTGATCCGGCCGATCGTCACGACGGATCCGGATTCGAGGTGATCCGACTCTGGCCCCCAGCCGGAATCGTCCACCATCTTTTTTCCTCTGCGGTCGATGTAGATTTCACCGACGACGAGATTCTCCATATTCTTCCGAGCTTCTCCCGTGATGTAAACACCTTTGGACGCAGGCCCCACGGTGGGCGCCAACTGTCGTGGGATAATCACGGCAGACGTTACCGGGGGTAACTGATCTTGGGGCAAGACGACACAGGTGTTTGGGAGAGGGTTTAGCTCAGAGGAAAACATGGTGCGATTCAATCTGGTAGCCGGCAATCAAAGTCGCCGAGTCTCCAATCTCGATATAACAACTCAACTCTAGGATTACACTGGATGCTCGATACCAAGCGCTATATCTAGGGTTCTTAGATCTCTGTCTAAAACTAGACCTGGGGGTCGGTTTATAAAGCACCCGTACCCCTGGCTTATTCCCCAAGGCGCACCCTGGATCCTACCCGGACACGGCGCACAAACCCTAGCTTTCCTTTACAATACCCCACAACCCGGGTTGCTGGGCCTACAAACTTGGGCCTCCACAAGCTTCCTTATCCTTAGCCGGATCCTGCGCACCGTCCTCTGGGCCGGGTTACTCCTTGGAGTTTGGCCTACCGGGTTATTATCCCCCCGCCAGAACCTACCGGGTAGAGGGTACCTGGTAGCCGTCTACCCGGTCAACAGCACTTTGACCTTCACTTTAATGCTTGCCTTACCCCTACTCGGGGGTAGCCCCCCGACAGAAGGCAAGGAACACTTTCTAGTTGAGCTAGCAAACATGCTTAACAAGTGTTCTGGTGCCACTGTTGTAGGAGGTGATTTTAATATCACCAGGAAAGTTAGTGAAAAAAAATAAGCCTAATACTCTATCTAAATGGAGTCATATGTTCAATTCCATTATAGAAATAAATGTATTAAAGCACCTTAAACTCTCAGGTAGACTTTTTACTTGGTCAAACAATTTACCTGAGCCCACCTTTGAAAAACTAGACATAATACTAGTTTCTCCGGAGTGGGCCTCAGCTTATCCTCTTGCCACTGTGACAGGGATGAGTAGAGAGGTCTCTGACCATGTTCCTCTCCTCCTCTCTTGTGGGACTCCCCCAAAACACAGCAATTTATTTAGATATGAGATCTGCTGGAGAGAGAGAGAGGGTTTCAAGAAAGTAGTAGAGAATAGCTGGTCTAAAAGAACTTTTAATTTGCATGACATAGACAAATGGCAGGAGAAATGCAGGAGATTTAGGAGAGATGTCAAGGGGTGGCACTTCAATGTTGAAGGGGTGTTTAGAAAAGATAAACATTGCATGAAAAGCCAGCTAGACATGCTGGACAAGAAGGAAGAAACTTTCCCTCTAACCCCCATAGAAAAAGAATTACAACTGTCCCTTCATGGGAAACTGAAAAAACTTCTTAGAGATGAAGAGATTAAGTGGAGACAGAGAGCTAATGAAAAGGACCTTCTTGGGGAGATGGAAAAACTAAGTAATTTCATTTGAAGGCTAGTGGAAGGAGGAAGAAGAATCATATTTCTGTGCTGCAGAACAATGGCATGTTACTGACTATTACAATAACCTATTTGGTCACTCTTCTAGGAACAATTTGAGACTTGAATGCTTAGAATGTGACAAGCTTGTTGAAGATGATGTGAATATGCTCACAACTCCTTTTGAACTTGAAGAGATCAAAGAAGTGGTTTCTAGTCTTAAGAAATTCAAAGCTGCTGGTCGTGATGACCTGGCAGCTGAATTATATCAAGATTTTTGGGACTCCATCAAGTTTGATCTTAAGGAGATGTTTGATGCCTTCCATGAAGGTAGGCTCCCCATTGAGATACTTAATCATGGAGTGATAACTCTAATACCAAAATCACCTGATGCTTTGGTTATACAGAAGCTTAGCCTATATGTCTACTTAATGTTAGTTATAAAATACTAACAAAAACTCTTGCCAATAGATTGGGTAAAATCATTCATAAAGTGATTGCTAAAAATCAAACAACATTCATCAAGGATAGATTTATCATGCAGGGCATTATGCTCCTTCATGAAACTATTCATGAGATGCACCATAAGAAATTGCGTGGGTTACTTCTCAAAATAGATTTTGAGAAAGCCTATGACAAAGTCAAATGGAATTTTCTGCTTCAAATGATGAAAGACAAAGGATTTGGAGATAAATTCTATGATGGGGTCATGAAAACAGTGAGAGGAGGTAGGGTATCTATTAAGGTTAATGATTGTGTGGGGGCTTATTACCCTACACATGTAGGGGTCAGACAGGGAGATCCCCTTGCCCCCTGTTGTTTGTCATTGTTGGGGATTGGCTGGCCATGATGATTAACAAAACTAAGGATCATGGTATTATTTCAGAATGGATACCTCACCTAGTGGAAGGGGGATCTCAATCCTGCAATATGCTGATGACACAATACTTTTGCTGGAAGATGATATGTAGAATGCCAGGAATATTAAATTCATACTCTGTTTGTTTGAACAGCTCTCTGGATTGAAAATAAATTTTCACAAGAGTGAAGCCTACTGCCTTGGAGATGCAACCAAGAGAGAAACCCAATATAGTGAGATTTTCACTTATTTAACAGCTAAGATCCCTATGAAATACCTTGGAATTCCCATTGATGAAAACACAGTAGCAACGTCTCAATGGGCACCTATTGATGACAAGTTTGCAAGTAAGTTAGCTGGGTGGAAGGGGAAAATCCTCCTATGGAGACAGAGTCACCTTGGTTAATGCTTGCTTTTCTAGCCTTCCCCTATATATGATTTCCTTCTTGGAAGCTCCTAAGGGGATAATAAATAAGTGGGACATTTTCAAAGAAATGATGATAGGGCAAGAGACCGAGAATGCCAAAAAGTATCACCTAATTGATTGGGACAATATATGTAGCCCTAAAGACTGTGGTGGTCTTGGGTGTTGGACTTGGAAACGATGAATACCAGTCTGTTGTGCAAGTGGCTTTGGAAATTAGAAAACTCCAAAGGTCCCTAGCAGGAGCTGCTTACCAATAAGTATCTCTCAAACAAAGTGTTAGCTCACGCCACTGCTAGTCCTGGATGCTCACACTTCTGGCAAGGGCTGATGAAAGAAAATTCAATTTTTCAGCATTTTTCTCAAAGAATCACTAACAATGGAGAGAAGACACTCTTCTGGCAAGACTGTTGGGTGAATAATTCACCTTTACAAACACAGTATCCCAAACTCTTTCACAATTGTTTTTTTTTGAAACATTTTCTACTGCAGGGGAGACCCCCACAACCCTTTATTGCCATCACAAGAGTTTACAAATATTTACAAATGTACATAGCAGGATAGACTAAGATAATCTATCACACACTAATGTAAGGAATTAAGCCATGATGATAAATCCGCAGCTAAAGAAGCACTCAACCTATGCTTAAGCATAAGGAGATCTAACATGAATCCAACTTTCCAACCCTTGAAGGAATGCCTCTCATCCTTGAAAATAACTCCATTCCTCTGTTTCCAGATGTTCCAACAAGCAAGAATCACAATCTCAGTGAAACAGGGACCTTTGAAGTTCTTTTTCACAATTGTTATGACAAAAAAAAATTAGTTAGCTCTGTTATAGCTGGTGGGTGGAATTTATTGAGATTTAGAAGGACTCTGTGAGGAGAGTTGTTGTCCCAATTTAAGAAATGAAGTTGAAGGTTGGCGTTATGCTTTTGACTGATGAGGAAGATGGTTTTAAATGGAAAATTGGCAGTTCTGGACATTTCAGAGTTAGTGAACTCTATTGTTTGTTGAGATCAAATGGGGCTTTCCCTCAGAAATTTCTGTGGAAAGTTAAGATCCCCTCAAAAGTTAAGGTGTTTGTTTGGCTCACTGTCAAAAATAAGATTTTTACCAAGTACAATCTTAGCAAAAGAGGATGGACTGGGAATAAACAGTGTTTTTTCTGCACGGCAGATGAGACTATAGATCACCTCCTCTTCCATTGCTTACTCGCTAGACTGGTCTAGCAGGTGGTAGTTTGCACACTGGGGTTTTCTAGACCACCTGATAGTGTCGCTAACTTAACCACCGCCTGGCTTAATCTCTTTCCTCCAAACCAACAGAAAATTGTGCGTAGTGGAAGCGCAGTTGTCTGTTGTACCATCTGGAAAACCCGTAATGATGTTTGCTTCAATAAGAAGATCCTAACTGAACCTGCAGAAGTGATATACAAACTTGTTTCCCTAATCAATAGATGGACGTTGCTGTAAAAATACCAAGACCGAGGAAGGCTTGAGGCTAGAGCAAATTCAATCCTAGAGGTTCTCAGAGAGATTTACTCAAGGACACATGGGTGCGCAATCAATAAACCAAGAATTACAAGTGGCTGAGGGGGAGAAGACCAGTTCTGATGTGACATCCTTGTTCTCTCTTGCAGTTTTAAGATTTGTTTTTTGAATTTTGTCTTGCTCGCTGTGTGTTGCATATCAACTTGTGTTGTGAGATAACAATTTCTAGTTTACTTTTCTGCTTCTTTATTCCCTAGTTTTTCTCTTTCTTCCTGTTATGAGGGTCTTATAAAAACTGGTGGTTTCTTTATATGAAATCGACGAGGGTATCGTTTTCTCAAAAAAAAAGTGAGGCCCGGACTGCCTTATATAGAGTTCGGCGGTCCGGCTGAATGATCGGGCCGGCCATACGGTCAGTCGGATGGGTCCCACCAAACGTTCATGTACAAGAGATCTCCTTCTAGACACGTCAGCGCCGTACACGATATGACAAGGCGGCCTGCCACGGTTCATGATGTAGGCAACGACTAGGCACATCTGGATGCCGTATTGTTTCGAGTACGACCCAAGGATCTCTCCTGTGGGCCTGGATCGCACTCGAGCTGCGTCCTCCAGTAAATTTTCCGTGTCAGCAACACGAAGAAAAAATCTAGCGGACGCGCCGGGTACCCCTTTAAGGTTAAGTTTGACTCGATAAGACCTCCACGGCCCAGTCGCATTGATCACCTCGCCGATTTCGAGTCGGAGGTCTCGAATTCGTGTAAGCCAGAACTTTTTTCTATCTCAGATGCAATTAATTGGCCCTGATCTTTCGGGAGAGCCAAACAACTAAGCCGTACCCTTCTACGAAAAATCCAACACGAGGCGCATTTACCACTCGATGCTCGAGTACAACCCATACAGGGTACACACCCTTGATGTCAGGTGTTTGATTACCCAGTTGCAAGATCCAGAAACGAACTTTGAGTGCTTACTCGACTATTCTCAGTCGAACAAACACTCGGGGGCTACTGACGTGGGGATGAATCCAGGACCTGTCTAGTGGGCCTACCTGGTCCAAGGCCCAAGACCAAGGCCCAGTACAAGACGCTACCCCGCAGCTCTAGAAGGCTCAGCGGAAGCCCACCCGCAAGACTTGCGGATCAAGATTGTCGTGGGATAATCACGGCAGACGTTATCAGGGGTAACTTATCTTGGGGTAATTCGACTCTAGCATTTGGGAGAGGGTTTAGCTCGAGGGAAACCATGTTTATGAATCGATCTGGTAGCTCTGGCAACCAAGTCGCCGAGTCTCCAATCTAGGGTTACAATCTCAGCTCTCGTGTTACAGGGGATACTCGAATAACTAGTAAAACTCGTGTTAGTCTAACCCTGGGAGCCGGTTTATATAATACCCAGCCCCCCTAGCTTCCTATCCAAGGCGTACTCGGAGTCCTACCCGGTCACCGCATACAAACCCTAAGTTTCCTTATCGAAACCCACAATCCGGGTTACGAAGCCTACACTCCTGGGCCTTCTGGAAACTCCCTTTCCTCAAGCCGGGTCTTGCGCAGCTCCCTTTGGGCCGAGTTACACCTTGACGTTAGCCTACCGGGTTATCGTCCCTCCATCAGTAGTCCCCAGAATAGCTTGGGCTGCACGGGATCCTCCTTGAAGCGCACGCTATTCCCTGCAAAAATAATAAACATACAAGCTCATAGAATACCGGGTTAGGATGCTTTGATAATAGCTAGGCCTAACTCCACAGGTGGTCCATATAATAACCCGGCTTTCTCCGAGTCCAACATCGTTTTCCCGGGTCAACACTCGGAGGAAAACACAGAAGACCCGACTCACATCGTTCATTAGTTAATCCGGATATCGCTGAGACGATCTGCTCTGATCTTTTCCGGATATCTCGCGCGAACACTTAACTTATCCCAAAAAATCCGGTCGGGTATCTCCTTTCCCGAAATTTTGGCTCCCGCTCCTTAGGCCTAGGGCACTCCACCCGCACCTATAAGTAAGCGTTCCCAGGGTAACCCTAAGCACAACACTCCATTTCCCCCATCTCCTTCATCTCCAATCTCCCTCGGCGCTCCCTCGCTCGAGCTCAAGGCCGCGCCGCCACGGCGTCTACGAGCACGCAGCCGGAAGCGTACCGCCGCCTCCTGCGCTCCGCATCGGCTCGCGCCGCGCCGCCGTTGCCCACCGCCGCCGCGCCCTCGAACAAGTCACCGGAAGATCCAAAGGGCCACCGTGACTGTGCCATTTGCCGCCGTCGTGCTCTCCTGCAGATCCCGCCGGTAAGCAACCCAGCTCCCTTGATTTCATCTTCAATCTCACTCAAACTTGATTAGATTTAGATCCGCTCTTGGATAGTTTTCTTGCTCCGCATCGATTGGATACCCATGCTTTTGTTCTTTCACAACCAACAATCAAGATAGATCCAATAGTACACCTCACGATGCACCTCTATTACCTGTAGTCACAAATTTCCCCGTAATTTTCTCCGTCTAGATCCAATCTGTCAAAGTTTTTCATAGTTGCTCTTTGGTTAATCGGATAATCTGTCATTTCCGGGTCTTAGATTACTTACACTCTGCCCTTTTACTCCTGTTTTTAGACTACGCACATGGCACCCAAAGCCAGCACGAAGACCAAGGGGAAACAGCCGGCGAAGGCAAAGCCGACTCAATCTATATCCGCCAACTGAGCGAGGTCCACCGTGACCAAGGCAAAATTAGATGAGCTCGCAGAGTCGGGCGTCCTCCCCGCCCGGGAGGATATCCACTGGCGCGTCCCTGGGGAGGAGACTCGGCCCACTCCGGGTATCGACGAGGTAATCTGCTTCGTTGAACATGTGATCCGGGGATTCCGTCCCCCGGGTCACACCTTCTTCCGCGAGTTGCTGAGCCATTATGGTCTCCGAGTTTTTGACATAGGCCCCAATTCCATGTTGAATATTACTCATTTCATTGTTCTTTGCGAATCATATTTATGCATCCCCCCGAATCTTGTGCTGTTTCTTGAACTGTTCCAATGCAAACCGTGTCGCGAAAGCGGTGACAAGGCCCTCCTGGCTTGCGGCGGGGTATCTATCCAGAGGCGGAAGAACTCCTTGATGCCGACTCTGAGCCTCAACTCCCACGTCAAGCACTGGCAGAAGACCTACTTCTACTGTCAGGACACCTCCTCACCCGGTGAAAAGACTTTGCCGGGTTTCTCCGAAGGCCTTCTTGATCTTTCCGACAACCTTAATTCTTTCGCTTTTGAGTCGGATAGGGAGTCCATCCGGCCCCTCCTTGCCAAACTCGTTGTTCTTTCGGCCCAAGGCCTTCTTGGGCTCAACTTGGTTAAAACTAGGGTAAACTTCCGAATCCAACCAAACGCCGTCCGGCCCAAGCTGATGTGCGAATATTCTGGGCACGTTACGGATTCACTCTGCTACTCACTGAGGAACTACCCAGCCGCTTATACAAACAAGATAATCAAGAGTTTCTTGACTGAGAAAATGGACGTGATCCGGACTGTAGCCGGCTTGGAGCCGTTTACTCGCGATAACCCGGCTCCAGCGGTAAGATCCGGCCTTAATTCTTTATCCTTATACCTTTGTCTGATACAATAACTAATTTTTACCATTGTACTTTTATTTCAGGAAAACATCACTTTCTGGAAGATCGAGACCCCCCCTCCTTCCGAAAACTCGGAGGAGGACGAAGAGTCGGCTGACTCGGACGAAGGTATCATCCGGGTTTCACCTATCCCCACTTCTGTTAACTTGCTTTCCCACACTTTCTCTTTTTCCAACTGTACACTATGTTTTCCAGGAATGGAGGATAAGGAGGACAAGGAGGATAAGGAAGATCAGGAGGAGACCCAGAGTGACGAAAGTGAGGCAGAACCGGAAGCTGAGGTTGGGTCCAAGAGGAAACCCCGAGGGGTCGTATTCAAGGTTCCATATTCCTCTATGTTCTCCAAACCGTATTCATTTGCTAATATGTGCGAGCTTAATCAACGATTGTCCGATTCACCATACTTGAAGGATCCCCCTACGGTCAAGCGCAGGGTAACCCGGAACTCCCCGGGTGAGGATCCTCTCAACCCGGGTATCCCTTCGTCCCCAGCCCGCCGTGTCGGTACTTCCCAAACCCATCCTTCCAATTCACCTCAAAGACATCCTTCTCCCAATCACCCCCTAGCTGGACAACTCCGAGTCTCACTTTCTCAATCTTTATCAGCCTCGTCGGGGTCTAGCAACGACCTTCCTGTCACGACCCCGGACCACGAGGATCTTGGACTTCTTCTCTCAAGGAAAATCAGTCAGTGGCTTGGTGTGCATACAAACTTCTTCAAAGAATGGAGATAACAACCTACCATCTCAAGAATAGTCCACACATACATGACCGACTTGGAGTTATTCCCGAAGGAACAAGAAAACTATACCCGGGCCCATGGCGACAACTTTCACCATAAGCACACAAACCCGAGAAAGTCACTTCGAACATCCAGAACACAACTTCGTGATGACACAAAGATGGTTCTCGAAAGTTTCCAACATTAGTGCCCAGTGTTCAACATGAACCTCTTGCAATTCGGAGATATAAGAATGTCGTTGATGGGCTCAGCAACATCCTTTTCAAGTTACTCCAAGAAGAGGGATTCATATGATACATGACCATGGCAAAATATTGGCCAGACTAAAGGACATGAGGGTGTACCCGGCAAAACACCATGAGTAGAAACACCATCAAGACAGTCCTTAGAGCTGAACTTGATTTGACGATAGCCCAATTCAAACCAAGAGCAGAGTGATAGCATTTCTGCTAGGGAGTTACTATCCTGCTTTAGTATGAACAGAACTGAACATCCCGTTGCAAAGGAACAAGTTAGGAAGAGCTCTTGTCTTTCAACTCTCCAAGTTGTTGTTTAAGCTCAACCAACTAGTTCAGGGTATCCAGCGGAGTTTCTTGGAGAAAAGAGTAGTTCAAACTACCCCTTTATTTAGACATCACGGTCAGGTAACAAACCTGGTGATACTTCTAGAAAGACAACCAGAATATCACAACCCACCGGTATGTCTTAAAATTGAAAGGAGGCATGCTTTTCAAAGCAACCGATATGATCTTGAGAGCTTCGGCATGAACCTAACTCTTTGCCCAAGAAGGTACACTGGGATGAAAGGATTTGTTAACACCGTCAACTTCAAATAGAGACCGGGTGACCAATAGTGCTAAGAAGGATACAGATGTTTTCTTAGATTTTTTTTTCCGAAGCAACAAGGATTGCTAGGAGTATCTAACACACACCAATGCACATACCCAACATTCTTGAGAGTTCAAGACTGGAAGAAATGGGAGTGAAGATGTGTACGAGCATCACTTCATCAACAAGGCCATGAAATTCAACACAGCCTCTGGATATACAAGAGTGTGATACTCAAAAGTGGAACAGAACAGAAGCTGATGAAACTTCTTTATTCCGCGGAATACAAAACTTTGACCTGTTCCTAGGGATGAACGAGGTTCTGGAGTTTGCTTCTCCTGACATCCCAAGGTGGAATGCTTTGACGGAAAACAGGAGCAAATGCATTGGAAATATCCAACACACATATGTAACTTGGTTTCCAAAACAACGGATGGAGTTCGGAAAGCAACTAAAGAGTAGGAACGTGCTCTGGAAAATACTGAGATCACGTTGGATGCACGGGACAATACTCATGTGTAGAACCCATGCAAAAAGGTTGGTATAGCTGAACCAAGAACAAAGATGTGGAAGCCACAATGATCACTCTTGTTGTGATCCCTTTTTGGTTCAGAAGAAAGCCTATGGCTATTGGAATTGAGATTACCTAGCCATCCTGAGGTAGAACAAATTCTTCAGGATCTAAAGAAACAGAACTTGGGTTAAAGTTCAGCATCCTGTACTGATAGAGTGAGCATCACATGGTTGTAAAACCACACAATTCAACCCACGGCAATTCAGCACATTCCGGGACCTTCGGTTCAAGTCCAAAGATTAAAAACACAACGAAAGGAGTAACTACTATCTTGGTGTCTTAAGGAACACTACGAATAGAAATCACGAGTATCTTTCAAAAGACAACGATAGCTCCGGAAGAATTTGAGCAAAGGATAACGGATACATTCGAGATGGAAAGCAGATCTCGAGGTTCAGGATTTTGAGACTTAAGAACAGGAGTATGTGGAACCCACACAACTCTGAGAGATTATGGATGGAAGGGAATCTCCCAGTTGAAACAAGGGATAACGGAACATGGAACACACACGACTCTAGAACTTAACACTAGGTCAACTTGGGTGACAACGTCCTTGCCGAAGAAGGCACCTAGGTTTTGAATGACTAAAAGAGATAGCAAAACCTTTTCAAATCAAAACAGGTAAGATGACCCAGAGTTAGAGCGATACCAGATAAGGAGTAAAAAGAATCCTAAGAAGGTTTTTCACAATCATTTGAAATTTTCAAATAGTTTTCACAAATACTAGACTCAACATCGACCAAGCAGTAAGGTTTTCCTACAGGCAGTCCTGCTCTGATACCAAGACTTGTCACGACCCCGGACCCAGAGATATACATACTGTTATGTGCTCCTAGCCATGGACTCACAAGGGCTTCAGGGTTACCAGCCCCGGCCGCAACAAACAACGGCAGGCAGACCGGATTCATCGGCACGTAGTCCGGATCCCCGGTCTACTACTCCTTGTATCCATGCTAGTCATAACCAACTAT
The DNA here is from genome assembly GCA_028641055.1 of Alopecurus myosuroides. Taxonomy (NCBI): domain Eukaryota; kingdom Viridiplantae; phylum Streptophyta; class Magnoliopsida; order Poales; family Poaceae; genus Alopecurus; species Alopecurus myosuroides. The sequence continues at coordinate 212,007,880 of CM054059.1, forward strand.
GCATATCAAAGTGTCCACGAATCGAATGAAACTGAAGGAAACGGGACCAAAGCTATACAGAGATGCTATGTGTCCAGAAAGTGCAACAACAATCGAGGGTTACTGGGGTTACCTCGCCCCAGGCCGATTACATCGACAGGCGGGCTCGGACATGGATCATCGGCTCCACAACCCCTCGACTGCGACAACTATGCAGGCATAGCCAAAACTGTATAACAATGAGCTCGAAACCAACAACCGATCAAAGCAACACTCTAAACAAGAAGCTTTATTAAACAGATGTTACTAGAGTATAGCTTACAAGAAGAGGTCACACGACCCAACATTACATCAGACAACGGAAAGCAAAATATGTTGCTAATCAACAAGAACCAAAAAGGCCTAAGAGGCCGCAACATAAGGCGACGTCCCAGCCCATAGATACCAGGCTGCCACCTGGGAACCCCGAACTACTCGTCGATGTCCACGTTGAATCACCACCGATGTGAGATCTTCTCCTGAACCAAAATTAAGCAAACCTGAGTACGGGAGGTACTCAACAAGACTTAGTTAACCTATTATATATCTGTTATTTCGAAAAGGGTTTCATGAAGGCTGATTTGCGTAAAGCAATCTTTGTTTTGCAAGTTGAGGAAGGAATAGCACGTCTTATGGAGTATTTTGAAAACAGATGAGAAAGCTATTCAACTACTGATATCATCATCTTTTAATCCACCGAAACATATCAGCACCTCGTGCTTCGAAGATCACCTCCTCCAGTTGTTCCACACTACCTCATGCTACAAGGTAACCCCTCTCGGCATCTCCGAGGAGGCATCCTTCAATAGTTATCAGCAAGTTTTAGTCATTCCGTTTATGTTGTCTATGATCACAGAATCCGTCACCAATTCGTCTTTAACCGCAGACACGGCTTTTCGAAAAGATTTAACCCTGCAGGGGTGTACAACTTTACCCACACGTACCAACCGACTCTTAGTGCCACTAGATTAGCACTAGCCCGGGAAGTGCCGGCAGAGGGTGGTCGATTCCCAGCCTTTACCTTGTCGAACCATATCCATGAGTCAACCCAAACAGGGCCACCCCGTCAACAGGGAGTTGGCCACCTCCTGACGGCACCTGTTCTGTGAGTCGGGAACAAGATCCGTGTACGTCCATCACTTGTCCCGGTCACGACCTAATTTTCTCCAAAACATTTTCCGACTCACACGCAGATGGAAAGCTCAAACTACGTGGCTCATGGATAAGGTTAAACAAGTTAGTCAGCCGGGCGGGGTTCATCGGCCCACGTGTGGCTGTACGCTCAGTCTTGGCTCGAAGGCGAGAACTCGCTCCTAGGGGCATGAACAGGACAAAACGCCACAACCCATTGTGGCCTCACATCCATGCCGTGATTAGTCAAGTTATCAAAGGTAACTCAAATCATAAACACCTGACATGGTAGATTCACGCATTGACCAGAATCATCAACTAGGCATGGCTAAGCAAGACTCACAAGGTTTAGCAGAGCGCGCACAAACAAACCTATAGCTGCTAGGTGAAGTGGATCAGGATATCTAGGTTATGCAGTATATAGGAGAACTCTATCTACTGACATCAAATAGTTTGGAACCGAATGCAAAGTAAGAGATTCAAATCATTTCAAAATCATATATGAGCAGATAAGAGGTTATGCTTGCCTTGGTTATAAGAAAACCAGATAAAGTCTTCAGGAATAAGTGCTTGACTTGTCGGTTAAGATCAAGTATTCGTCATTGGGCTGCTGGCCTTCTCTTCGGAGTCACGTTCTACCGAGGGGGAAACAACACCGAAAAGGAGAACAATCAACCATGGCATCGATGCAATGCACAACATGTATGCATGAGCAAATTAATGCATTGAGATAAAGCCCTAGACATGTTCGATGGGTTGCTAGGGTTCGTATGACAATTATGCAGTTTTTCTGAAATTAGCCCGAAATAGACCCCGGAGGGGGTTTCGGGCGATTATGAACGTGAGTACCATTTTAGTTGCTCAAATGGGTTTGAAAACATCATAAACAGGTTGCATATGTCATTTTGAGCAATTTGGTATATAACTTTTATTTTTCTAATTTTAGTGAATAAAAACTTATTTTTCTATTTTTTAAATGATTAAACCGCATTAAATAATGGCCAAAATTCAACTTTGTCAAACATTTATGAAAGTGACATATTCAGGTAGATCTTATTTTTCTGATCACTACCATATTTTCATTATATTTTTCTGAATTATATTTTGGAACATATTGATTTTACAAATTTAAATCATTTTCTGTAATTATAAAACAGGGCCCATGTGTCATTAGATTATTTCTGTTCTTTTTCTTTAGAAGAAAAAGTCACTGACGAGGGGGCCCCACGTGATGTCAGCATGACATCACGCAGGCGTCAGCAACTGGCCGGAACGGCTCTGTACTGCACGCCGGCGGCGACTCGGAGCTCGCCGGACCGCGCGGGAGGGCGCGTTCGACGCGCGCGGGCGTGTGCTACCTGTGAGTTGCCGCGCCGCTAGCAAACGGTCGCCGGAAGGTCGCCGCCGATGAGCTTCTGCGGCCGACGGGGCGGCAACCGACGTCGTCGGTGTTACAGAGGGAGATGGAGGGAGCTAGGACTACCTAGAGGTTCGCACGCTCACCGTGAGTTCGTTGGCATCGTCGGTGACGCGATCGGAGGCCAAACGGCGGTGAATCGGGCGCGGAGGGGCTCGGCTGGCCGCGAAGAAGAAGACCCGATTCGCCGGTTTTAAGTCGTCCCGGCTCGCGAGAGTGAGCAAGGAGCTCGAGGGAGGCACGGCGGAGCTCCCTGGATGATCAAAACGAGAGGAGGGGGTCGGGGGCGACGGCGCGAAGCGACGGCCGGAGGGAGCTAGGGTTTGGGTCTCCTGTGCGAATGAAAGGCAGAGAGAGAAAAGAGGCGTGCGAGGGAGGGGAATTCTGCGGGGTTGGCTTCGATCCGGACGGCTCCTCTGCGTCCTCATCCCTTCTCTGTCGCGCTGGAAGCAGGAGGTGGCAAAGCCACCATGGATTTCCTTCTGGCACAAGGTTGAAGAAAGGAAAGAAAAGGGATTTCTCCATAACCCCCTGGAAGTTCCCGAAATTACAAAGGAGCCCTTTTCCATTATAAAACAGAACATAAACCACTGTTTTGAGGACCTTTTTGGAAACAGAAAAATTGGCAAAAATACTTTTTGAAAACCTTATGAAATTTGCAAGCTCACCATGTATTTGCTTTCCAAAATTGAAATTATTTTTAGAACAAAATTTTGGGAACCAAAATGAGTGCTTTTTGTGGGATTTTCTCAAACCGATTAAATTCACAATTTAATTTGGTTCAAACATGAATAAATTTTTGTTTGATGCATGTATGATATGAACACACACCACACACCCTAATGTAGCAAACTTTGGGATGTTACAAATCTACCCCCCCCCCTTACAAGAATCTCGTCCCGAGATTCCCGAAGGAGAAGAAAGAAGGAACACCGGTTTTGAACGATCTTCTCGAACTTTACGGTTCTCTTATCGAATAGGTTGATTCCGTAGCACTTGCGAAGATCTCCAGCGGCTACACCTTAGATGAGAGGGAAAACTCTTCAGATTTGATCTTCACGAAGATCGAGTATCCCATGGGTAACTCATGACAGGATGTTCATAAATAACTTTTGAGTTAACACACATGAAACACATCAATATAACGGAGGGAATAGAAGATGGTTTCAAGTGTTCGGACGATTGGTCTTGAAAGGATTTAGAATATGAGCTTTGCACCAAACTTTAAATCCTTTTGGAAAAGAAAGGTTGGACAACTTATGACATCGAGGTTTCTTCAAACACATAACCAAGATGAAAAGGATTGTCTTGGATACCACAACGTAATATCCATAGACGAGAGAAAACACGAGAAAACACTGTAACTCGTGAGTCGGAGAGAAAATTTGATTCAGAATCATGTTCACTCTTCGGAGTGGACACGAAAGATGAAGGAACTTTCATTCCGTTAAAGTTTGTCGAAAACTTTGTCAAAGATTGGAATGTTACTTCATGACAGAAGATGAGTACCCAAACAATGTTGGAACACCGTAGTTAGGGAGGAATTTCTTGGTCACACCATAAGGATGAGTAACCAACAGGGATTGAAACACCGAAGGAAAATAGCGAATCTCTTTCCTGTTGTGGTTTGGACGTAGCAATACATCTACCACGTAGTTAAGATCCCACGGCTGGAGTGACTGACAAATTCACACAATGTGTCAGATGAACAAAACTTCAAGTACAAACAACTTGAGGAAGGGAACTGATCAATGGTGGTTACGAAACACCAAGAGATGTTCTCCTGATGAACTTGTTTCCACTGAAACGAAGGTTTGGAGGTTCAATAGAGAGATATTGGAAAGATCAACTTCCAGGTTATCCTGGATGCTCTAGATACCAATATCAGGCTAATGCAAGCCATCTATAGGTAATCAGGTGGAAGTGGAACTTTGGTTTGGAAGGACGGTGAGGAAAAACTTGTTGAAAACGAGCCACACAAGTATTCTCACGGAGAGTGGTTGTTCTTACGGATTCAAAGAGATATGACATTAGGCCTTCCGGCTATTTGTGTCAACCACAACATCAACCATGCCGGATTTTCAAATGGACCTAACTCAATAATCCTGAGGGAACACCAACCATCGTTGCTGCTTGAGATTCAGCTCTGGTTAGTGAGAGGACGATTCAGAATGGGCACATCTGATCATAGAGGTTACATCGGTTACCAACGAGATACACTTGTTGGATTCTCAAGACATGGACTATGATGACACAGTCAAGAGGATAAGTGAGATTGTAGAACTCATGTATTAGCAACTTGCGAAAGACGGTTTCACCTACATGGTCTTCTTATGGAGGAGCACATCAGAGTCCTTGTTGGGAGGATGATAACAAAGACCACGAGGATCTTGGACTTCTTCTCTCAAGGAAAATCAGTCGGTGGCTTGGTGTGCATACAAACTTCTTCAAAGAATGGAGATAACAACCTACCATATCAAGAATAGTCCACACATACATGACCGACTTGGAGTTATTCCCGAAGGAACAAGAAAACTATACCCGGGCCCATGGCGACAACTTTCACCATAAGCACACAAACCCGAGAAAGTCACTTCGAACATCCAGAACACAACTTCGTGATGACACAAAGATGGTTCTCGAAAGTTTCCAACATTAGTGCCCAGTGTTCAACATGAACCTCTTGCAATTCGGAGATATAAGAATGTGGTTGATGGGCTCAGCAACATCCTTTTCAAGTTACTCCAAGAAGAGGGATTCATATGATACATGACCATGGCAAAATATTGGCCAGACTAAAGGACATGAGGGTGTACCCGGCAAAACACCATGAGTAGAAACACCATCAAGACAGTCCTTAGAGCTGAACTTGATTTGACGATAGCCCAATTCAAACCAAGAGTAGAGTGATAGCATTTCTGCTAGGGAGTTACTATCCTGCTTCAGTATGAACAGAACTGAACATCCCGTTGCAAAGGAACAAGTTAGGAAGAGCTCTTGTCTTTCAACTCTCCAAGTTGTTGTTTAAGCTCAACCAACTAGTTCAGGGTATCCAGCGGAGTTTCTTGGAGAAAAGAGTAGTTCAAACTACCCCTTTATTTAGACATCACGGTCAGGTAACAAACCTGGTGATACTTCTAGAAAGACAACCAGAATATCACAACCCACCGGTATGTCTTAAAATTGAAAGGAGGCATGCTTTTCAAAGCAACCGATATGATCTTGAGAGCTTCGGCATGAACCTAACTCTTTGCCCAAGAAGGTACACTGGGATGAAAGGATTTGTTAACACCGTCAACTTCAAATAGAGACCGGGTGACCAATAGTGCTAAGAAGGATACAGATGTTTTCTTAGATTTTTTTTCCGAAGCAACAAGGATTGCTAGGAGTATCTAACACACACCAATGCACATACCCAACATTCTTGAGAGTTCAAGACTGGAAGAAAGGGGAGTGAAGATGTGTACGAGCATCACTTCATCAACAAGGCCATGAAATTCAACACAGCCTCTGGATATACAAGAGTGTGATACTCAAAAGTGGAACAGAACAGAAGCTGATGAAACTTCTTTATTCCGCGGAATACAAAACTTTGACCTATTCCTAGAGATGAACGAGGTTCTGGAGTTTGCTTCTCCTGACATCCCAAGGTGGAATGCTTTGACGGAAAACAGGAGCAAATGCATTGGAAATATCCAACACACATATGTAACTTGGTTTCCAAAACAACGGATGGAGTTCGGAAAGCAACTAAAGAGTAGGAACGTGCTCTGGAAAATACTGAGATCACGTTGGATGCACGGGACAATACTCATGTGTAGAACCCATGCAAAAAGGTTGGTATAGCTGAACCAAGAACAAAGATGTGGAAGCCACAATGATCACTCTTGTTGTGATCCCTTTTTGGTTCCAGAAGAAAGCCTATGGCTATTGGAATTGAGATTACCTAGCCATCCTGAGGTAGAACAAATTCTTCAGGATCCAAAGAAACAGAACTTGGGTTAAAGGTCAGCATCCTGTACTGATAGAGTGAGCATCACATGGTTGTAAAACCACACAATTCAACCCACGGCAATTCAGCACATTCCGGGACCTTCGGTTCAAGTCCAAAGATTAAAAACACAACGAAAGGAGTAACTACTATCTTAGTGTCTTAAGGAACACTACGAATAGCAATCACGAGTATCTTTCAAAAGACAACGATAGCTCCGGAAGAATTTGAGCAAAGGATAACGGATACATTCGAGATGGAAAGCAGATCTCGAGGTTCAGGATTTTGAGACTTAAGAACAGGAGTATGTGGAACCCACACAACTCTGAGAGATTATGGATGGAAGGGAATCTCCCAGTTGAAACAAGGGATAACGGAACATGGAACACACACGACTCTAGAACTTAACACTAGGTCAACTTGGGTGACAACGTCCTTGCCGAAGAAGGCACCTAGGTTTTGAATGACTAAAAGAGATAGCAAAACCTTTTCAAATCAAAACAGGTAAGATGACCCAGAGTTAGAGCGATACCAGATAAGGAGTAAAAAGAATCCTAAGAAGGTTTTTCACAATCATTTGAAATTTTCAAATAGTTTTCACAAATACTAGACTCAACATCGACCAAGCAGTAAGGTTTTCCTACAGGCAGTCCTGCTCTGATACCAAGACTTGTCACGACCCCGGACCCAGAGATATACATACTGTTATGTGCTCCTAGCCATGGACTCACAAGGGCTTCAGGGTTACCAGCCCCGGCCGCAACAAACAACGGCAGGCAGACCGGATTCATCGGCACGTAGTCCGGATCCCCGGTCTACTACTCCTTGTATCCATGCTAGTCATAACCAACTATGCATATCAAAGTGTCCACGAATCGAATGAAACTGAAGGAAACGGGACCAAAGCTATACAGAGATGCTATGTGTCCAGAAAGTGCAACAACAATCGAGGGTTACTGGGGTTACCTCGCCCCAGGCCGATTACATCGACAGGCGGGCTCGGACATGGATCATCGGCTCCACAACCCCTCGACTGCGACAACTATGCAGGCATAGCCAAAACTGTATAACAATGAGCTCGAAACCAACAACCGATCAAAGCAACACTCTAAACAAGAAGCTTTATTAAACAGATGTTACTAGAGTATAGATTACAAGAAGAGGTCACACGACCCAACATTACATCAGACAACGGAAAGCAAAATATGTTGCTAATCAACAAGAACCAAAAAGGCCTAAGAGGCCGCAACATAAGGCGACGTCCCAGCCCATAGATACCAGGCTGCCACCTGGGAACCCCGAACTACTCGTCGATGTCCACGTTGAATCACCACCGATGTGAGATCTTCTCCTGAACCAAAATTAAGCAAACCTGAGTACGGGAGGTACTCAACAAGACTTAGTTAACCTATTATATATCTGTTATTTCGAAAAGGGTTTCATGAAGGCTGATTTGCGTAAAGCAATCTTTGTTTTGCAAGTTGAGGAAGGAATAGCACGTCTTATGGAGTATTTTGAAAACAGATGAGAAAGCTATTCAACTACTGATATCATCATCTTTTAATCCACCGAAACATATCAGCACCTCGTGCTTCGAAGATCACCTCCTCCAGTTGTTCCACACTACCTCATGCTACAAGGTAACCCCTCTCGGCATCTCCGAGGAGGCATCCTTCAATAGTTATCAGCAAGTTTTAGTCATTCCGTTTATGTTGTCTATGATCACAGAATCCGTCACCAATTCGTCTTTAACCGCAGACACGGCTTTTCGAAAAGATTTAACCCTGCAGGGGTGTACAACTTTACCCACACGTACCAACCGACTCTTAGTGCCACTAGATTAGCACTAGCCCGGGAAGTGCCGGCAGAGGGTGGTCGATTCCCAGCCTTTACCTTGTCGAACCATATCCATGAGTCAACCCAAACAGGGCCACCCCGTCAACAGGGAGTTGGCCACCTCCTGACGGCACCTGTTCTGTGAGTCGGGAACAAGATCCGTGTACGTCCATCACTTGTCCCGGTCACGACCTAATTTTCTCCAAAACATTTTCCGACTCACACGCAGATGGAAAGCTCAAACTACGTGGCTCATGGATAAGGTTAAACAAGTTAGTCAGCCGGGCGGGGTTCATCGGCCCACGTGTGGCTGTACGCTCAGTCTTGGCTCGAAGGCGAGAACTCGCTCCTAGGGGCATGAACAGGACAAAACGCCACAACCCATTGTGGCCTCACATCCATGCCGTGATTAGTCAAGTTATCAAAGGTAACTCAAATCATAAACACCTGACATGGTAGATTCACGCATTGACCAGAATCATCAACTAGGCATGGCTAAGCAAGACTCACAAGGTTTAGCGGAGCGCGCACAAACAAACCTATAGCTGCTAGGTGAAGTGGATCAGGATATCTAGGTTATGCAGTATATAGGAGAACTCTATCTACTGACATCAAATAGTTTGGAACCGAATGCAAAGTACGAGATTCAAATCATTTCAAAATCATATATGAGCAGATAAGAGGTTATGCTTGCCTTGGTTATAAGAAAACCAGATAAAGTCTTCAGGAATAAGTGCTTGACTTGTCGGTTAAGATCAAGTATTCGTCATTGGGCTGCTGGCCTTCTCTTCGGAGTCACGTTCTACCGAGGGGGAAACAACACCGAAAAGGAGAACAATCAACCATGGCATCGATGCAATGCACAACATGTATGCATGAGCAAATTAATGCATTGAGATAAAGCCCTAGACATGTTCGATGGGTTGCTAGGGTTCGTATGACAATTATGCAGTTTTTCTGAAATTAGCCCGAAATAGACCCCGGAGGGGGTTTCGGGCGATTATGAACGTGAGTACCATTTTAGTTGCTCAAATGGGTTTGAAAACATCATAAACAGGTTGCATATGTCATTTTGAGCAATTTGGTATATAACTTTTATTTTTCTAATTTTAGTGAATAAAAACTTATTTTTCTATTTTTTAAATGATTAAACAGCATTAAATAATGGCCAAAATTCAACTTTGTCAAACATTTATGAAAGTGACATATTCAGGTAGATCTTATTTTTCTGATCACTACCATATTTTCATTATATTTTTCTGAATTATATTTTGGAACATATTGATTTTACAAATTTAAATCATTTTCTGTAATTATAAAACAGGGCCCACGTGTCATTAGATTATTTCTGTTCTTTTTCTTTAGAAGAAAAAGTCACTGACGAGGGGGCCCCACGTGATGTCAGCATGACATCACGCAGGCGTCAGCAACTGGCCGGAACGGCTCTGTACTGCACGCCGGCGGCGACTCGGAGCTCGCCGGACCGCGCGGGAGGGCGCGTTCGACGCGCGCGGGCGTGTGCTACCTGTGAGTTGCCGCGCCGCTAGCAAACGGTCGCCGGAAGGTCGCCGCCGATGAGCTTCTGCGGCCGACGTCGTCGGTGTTACAGAGGAGATGGAGGGAGCTAGGACTACCTAGAGGTTCGCACGCTCACCGTGAGTTCGTTGGCATCGTCGGTGACGCGATCGGAGGCCAAACGGCGGTGAATCGGGCGCGGAGGGGCTCGGCCGGCCGCGAAGAAGAAGACCCGATTCGCCGGTTTTAAGTCGTCCCGGCTCGCGAGAGTGAGCAAGGAGCTCGAGGGAGGCACGGCGGAGCTCCCTGGATGATCAAAACGAGAGGAGGGGGTCGGGGGCGACGGCGCGAAGCGACGGCCGGAGGGAGCTAGGGTTTGGGTCTCCTGTGCGAATGAAAGGCAGAGAGAGAAAAGAGGCGTGCGAGGGAGGGGAATTCTGCGGGGTTGGCTTCGATCCGGACGGCTCCTCTGCGTCCTCATCCCTTCCCTGTCGCGCTGGAAGCAGGAGGTGGCAAAGCCACCATGGATTTCCTTCTGGCACAAGGTTGAAGAAAGGAAAGAAAAGGGATTTCTCCATAACCCCCTGGAAGTTCCCGAAATTACAAAGGAGCCCTTTTCCATTATAAAACAGAACATAAACCACTGTTTTGAGGACCTTTTTGGAAACAGAAAAATTGGCAAAAATACTTTTTGAAAACCTTATGAAATTTGCAAGCTCACCATGTATTTGCTTTCCAAAATTGAAATTATTTTTAGAACAAAATTTTGGGAACCAAAATGAGTGCTTTTTGTGGGATTTTCTCAAACCGATTAAATTCACAATTTAATTTGGTTCAAACATGAATAAATTTTTGTTTGATGCATGTATGATATGAACACACACCACACACCCTAATGTAGCAAACTTTGGGATGTTACACTTCCGGCGGATTTCTTCGTGAATACCGGGTAAGCTAGCTTTTTTGCTATTCGATATACCAACACTTTCCATAAGTTTCCTTCATTATATGCTAATTGCCTGCTTTATTTCCCTTAGAGCCAAGGTCACAACCAGTGACCCGGACAATATGGATGTTGATGACCCGGCTAAGGAGGATCCGGTTGATACTGTGATGGCCGCGGCAGGCGGCGCTGGAGAAGAACAAGTTCCGTTGAAAGACCCGGCCGATCAGGAGGCCATGTATCCAATCCCCTCGCATACGCCCGAGGATGACGATGTCGTGATCCTGGGCACAGGAAGGAGTGAGCCCACTCCCAATACCCAGGCGACCCGGGTGTCCCCCCCCGCATGAAGGAGAAGACTCCATCTCCGGGTAACCAGAATCCCGGTTCTTCCAACCTGGAGCTCAACAAACTTTCCTACGACGAGATGATGAATGTGCTCTTTGCTTTGAAGACGATTGAAAGAGATATCTTGGAGGCCATGGCTGCTGAGCACGAGGTAATCCTGATCAACATTACTTATATACTCATCTAGTCCCCAAGTTCCGAGTGTAACTAGGCAAAGTTTTACTCGGTACTTCCTTTTATATCCGGCCTTTTCGTATATCCGACTAACCTTTCCTGTTCCCTCCTCCACAGGTGCAAGTGACTCGTTCTGAGGAGATTTTGGCCAAAACCAATCAGCTCCTCGAGACCGAGTCAAAGCTGCGGGCAGGGCTTGAGGTTGAAGTACAGAACCTCAAAAAATATGTTGAAAAGTACAAGAAGAAATACCGTGTTGCCGAGAATACGTTGAAGAAGCTCTCGGCTCAAATTGCCAACACTTATCGCGCCTTGCTTGGTAAAAATCTGTAACTCGCTAACTATACTGCTTTACATACGATAACCGAGTGTTGTTGCTTTAACCTTTTCTGTTTATACTGCAGGTCCGGGTGATGCTGCCCCAGATGAAGATGACATTGAGAAGTTGAAGACACTGAAGGGCGTTATCCGACAGTTTTCTGCCGGCACCAAGTGGATCCTGGAGGCTGTGCAGTGGCCGGCTACGCGCTATTGTGGCTTGGACACATTGCTTGAAGCGTGCTCCACTATCCCCGAGTGGATCAATCTCTGGAAGCGCTCTTCGTGCCGAGTTGGGGTGACCCGCGGGCTTATGCTGGCCAAGGCTTATTTCCCCAAGCTTGAGCCGACAAAACTTGTGGCCGGGTTTCCTGAGTTCAACCTTGACGGCTCTAAATTTTCCGCCAAGAACTTTAAAGCTATTCAAACTGAGGTGCGTCACTCGGCGAGCCAGATCGCCGACAGTCTGGAGTTAGAGAGGATTGTTACACCTTACGACGCGGACGACAAGCCGATCAAAGGAGATCTTCCCAAGCCCTTTGACATGTTGGAGAGGTGGAAGGCGGAATCTGCCCAGAAGAGGGAGGAAGCTGCAAAGAGGAGGGCTGAGGCCGACACTGCGCCTTCCACCTCTACGCCGGCTGTCCGTACACCAGCTCGCGCCGACTCTGCTGCCAATCCAGGTAAAGGTGCTGAGAAGACCGCTGAAGAGAAAGTCCAAGACCCGGCTGCCAAGGACAACGTTCAAGACTCGGCCAAGGGTGCCGAGTGAAGTTTCTTTTTTCACTGCCTCAAACACTTTATTCGGCCAATGGGCATCTGAAACAATTATTCTTTTGATGGTGCGCCTGTGCACTTTTCGGTACTATTTCCTCGATATGTAATACGTTAAAAACCTTAATAGCTTTCGTGGCCCTTCTGGCCTTTTGCGTGAATTTGATATTTCCTAGCTTTAAACTTTTCGTTGCTGGTTTTCCGACCTTCGCTATTTTTCCTTTTGTGAGACTCGGTTTCCGGGTCTCGGGGGCTTTGACAAGTGGATTTTTCCTAAGTCCCCAAGTTCCCAAGACTCGGATTTTTGGGTTTTTAAGCTGAATAGCTAGACAATTTGTTACTTTTTCGAATTTCCAAGTCCCCCAGGCCCGAATTTCCGAGTCTAGGGATTGGAGTTTGTCAAAAGAACAAGTTTGTTTCTGCTAAAGCCCAAAAATTAGAGTTGCTCACGTAGGTTTGAAGTTACGCTTAATATATTTTGAGTTTCCGGCTGTGAGCCTTGTACTCTGCATAACTTGTGGTTTGGATGACCCTTTTGACCTTCTTTTACTATAAGCCGGCTTTCGCATGGATGATCAATGCTGCTATAACTGCATAAAGACAGGGTCAGGCAAGTCCCATTGGGCATCATGACTGATTGTAATTATACGCTAGCAAAGCATGCCACTTTTTGCGAGTCACATCGAGCGTAAGCAAGAAAAGTCAAGAAAATTTGGCTCTATTGTCCGGTTATAAGCTTGCAGCCGTACTTATTACAAGTAATCGGCCCTCATAACTTAATGGCATCATGCTGGGTCTTTGAGTTTGCAACTGTGCTATTTAAGCAATCAGCCCCCAGGACCTAGATATACATAACTTACTAGAAAAACTAATACACTAAGAACAACAAATACCACTTACCTGAAGGAAGATAAGAAAACAACAGGACAATAAAAAACTTGGCAAAAGACACACAAAAGGAAACGATATTATTGTTTAACCATCTCTTTATTGATATGAGAAAAGTTAGGTCAGCAAGCCGCCTCATTAAAAACCCTCCAGTCCCCTTAGGTACCCTGGATAGGAAAAGAGTGCGTCTGAAACCTGCTGCCTGTTACATCGTGTAATTCCACTTCTGAATCTATCCTATTCTAAGTGTAGTAGGGACGCAGCTGAGCCACGTTCCATGGTCTTTCTCTTTTTTGCATAGATGAAGTTGTATGAGCGGTGTCATTGACAGTAGCCGACTCTTCCCTTGCATCTACCAAGTAATACGATCCATTGTGCAGATTCCGGCTTATGATGAACGGTCCTTCCCATGGTGGAGATAGCTTGTGTTTTCCCTCCTTTGACTGTATCAGGCGCAAAACCAGGTCTCCTTCCTGGAAGACCCGGGTTTTAACTCGCCGGCTATGATATCTCCTCAGATCTTGCTGGTATATGGCTGATCTCTCCAAAGCTTGTTCCCTGTGTTCTTCTAACATATCCACGGCGTCCTACCGGGTCTTCTCGTTCTCTACCTCGACGTAGGACGACGCTCGAGGCGAATCATGAATGATATCACTCGGCAATACTACCTCTGCACCATAAACCATGAAAAACGGTGTCATCTGAGTAGATCTGTTAGGTGTGGTGTTAATTCCCCAAACCACCGATGGTAACTCCTCGACCCATGCGCCAGCAGCTCGGATGCACGGGACTCGCAGCCGTGGTTTTAGCCCACGAAGTAACTCCTGATTTGCCCTCTCCACTTGTCCATTAGCCTGTGGATGGGCCACTGAAGCTATGTCCAGGCGGATGCCATTGTTTCCGCAGAATTTTTCCATCTCACCCAAGTACATGTTGGTTCCATTGTCCGTTATTATGCTGTGAGGGTACCCAAACCGATAGATGATCCTTTTCAGAAACTTGACTGCCGTGGCTGCTTCACAATTGGTAACTGGCATAACTTCCACCCACTTGGTAAATTTATTAATAGCCACCAAGAGATGGGTCTTTTTGCAGGGTGACATGTGGAAGGGGCCCACCATGTCCATGCCCCAAACAGCGAACGGCCAGGTTAATGGGATTGTTTGCAACTCCATAGCCGGCACATGGATTTGGCGAGTATACCTTTGACATCCATCGCACCTTGCCACCAAGCGTTCTGCGTCTGCTAAGGCTGTGAGCCAAAAGAAACCGTGCCGATATGCTTTGGCCACAAGGGATCTTGTGGATGCATGATGCCCACAGTAACCTTAATGGATCTCTTTCAGGATCTGCCGTCCTTCTTCTGGTGCTACACAGCGCAAAAAGACTCATGTTGCACTCCTTTTATATAACTCGCCATTGATGATGGAATAGCCCTTTGCTCGTCTCAGAATTTGCCTTGCTAAAACTTCCTGTGGTGGTAACTCGCCCCGTGATAAATAAGCTAAAAACGGCTCTGTCCACTCAGGAACGGCATGTACCGTGGCCACAAGCTCTAAATCCGGGTCTTGGTTAGCCACCTCTTCCTCAGACTCGGTTTTAACAGATGGCCGCCATAACTCGTCCAGGAAAACATTGGGTGGAACCGGCTCTCTGCGCGAGCCGAGTCTTGCGAGTGCATCTGCTGCCTCGTTCTTTCGCCTTTCAATATGCTCCACCTCATACCCGGAAAAACACCCGGCAACCCTGTCTACCTCTCTGCGATATGCTGCCATAGTTGCATCCTTCCTGTCCCAGGTTCCTGAGACCTGCTGCACCACAAGATCCGAATCTCCATAGCATCGTATCCGCCTGATGTTCATCTCCTTGGCTATTCTCAATCCGTGTAATAATGCCTCATACTCGGCCACGTTGTTGGAGCAATCAAAGTGAATTTGCAACATGTAGCTCAGTTTATCTCCTTTGGGTGATGTAAGTACCACCCCGGCTCCTGATCCCTCGTACTGTTTAGAACCATCAAAGTGCATCACCCAAGACTCGGAACTTGGCGTCGTTGTTGGCATGCTTGTGTGAGTCCAATCATTGATGAAATTGACTAAAGCTTGGGACTTGATTGCTGACCTGGGCTCGTAGTTGATATGATAATCTCCCATCTCAATGGCCCACTTGGCTATTCTGCCTGTTGCATCTGAGTTTCTGGTAATATCCGACATTGGAATAGAGCTAACCACTGTTATGGGGTGTTCCTGAAAATATGGTTTCAATTTCCGGCTGGCCATGAAGACCCCGAAAACCAACTTCTGCCAGTGTGGGTAACGCTGCTTTGCTTCCGATAATACCTCGCTTACGTAGTAAACCGGCCTCTATACCGGGTGATGTTTTCCATCCTCTCTACACTCAACGACAACCACTGCGCTAACCGCCCGGGGCCCAGCCGTTATATATAGTAACATGGGCTCCTTAGGACCCGAAGCTGCTAAGACTGGTGCCTCAGACAATTGCTTCTTTAGTGCCTCGAACGCCTCATCCGCCTCTTGGTCCCAAACGAACTTGTCGGATTTCCTCAAGAGCCGGTATAATGGAATTGCCTTCTCCCCGAGTCTAGATATGAACCGGCTTAGTGCTGCTACGCATCCTGTGAGTTTTTTGAACATGCTTCAAATTTTCCGGCTTTTTTCAGACTCTGGATGGCTTTAATCTTGTCCGGGTTTGCCTCGATTCCTCTCTCGGAAACAATGAATCCGAGTAATTTTCCTGCTGGAACTCCAAATACGCACTTTGTAGGGTTAAGTTTCATCTGATACCTTCTCAAATTCTTGAATGTTTCCTTTAGATCATCAATAAATGTTTCCGCTTTCCTGGTCTTGATCACCACATCATCCACATAAGCGTGAACGTTGCGTCCAATCTGATCCTCGAAGCACTTCTGTATGCATCTCTGGTAAGTTGCACCAGCATTCTTTAGCCCAAAAGTCATGGTTTTGTAACAAAAGGCCCCAAAGGGGGTTATAAACGATGTTTTCTCCCAATCTTCCTTCTTGAGCTTGATCTGGTGATACCCGGAATATGCGTCCAGGAAACATAATAGGTCACTTCCAGCCACTGCATCTATGATCTGATCTATCCTTGGAAGGGCAAATGGATCCTTTGGGCAGTGCTTGTTGAGACTCGTGTAATCTATGCACATCCTCCACTCATTACTCTTTTTCAGTACTAGAACCGGATTTGCCAGCCAATCCGGGTGAAATACCTCCATGATAAAGCCGGCTGCCAATAGCCGGGCAATTTCTTCTCCTATAGTTTTTCTTCTCTCCTCATTCATTTTTCTCAGGCCCTGTTTCACAGGCCGAGACTTAGGATCGACGTGTAAACTGTGCTCAGCTAACTCAGTCGGGATACCGGGCATATCACTGGGCGTCCAAGCGAAAACATCTTGATTTCCGCGAATGAACTCAACGAGCGCCTCTTCTTGCTTACTGTCTAGGTTAGATCCTATAGCAAATTGCTTCGAGGGATCACCTTCAACAAAATCCACCATCTTTGTGTCCTGTGCCGCCTTGAATTTTGCTCTCTCATCCTCCGTATTCGGCCTCTTTAACGTTGTTCTGTCATACGGGTCTATTTGAGACCGGTAATACTTGAGCTCTTCCTTTCTACAAGCTTGTTCCACCATTGCCGCGTCTCCTTCGTCACACTCAGCCGCTATAACCCGGCTCACATGGATGGTGATGGTCTGCTTGCGACCCGGGATTTTTAGCTGTAGGTACACGTAACACGGCCTGGCCATGAACTTGTCGTAAGCCGGCCTTCCAAACAACGCGTGATAGGGGATACGCAACTTTACCACCTCGAACTTGAGCCACTCCACTCGGAAATTATCCTTTGATTCTCCAAAAGCGACCTCTAGTATAATCTTCCCCTCGGGGCACGCCGAGTGACCCGGTACGATCCCGTGAAAAACCGTAGAACTTTTCTGTAGCTGGGACTCCTTGAGGCCCATGCGTAGGAAAGTTTCCCAATATAGGATATTGATGTTGCTTCCGCCATCCAATAACACCTTTTTCAACTCATAACCATTAACATGTGGTGCAACCACCAATGCTAAGACACCCTGGTGTTCTATTCTTTCCGGGTGATCCCTTCTGCTCCATGTCACCTCTTGATCCGATCACCTCAGGTATCTCGGGACAGCCGAGGAAACCGAGTTTACTGCCTTTTTGAGTATCTTTCTATCCTTGTTAGAAGTTCCTGTGGTGTGAACGTGGTACTGGCCCAATTGCTTGGGGTTGGCCTGGAAACCTCCAGCTCCTCCCTGATTGTTACCCGGATTACCACCTCCTGGGTTACCTGCTGGGGGTGGGCCGTTGCCCGGGTTACCACCCGGACCCGGTCCTGCTCCCCGGCCTGCACCTCGCATTGCCTTCTGTATTTCCTCATTCTTCCATCTCTATAAATCCACGCACTGTTCCAGCGAATGATTGGCCGGCCTGCCGTTCCTGCTATGGCGCGGACAGGGCATCCTGAAGGCCTCTATATGGTTAGCCAGCCTTGGCGGCCCTTGGTAATTTCCTCCATTAAAGTTTCCTCCGTTGAAATTTCCTTCTGCTCTGGGTCTTGCAAACCCGGCTTCTGTGTTGGCGACAAACTCGGAACTTCCCTCGTACGGGCGCTTGTTCTGGTTGTTTCCATTATTTCCTCCATTGTTACCCGGCGCAGATCCATTGCCGGGTCTTCCACTGTTGCTTGCGTTAGCTTTGGCTTTCTTGTCATCAACATCCTCCTCTGTGGTATCCGTGGCGGCGTGCTTGTTGCACGCGTCCATCAACTCTCCCATAGTAACCTCCGAAGCATTCCGACTAGATTTCATGCGTGTTAGCTTTTGCACTAGGGGTATGTACTTGCATGTTTTAGCCATAGCCTGTAGCGCATCCTTTGGCTGAATATCAGTAGACGAGTGAAGTATTTCCATAACCCGGCGCACCCAACTGCGCGCCGACTCACCCTTCTTCTGGACACATCGTTCTAGATCATCGATTGTGAATAACTTCCTGCACGTCCCATGGAAGTGCTTGATAAATGCAACTTTCAACTCACTCCACGAATTGATGGATTTTTCTGGTAAATTATTGAACCATAACTTTGCTGCTCCTTCTGACATAATTAAGTACATGAACTTGGCTTGAAGATTTTCAGATGCGTTGCGAATCGACATGGCCATCTCATAGCTGCTCAACCAGGTTTCTGGATCCATAGTCGGCTCATAGTTCACCACTTTACCCGGTTCCTTGAACTTATCCGGGTAAGGCTTGGCTCTGATGGCGTCCGACAAACACTTGGGACCGGCTAAAATTGCCGGTACTGGCCTTACCCGGGAAACATGCGATCCGGCGACAGGTGCGGCGGGGGGGTGCAGCCACTACCGGCCCTCGTACTGCAGACCCGGCTGCTGCGCGCCTGGCTCGAGAACTGTCCACGATAGCTTGGGTGGCTGATACTGCGGGTGTTGCTGGTCTACGGGGAGGAGGCGGCATTTGCTGCTGCTCTGCCCTCCGCCGTGCTGAGCTCGTCTGAATATTACCGGTGTTTCCGTTATGCCGGCTAACATACGGCGTTCCATGAATTCCACTCCTATTATCCGGGTAATTGACTTGCTGAGCCACTGCCGTGCGCAATAAATCTATCGCCCGCCGGGTCTCCTCCGCATGGGGTGACTCTCTTACGGGGATGCGATCCAATGCCAATGTTGCTGCATATACATTATCCATGGGGTTGTTGAAGTGACCTGGTGGTGTATGAAATCGTGATGGTGGTGGTGGTGGTGTTGTGTTGCCAACGGCAGCCCCTGTCTGCAACGTGGGTAATCCGGTTTGTACGTTTGCCGGTTGTCCTCCTCCGGTCGCAGGCTGATGTACAGTTTCCTGATTCACAGCTTGAATTGGTTGATCTTGGGGTGTGATGAATAGCGTGGCCGGGTTTAGAATTCCACCCGTTGCCAGTAATCTCGTCTGGTATCTCTGATGCATCCTGGTCGACTCAACCCGGAGCCGGTTCTCCAATGCCTCCAGCTCACGTTGGCGCGTGGCTACCCCTTGCTTCTCTGCTTCCACATCTCTCCTTTGCTGCTCCAACGCTCGGCGGGCTACATCCAGATCCCTAGCCCGCGCCGCGGCGTTTTCCGGGGTTTATCACCGTAGCTAGCACCGTGGGATCCAGGATCAAATTGTTACTGAACAAGGCCGGGTGTTGTGGGTTGGAAGGACCCGCCCCTGGCGTTCTGTTCGCCATAAACCCGAACATATTCCTCTGCAATTCACTTTCCGGGGTGTTGCTGGTGACAGAAGCCGACTCTCCGTCAACCCGGGCTATGACCGGATTTCCATCAACCGTATTTTGTTGCTGAGCCAGTGCTCGCGCTGCTCCGACCGCGGCCGTGGTCACGTCCCCCTGATTCAGATTGGTTGCACATGCCGTGTAGACCGCGACCTGGCGCGCGATGCCTGGTGAAGACTCGTATTCCTCTTCGTTACAGCTATCCTCCTCGTACCGGCCCTCCAGCAGGTGCAGGATAGACTCGGTATCATCTTCTCTCATGACCCGGCCACGCGGGGTCCATGCCGGCTCCTCCGGCTGTTCCCTCTTCGTGGTGGGCTCTTCTATCGGATCTACCGTCCCGACCGATTCTTCTCCATCCGACTGAACGCAGGTTGCTCCACCTGACACAGAATCATATCCCAAATTGTCAGGGATTGAACCGGACATACGTACCATGCCAATGAAGACGTTGACCCGGCCGAGTGTGATGACAGATCCGGATTCCAGCAGATCCGACTCTGGCCCCCAGCCAAAATCATCCACCAGCTTCTCTCCTTCGGGGTTGGTGTAGATCTCGCCGATGACAAGGTTCTTCATGTTCTCCCGAGCTTCTCCCGTGATGTAAACACCTTTGGACGCAGGCCCCATGGTGGGCGCCAACTGTCGTGGGATAATCACGGCAGACGTTACCAGGGGTAACTTATCTTGGGGTAATTCGACTCTGGCATTTGGGAGAGGGTTTAGCTCGAGGGAAACCATGTTTATGAATCGATCTGGTAGCTCTGGCAATCAAGTCGCCGAGTCTCCGATCTAGGGTTACAATCTCAGCTCTCGTGTTATAGGGGATACTCAAATAACTAGTAAAACTCGTGTCAGTCTAACCCTGGGAGCCGGTTTATATAATACCCAGCCCCCCTGGCTTCCTATCCAAGGCGTACTCGGAGTCCTACCCGGTCACCGCATACAAACCCTAAGTTTCCTTATCGAAACCCACAATCCGGATTACGAAGCCTACACTCCTGGGCCTTCTGGAAACTCCCTTTCCTCAAGCCGGGTCTTGCGCAGCTCCCTTTGGGCCGAGTTACACCTTGACGTTAGCCTACCGGGTTATTATCCCTCCATCAAAGATGGAAAGTCTCCACCGCCTAGAGCTAGGGTTTGTAACCCCTCCCCCCCCCCCCCCCCGGTTACGGTTTGAGACCCAGCCATCTATTTAAAGGCTGGGAGAACCGCCGGGCAAGGGATCCAACTCATTATTCACCAGCATAGCCATAGCTTGAGACCCAATCTCTCAGCTTGCGCAGCCGCCATTGTAATCGATCTCATCATAATACAGATCAGACAAGCAGGAGTAAGGGTATTACCTCTACGAAGGCCCCGAATCTGAGTAAATCGTGCCCCCTGTTAGCCATCCGCCAGCGCCTAATCGTTCTCTTACTCAAAACCCCACTGGTTCAACCGAGGGATTTTTCGACATGACTCATCAGCAATTGGCGCCGTCTGTGGGAACGGCAGGCGCTGGATCCACGACATCTTCAGCCTCATTTTCACCGAGCTTCAGCTTGAGCCTCGGATCCTTGACTCCATCGGAGCCGATCTACTTCGGGTCGTTCATCTACACGCCCCACTCGCCGGAATCTCGTCGCCTTTCAGCGAACTCCAGGAGGGCGTCAACGTGACGTTCGGCAATCTCCACTTTCGCGCCGGCAAGGAGGGTATTCTACGCTTCCCCGACCAGGTCGAGCTCGACGAATCAGACTCTGAGTCCATCTCGAGCCCGGCAACCCTCGAGTCTCCATGCGTCAACACCAATCGCGACCTAGCGCGTAGCGGTGGCTCCATCCGCTGCAATACCCGCGATTTCCATACGATCGCGGCTGAAGAACCCTCAAATCTTGCGAGAATCGCTGGCCTGCTCCTAGGACTCACGAGCCATATCTGGCCCAAGTCTACATGGCGGACTCAGCCGAAGGACCTGATGAAACGGAGGAAAGCCTAGCAGCAAGGCAGCAGATCAAGGTATCGCGGCCAGCTTGTCTCAAAGCGAAAGAAGCAGTGCAGTCAGGACACCCGATGGAAGCCGCGTCCACTCAAGAAGATCTGACCGCATACCACTACGACCTGTTACTGAAAAGTTGACAGTTAGCGGAAGCCTGCAAAGAGCTGGAAGCACGGAAACAAGCGGCAGAAGCCTCGAGTGCGTGTCGTGCGGCACTCTCCAGAACCCACTCGGCGGGAAACCAGCCCCCAAAGAAGGGGAAGTACGTCTCAAAGACTGCTCACATGGATCAAGGGTCCCTCTGCGAAGTCAGTAAAACTCTCGAGACCTCCCTCATGCACGTTGAAGACGAGAGCAACATACACCCGACGACTCCCGCCGCCGCGGTCCTAGCCGCCTCTACCTACCTATAGGTGAACCAGCTGCCAGAAAACGACTCTCGCGAAGAGCAGCATCGCCAAGTCCAAAGGGGATTGGGCATAGCCGGAGCGGCAATCGTCGCCCAAAACTGCAAAAACGCGAAAACTCCTGAAGCTGATAAAACACCTCGGGTGGACAGAACACCTCGCAGACACGAGAGTACGTCACAAAAAAGAGGGAACAAGGGATCAACTCGCCGCCCAGAGGCAAAGAGGCCAGTCGCCGCGGTGATAGTCCGTGCAACGACGATGACAACACGCGAAACCGTGACATCACAGTAGGGAACCTCGGCACGAAGATAATCACGACCGAGCCCAGTACGATGCACGTGGGGATATCGTGCAGAGCAAAGTCGACAAGGCCCATGCGCGCAGGAACCGCGCCCGATCACTATCCACCTCCTCCGAAGAGGAAGCCTGTGGCGCGATGTGCTTCAGCAGCAGCATCCGCGAAGCATCAATGTCCAAGAGATTCAAGCTCACATCAAAAGTCCCAAAATACGATGGCTTGCACGAACCCCGGACCTGGCTCTTGGACTACATGACCGCAGTAAAATGCCAGTGCGGGAACAAAACCACAGCCATGCAGTACCTGAACCTGGACCTCGTAGGTGCAGCCCAAAGCTGGCTCGAAGGAAGACCGCGTGCGTGCTACAAATCCTGGGACGATCTCACCCGCGACTTCGAGAAGAACTTCCAGGTGACATACAAGCGGCCAACATATTTCGAGGAACTGCGAGCCTGCAGGCAGAAAAGCGGCGAGTCTACCCACGAATACATCCAGAGATGGACTACACTCAAAAACACAGTGGGGAACATATCAGAGGAAATAGCAGTCGAGGATTTCACCAAGGGTGCTCGGCGTGCCGCCTTCTGAAAGGAACTGGGTCGATCTGCATCCAAGTCAATCGGTGCATTAATGGTGATAGCAGACAGATGGGCGAATGGCGAAGATTCCCATGCGCAACGAGAAATCTTCCTCACCCGTGCATGATGAGGATCGCAACGGCGACCGCTGGAAGAGGAAGAGACGACACTACGACCAAGAGGATCAATCGGAAATGGTAGCGGCCGCGTTCACGAGAAATCGCGACAGCGGATCCCGCGGAAATCGCGACTGGAAACCAAAACCAGATGGAAAAACCCCTAAAAAGGACCTTGACGGATACTGCTCCTTGCATCTGTTTACAGATAAGCGAACGGGAAAAACCAAGGCTACTCACCTCCTCAAGGATTGCCGAAAGTTCCAGGACATCCACGAGGCGTACACAAAGAAGCACATAGAATCCATTAGCCAGGGATACCCGCAACTGCCGGGAGGAAACATCATACACCAACCACCACCCCTGCCTCCACCGCCGCAGAACACCACAACGTGGCGCTAGCCGTGCTCCTGGCGCCAACTGTCGCAAACCAAGGAGTTAACGGATACCCGAATCCCCAGGGGCTCCTAGGCATCATACAAAAGGTTGCCCGTCCCGCACAGTCCAGAAAACAAACACTCGCCATGTTATCATGGCAGTACAGGCTCCACTGTCCAAGACCGAATACCTGAAGATTCCAGAGCAGCCGGTAACTTTCTCCAGAGAGGATACCCTCCACGGGTGTATCGACCAGGGCACGTTGCGCTCGTCATCCACGCGCAAATAGGCAACTACGACCTAGCCCGGGTGTTCATGGATGGTGGCAGCGGATCAACATCATATATGCGGACACACTCCGCAAGATGAACAAGAATCTGGAGGGACTCGCGGAATCGGAAACATCCTTCAACGGGATAGTACCAGGGAAAGCCGTCCGACCACTTGGAACAATCAACTTGGAGGTGATACTCGGAGATCCAAGTAAATACAGGAGAGAGTTCCTCGACTGGACATCACAGTACCACGCCATCCTCGGCCGAACAGCGTTTGCGATATTCATGGCAGTACCCCATTATGCCTATCTCAAGCTCAAACTCCCAGGAGAATACAGAACAACAACCATGAACGGCGAATTCCAGAAGTCAGACAAGTGCGACAACGAATTCCATGAGATCGCGAAATCTTTCGGGACGCAAAAGGAGCTGCAAGAGTTGGCAAAAACCACGGATAACTTCATGATGCCACTCACCAAAAAGAACGCCCCAAAACTCGAGTTTAGCCCGAGCAAAGACACTCGAAAGCATCAAATGCACCCGAGAGAATCCGCGAAGACGACGATCGTGTCCACCACCCTATCATTCGCATAGGAAAGCGCGTTCGTCGAACTCCTCCGTGAGTATTGGGAGATTTTCGCCTGGCAGCCATCAGATATGCCAGGAATACCCAGGGAGTTCGCCGAGCACTCATTGGAAGTGTTTAAAGATGCAAAGCCAGTCAAACAGACCACTCAACGCTTTTCCGAGCCAAAATAGAAAGCACTCGGAGAAGAAGTGAACAAATTTCTAGCCCCCAAGTTCATCAGGGAAATCAAGATATCCACCTGGTTAGCAAAACCGGTGTTGGTTCCAAAGAAAAACACGGACATCCTTCGCGTGTGCATCGACTACACGTCATTGAACAAATACTGCCCCAAGGATAACTTCCCATTACCGCGGATTGATCAGATCGTGGACTCTACAGCAGGCTGTCAACTCGTATCCTTCCTGAATGCCTACTCGGGCCACAACCAAATCAGGATGAACCAGGAGGATGAGGAGAAGACGGCATTCATCACACCACACGGTGTATAGTGCTACACGACAATGCCTTTCGGGCTAAAAAAACGCAGGCGCAACATATCAGTGATGCATGCAAAAAAATGCCTCGCCAAGCTCATTGGCAAGACCGTACAAGTGTACGTTGATGATATCGTCATCAGGACTCGAGTGGAGGATACACTCTTTGAGGAAATTAGGGAGACATTCGACGCCCTCAACGCATATAGAATCAAGCTCAACCCGAGAAAATGCGTCTTCGGGGTTCCTGCTGGCCAACTCCTCGGCTAGCTGGTCTCTGCCCGAGGAATTGAGGCCAACCCAGAGAAAATTCAAGCGATCTTGACGATGAAAGAACCGAAAAATCTCCGTGGCGTGCAGCAGCTCGCAAGACGACTGGTAGCCCTCAGTAGGTTCATCGCAAGATTGGGCGAGCAAGTTCTCCCCTTCTACAAATTGCTGAAGAAAACTGACAAGTTTGAGTGGACACCCAAAGCAAAGCAAGCGTTCATCGACCTGGAAAAGGTACTCCAGAGCAAGAAATTATTGGCCACACCTCAGGAAAGGGAGCCCCTGTACCTATACCTAGCCGCAACAAATCAGGTGGTCAGTAAAGTACTCGTGGTCGAGCGACCAGAGGAGGGAAAGTCACACAACGTACAGAGACCAATATACTACCTCAGCGAGGTACTCTCACCGTGAAAACAGCGATACCCCCACTACCATAAGCTCGCGTATGGAGTGGTCTTCACAGCCCGCAAGCTCAAGCATTACTTCCAGGAGTATACCGTCATGGTGCAAAACGACGCATCACTCAGTACAATCATGAACAATCCCATGACATCCGGAAGAATTGCAAAATGGAGCATCGAGCTAGGCGCCTGGGACATCATAAACATAGGGCGCAAAGCCCTAAAATACCAGATGGTCGCGGATTTTCTTTTCGAGTGGATAGAGCTGCAAACCCCAGGGCCACCAGAATACACGAGCTCCTGGTTCATGTACTTCGATGGGTGCAAAAGAAATGAGGGGGCTGGAGCCGGAGTAATCCTCATATCGCCAAGGGGTGACAAGCTCCAATACGTCCTTCGACTCGACTTTCCACCTGACGACCCAGTGTCCAACAATTATGCGGAGTACGAGGCGCTCCTACACGGCATGAAGATGGCGATTGCCTGCGGAGCCACTCGACTGATGATCGGTGGAGATTCTAACCTCATCGTGCAGCAGACGATGAAGGAATGCGACGTCGTTGCTGACAACATGATTTCCTACCGCGACATGTACAACCTGCTCGAAGGAAGTTTCAAAGGGTGCAAACTGAAGCACATTGCACGATCAAGCAACGAAGAAGAAGACAGACTGGCGAACATAGGGTCAACAAACGCCCCTGTCCCACTAGGAATCTACTTCGAGAGAATAAGCAAAATGTCAGTCAAGATGAAAAAGCAAGCAGAGGCACCAACAGCAACAGAAACGGAGGTGAGTCAGCAAATCGCCTTCATCGAACTCATCCATAATATCTCAAGGCAAGTCTTCCTGGTCGAGCCAATTTGGACACAGAAATATCTCGATTACTTGACAAATAAGCAAATCCTAGAAGACATTTGCGAAGCACGACAGATAGTTCGACGCAGCAAATCCTTTCGGGTGATAAAAGGAGAATTGTACAAGCAAAGCATATCAGGAGTACTCCATAGGTGTATCGCACTAGAAGATGGAAAGGAACTGCTCCATGAAATACACCAAGGCGACTGTGGGCACCACGCAAGCTGGAGAGAAATCGTAGGAAAAGCTTTCCGGGCTGGTTTTTACTGGCTCACAGCAGCCAGAGACGCCAAAGACCTAGTCGAGAGGTGCAACACCTGCCAGAAGTTCGCACCCAAGCCAAATACACCAGCCACAGAGCTCCACATGATCCCCCTCTCCTGGCCCTTCGCTCAATGGGGGCTAGACATGGTGGGACCGCTGCAGAAATCAACAACCGGAGGATACACATTCTTGCGGGTAGCAGTCAAGTGCCAGTTACGTCGCAGCACATAGAGCGCGCCGTAAGATTCCTCAATTCCATCGTGTCCAGGTTTGGTGTTCCCCACAATATTATCACGGATAATGGGACCAACTTCACAGCCAAGAAAACCCAGGCCTTCTGTAAGGAAAAATGAATAACTCTCAGCTTCGCCTCGGTGGCGCACCCCCAAACCAACGGCCAAGTCGAACGATCAAACGGATTAGTTTCGGCTGGCCTGAAGAAGCGTCTGTTCACCCGATTACACACAGCAGCAGGGCATTGGGCTGAAGAACTACTGTCGGTGCTGTGGAGCCTATGAACAACATCAAACAGATCGACAAACTACACACCATTTTTCATGATTTGCGGAGCTAAAGCTGTGTTACCCAAGGACGTCAAGTTCAGTGCTCCACGAGTCGTTGCATATAGCGAAGAAGCTTCCAACAAAGCACTCGCAGAAGATATAGACGCAATGGACGAAATCAGGGACGTCGCACTCACAAGATCCGCCGTCTATCAGCAATCACTACACAATCGCCACAGTCGCCGCATACGCCACAAATCCTTCGTGGTAGGTGACCTAGTGTTGTGGTTCAAGCAAGAAACGGACACAAGCTAGAGCCACCATGGGAAGGAACCTTCATCATACACGAAGTTATCCCAGGAGGCGCCTACCGCTTGAAGAATCATAAGAAGGGCGGCATCTACTCCAACCCGTGGAACGTGGCACACCTCCGCAAGTTCTATCCTTAGGATTTTTCCTTTACTCGCAAGAAATAAGGTTGTCCCAGCAAGATTGTAACCCGAGAAAAACACATGAATTCTCAGTCATTGCAATACAAAACATGGTTTCGCAAACATAGCTACAAAGACTACTTCAACCTCATTTTCTTTTTACTTTTCTCCTTACATGCTAACGGTAAACACCCCAATACACGGGGCTACACCGAACTAGCATAAATAATTTTTGAGTTCCCACGCACAAACGGTTTACAAGGTCACAAGGTACACACCTTAAACAACAAACTAAACACAAGGTATATAGACCTTAAAGCTAGACAGAACTATCGTTGCATGGCAGCCTCTCGAAGCAGCCGCTCCATCTCTGCAGCAGTCAGCCGCACGATCTGCTCAGCTGCAGGTCGAACAACCTCACAGTGAGGAACAAAGTCAACAAGTTCTCCTCGGGTTTCAGGAAGCCGCACCACAGAGTTAAAATTCACGTTAGGATGCCATAGCCGCACAAAGGCAAGCGCCACAAACGAGCTGCTGACGCACACACTCGCGCACATCTTCCACCCGAGGAAACATCCTTAGCAGGCCACTCAGTTTATCGGGAACAACCTCGAAAGGGTAAAACGCCCGATGGACCGAAGAAAGAACCTCCCGAAAGATTCAACAAAGAGTTGCGCCTGGCTCACTCGATACTGCAGCGTAGCCAGAACAAAACACCTGCCGCGGTCAGACCAGAAATTACACGCATGGAGGTTGGAGTTGCTCGACTCACAAGCCACGCGGCTATCCACCTAGTGACCTTCGCACGCTCCATCGGGCTCAACAACTGCATAGACAAGATACATGTTAAGGCCGGAAGCCAGAAAAGCACCGAAAAACACTCGGGGGCTTGCAGGACTTACAAAGCATGCTCTTCGCAACGCTCGCCAGCTCCTCCATCACAAACTGCTCGCGGTCCGCAGCAAGACTCTGCTTGGAATTGGCAACATCCGCCACACCCTGCAGAGCCTTGAGCTTGCACTCGCCATCCGCGATGCGGCCACGAAGTGAAGCAAGCATACTTGCATCCGTAATCAATTCTCAGTCGAAGGAGCAGCGCCACTCGACGAGCCTCCGCCAGAATCCCCAACCTGGAAAGAACAAATGAGATATGACCGTTTCAGCGATAAAGTCACACCCCACTCGATGATTTACGACAAATATATCTTCGAGTACTCGGGGGATACTCCCATCGGGAGAATACAAAGTAAGGCACGATAACAAAATACTGACACTTTCAAAACATCTCGATTGAAAAGTAAAGTACGGGATGCATCCCAAGGTTCATTACACATATGCATAGAAAAGCAGGAACAACGCTTATCCTAAGAAACTACAGATTTTCCAGAGGTAGCTCCACTCGTAGCAGGCTTCCCACCACGGAGAGCATCTTCGTAAGCTTCCCTGCACGATCAGCAAAGGGTCGGAGTGCTACCTTTTTTCCCAGCGCATCTCAAGGAAGCTCCAAATACACCTTCTCCAGGTCACCGAGACGTTGTGCGCCAGGGCAAACTGGATAGCTCTCTTGGCTCCACACTCGGTATGTGCGAGGGAGTACTCCTGAAGGGGATCGACTTAGCCAAGGAAGACTTGCAGAAGGCTGCCAAGGGTTGGCAGAACCGGCCTTCGCACAAGTAATCGGTGGTGCAGCTTCGACAACACTCGGTCAACCTAGAGTTGAAAATGATAAGGAAACTTTCCCCTTGTTTCCGTAGAAAAAGGAAATAAAGAGAAAAATATGGAAACAAAAATGGCATTTCGAGGAAACAAAACAAAAAAGGAATATTCTAAAAAGGAAATGGAAAAGGAAACGATAATGCAGATTTCGATGGAAACGGAAACGAAACGGAATTTCCGTAAAAATAAATAAGGAATTTTTCCGTATACACAACATACTTGCTAGTCACTTGATGTGATCATGTAAGTCCATGACACACATGCAAAAAGAGGCCTGGTTTCATGGCTAGTTAGGTCCATTAAGCCATTCGTACTAAACCTAATTTATCGAATTACATACATATAGTGTGCGATCACACGCCTATATTAAACCAAATGGGTGACACTACATGTTAAATTGTCGTTTCTCGAGGTTGTGAACAATTATTTATCCACGTTTTATACAGCTATTGTGTTCCGACAAATGTTCGCTTTCGTATCGTATCCGGCCCGTTTCCGTTTCATATTCAGTTCCGGGGATTTCCGATTTCGTATTCGTTTCCGGGGTTTCCGATTTCGTTTCCGATTCCGATGACAGAAAAGGAAACAAAAATGATAGCGCATGTTTCCTTCCGTTTCCGTTCCGTTTTCAACCCTAGGTCAACCTCACGCAGAGTGAAGCATGCCTTGTTCTCGTGCTCTTGCGGCTGAGTGCACGCGTTTGTCAGAGCGTCGACTCGGACCCCTCCGGGTAGTGCCAAGTCAACTCCTATCGCATCTAAACAGAAATGGAGCAGATTAACATTGAGAAGAGGAAAGAGCAAGCCGTAGTCGAAAGAAGTTCGCGCATAACTTACCAGCCAAAGTCTGGGCTACGGGACGGAAGACGCCGACCAAACTATTGTCATGCGCGGAGCCCGCTTCCTCCAGCTGCTTCAAGGACTCGCGAGTTTCCGCGAGACGATTAGCTGAGTTCTTGCTAGTGGACTCCAACTCCTTTCAGGTAGACTCCAGCTCCTTCTCAACATCTTTAACTCGAGAAGTAGCCTCGACCTTTTCGGACTTCAGACGGGTAACCTTGTCTGCAGCGGGGAGTGTGTGTGACAAATAACAATTGCGGCCAAAAGGAACAGAGCCAAAGTAAGAAGAATATGATTAACTCACCTGACAAGAGGCGGGCATCTTGAACCAGCTGGTCGCGCTCTCCCCGAAGATAAGTGCACTCCTCCTCGGCCATGATTAGGCGACGCCCAAAAGCAGCCAGAGAATCAAGGACAACCTACAAAAAAAATCCCTGTGTATTAGAAATATATTGCTTGAGCCTATACATACACGACTATACACAGTCAAGTATAGCCTTGGGGGGTACTCCCATCGGGAGTACTGTCGTGCACCCGATAAAAGACAAAATCAAGAAGCAGGCAAGTAAGCAAAAAAATCTCGACTTGAGTCCATAGCCAACTGCAAGCATTCGACCATAGACTCGGGGGCTACTCCCATCAAGAGCACTGCCGTGCACCCGATATAAAGAAAGAAGAAGACAAACTGCAGAAAGATAAGGATACTTCACATTGCCCTGCGCGGTTGACAAGGGATCAGCTAAGCTAGCCGAAACTTCCTTGCTCGCTGACGCCCCGGAACTCCAGGACGCCCACCCGCCGAACTAGGCATCGCGTACTCCGAAGTATCTACCACCTTTGCAGGTCTTGGAGGTCATCGAGTGGGGCTTGGAGGTCATCGAGTGGGTCTTGGAGCTAGAGCAGGATTCACGACGGCCTCCTTCTGCTTCACGAACGGAGCCGAGGATGCGAACTGATCCCTACTGATGGCCACAAGACTAAGAAAAAAGTTAAAATAAGAAGAGAAGAGAGCAACTCTACGTCAGAGGAAAACCACGGGACTCACTCGTCCTCATCATTATCGTCAAGGTTGCCCGGGTCCCAGGCAGTGGAGATGTTCGAGTGATGGATGGTGGGGGGAAGCACGTTGAGGGGAGTCGCTCGGATCAGCATAACCTCCTCGACATGATCACTACTCAAGGAATTATCCTTGGAAGTGACCTCGGCCTCATCCTCCCTGTGACACTTGCGATGGCGAAGAGTTTCCTCTTCTTCCTCCTCTTCTTCCGGAATCTCCTCGGATGACTCCGCGTTCGCAATGCTAGTGTCGAGAGGAGCCTCAGCGTTACTCGCAAGAAGATCTGAGGCACCGTCATCCGCAGAAATTGGTGGTTAACACGTCGCAATGTCCTTATTCTACAAAGGAGAAGTAAGAAGAAATGGATGCTCAATCGACGAAAACCCATAACAAAAGGAAGAAACACCGAGAAAAGATGGACAAGAAATTTACCTCGATTCGAGGGTGCTGAGCATCAAGAGGGGTGAGAGGGCACGACGGATGGCTCTCCCCTTTCTTCAAGCTAGTTATGGAAGCAATCTTCTTCTCGAATTCCGCATTTGAAAGAATGTCGTTGCACGTTCTTCTCGGGTCATTGACGCTCGTGAACTCCCACATTGGAGTCGGCCTGCCTTGGAGCGGCTGGACCCTCCGGCGCATAAATACACTCACCAAGTGTATTCCATTCAAGAGGGTCCCCTACTCCTTATCGCGGAAGCTCCCAACTTTCGCGAGCAGCGGAGAAACCACCTTGGACTCCTCGGGTGAAATCGCGTGCGACGAGGACTTCCTCCGCTTCAAGACCACGAATGGGCGGAATTCGGGAATGCCACCCGCGCCATTATCTTCGACGTAGAACCATCTCCGGCGCCACCCTTGCGCTGACTCGACGAAGCTCATCTCCAAGTACGGGAAGTCCTTGTTTGCCTGGATCCCAAAGCCACAGGTCGCCAGCGGCTCTCCAATACTCTCGCCTGGCAAGGGCTTCTCCCAAAAAAATCGCACCTGGAAGGTTGCCTTCCAGAGCCCCCAATGCTAGCGAATGCCAAGAAAGCACTCGATAGTACGATAAAACACGAGATGTGTTGAATCGCATTGGAGGGAGGTCGTGCAACTGTATGTACACATACAGCAGCCCGACGAGGAAGGGATGGAGAGGGAATGAAAGACCTCGGGTGACGTGCTCCGTGAACGCCACGCGCTCGTTAGCGCGCGGGTTGGGCATTTCCTCCCCCTTCGTCCACATAAGGACACGCTTGGAGTCCTCAGGAGGGAACAGCCCCACCCTCTACATCTCGGCGATGCTTTTCTTTGTCGCATTGGACGAGCGCCATTCGCCCGTCCTCTTCACTGGTACCGCCGCGGAGGCGCTAGTTGCCTCCTTGCCGGAGCCGCGGCTGCCCCGCGTTTCTTGCCTCCTGCCATTGGAGCCTGGTTCGTTCTTGCAGAAAGGGAAAGACGCGCTGGAGGAAGAAGAAAGAAGAATGGAAGCAGGGAAGCGATCTTTTCCCCAAGTCATGTTATTTATACCAGTGCTGGGCCACTGTGAGTCGTTGATCCACGAACGTGGCACTCATCGCCACCGCCACGTGTGAAGCGGAAACGGAGAGTCGGGGAGTAGTTACCCCCGCACGATCTTTACGAGAGATCGTTGATGACCCACAAGTATAGGGGGTGTATCGTAGTACTTTCGATAAATAAGAGTGTCAAACCCAACGAGGAGCAGAAGTTGTTGGCAAGCAGGTTGGATAGAGGATTCACTCTAAACACTAGCAAACGGGGTTTTGGTTGTTTTGAATATAGAAGATAAATAAAGTGCGAGAAAAGAAAAGACAGTAAATAATATTGCAGCGAGTGGCCCAATCCTTTTAAGAGCAAAGGACAAGCCGGTTGTGTTACTTATGACTACCAAACATTCTCGAGGACACATGGGAATTTCGTCAAGTGCTTTCGCTTTGTTACAGTTGATTAACATCCATTAGTTCGTGAAGTCTTGTGTGGGTGAACCTATTCTAATGCACCACCCAACTAGGACTAATACATAGTTGTGATTATACCCCTCGTAAACATCCGCAAATACAATAAAGTAATTAAGATAAATCTAACCACAGCCTTAAAACTCCGGGATTCTACGCTCCCTCGTGCATTGGTTTACTAACGGGGGTTTAGGTTTCTGTCACTCCGGAAACCCCACAATTAGGAGCCAAATACACAATGCATCCTCCTAGGCCCATAAAGGTGAAGTATCATGTAGTCGACGTTCATATAACACCACTAGAAGAATAGCACCACAACTTAAATACCGAACCACGAGATATTACTTCAACATAACTTCACTACTAACATCATGACTTCTCCCATGTCCTCAAGAACTAAACGGACTACTCACAAGACATAGTATGGATAATAATCAAAGGTGATATAATGGATAATAACAATATGGTCATAAAGTTAAAACACCGATAAATCTCACAAGCATCAACTACTAACAAGTAATCCACACCGGGAGAGAGATCTAATGTAAAACAACGATAGAGATCCCTAATTGTTACAGAGGGATGACGTTGGATGATGAGGGTGCTGGTGCTGGTGATGATGATGATGACGATCTTGATGATGCCCAGAGTGATGACGGTGACGATGATTTCCCCTCTTCGGAGAGGAATTTCCTTGGCAGATTTCTCCCTCCCAGAGAGCTTTTCTCTCTCGGGTGTTTTCCGCCCCGAGGCGGCGGCGGAATAATTCTTCGATGATGGTATGGGGCTTAGGGTTCCCTGGGGGTCAAGTACGCGAAAGATGACGACCAAAGGTGGGCCAGGGTGGCCACACCACCTGGCGGCGCGGCCAAGGGGGGGCGCACCACCTCATGGCGTGGGCCCCTGGTGGCCCCCCTATGGCTTCCCTTATGACTGGACGCCTACTTTGAACTTCTAAGATATCTATGGTGTCCCCCCTCTTCTTCTGATCTTCTGAAATATGGTATCTCGACGGTGTTGTTTCTATCAGGTTTCTGGTCCTGGTGTTTATTCTCCAAAAATTATGAAACATGCAAAATAAGATAAAATAACATAAGTAATGCATCATAACATGAAATATATCGATGAATAACAGAAAATAAAAATATAAAACAATGATGCAAAATGGATGTATCAACTCCCCCAATCTTAGACCTCGCTTGTCCCCAAGCGAAACTAAACTCAGTAAACATGACCACGGGTTTATGGAGTGAGGTGTCGATAAATAAAATACGTACAAGAGGCATCACATCTAACAAAGAACAAATCATTTTAGATAGCAACTTCCTCTCATATAATTAAACTTGAAACAAGCATATGAACAATAATGGTGCAAAAAGTAAATCAAAATTGGTAAAAGAAAACTCCGTTCTTGGTCAGAGAACAATTAACAGTGTACTCATATTTCGATCAGAGTCTTTATACTAGAGCTATATTGCAGAGTTTATCATGCTCAATTATAACGGTCTCTTTGCAAACATTGGTAACTTTCTAGGTGGTATTCAAACAGATAAAAGCATTTGTAGAAACAAGAAAGAATAAAGAACATGATTGAGTAAATCAACATGGAGCCAGATGAATCACAATAATTCAAATGCTTGCTTAAGACAGAAGGAAATAAGTATACTGACTCAACATAAATGTAAAAGATAGGCCCTTCGCAGAGGGAAGCATGGATCACTCATGTGCTAGAGCTTTTATTTTAATAAACAGAGGTATAAAATGCTTGACACTCCTCCCATCCATCTTACACAAACCATGGCTAACTGAATCCTCGGGTTCCTGCCAACAATCACAAACCATGGAGGAGTATCTAATTTTGAGAGGTGTATGCTAGTGTCAGCGAATGGTAAACAGAAAATACAGTACGTCACAAGCCAACTAGACTTCACAAGAGCGGATCCCATATGAAGGACGCAACTGGTGTAGAAGGTCATCCCTCTTTCTCTTTTGTTTACAGAATTATGCTTTGACTGTTAAATCAGGGGCAAAAATAGTGAAGAGAATTGGTGTATTAGTTTGGGGCTGGGCACCCCGCTGCCAGCTCTTCTAGCATTCGGATAAGCGGATGAAGCCACTATTCCAGGTGTGTGAAATCCAATCAACAAGTGAGATAAAGATTCTCTATTTACGTCCTCATGAGAAAAAACAGGAACACAAAACATGAGAAATTTTGAAGGTTTTAAAGGTAGCACATGAGCAATTTAGTTGGAGTGGCGATTAATTACCACAAATAGGTAGGTATGATGGACACAAATGGCAAGGTTTTGGGGCTCAAGGTTTGGATTGCACGATAAGAATTCCTTCTCAGTACAAGTCTTTGGCTAGCAAGGTTGGGTAGAAAGCATATGAATTGAAGTAAAAAACATATATGATAAAGTCAATCATGCAATCTTCCTTGAAAGTGCAAACAAACTTATTTGAGAATACTAAGATTATGAGCTAACAAGAAAGAAAGATCAAGGAATAATATATCTACATGCAACTCCCTCTTTTCTACTTAAGTCTCAACGAATTGTTGCTACTGACCAATGCTAAGTTTGCCAAAACCAACTAGATTATCTTGAAGCTCCAACATTGATACAATAGTAACAACAAGATCAATCACATGACAAAAATTGCAAACTAAAATAAAGTAGAACAAGTAAATGATGAAACTTCTCATTAATATTTCACTACGGCTACTCAAACCAAGGGATACAATGGTAACCAACTAAGGAGTGACACTTCCATACTGCAAACCATACTATATGATATTTCCTCTACTCATGATATGACTCTACTAAAAGGTAAAAGGGAGTGAAAGATAAAGGTGATACCGCGGCACTCCCCCAAACTTGGAACAAGCCAAGGGGATGCCAATACCAATGACGAATCAATTCCTCGGTGGTGGTGGATCCTTCTCATCACCAGATTTCTAAGGTAAAGGTTCTCCATCCACAAATGATGTCGTGATCTCCAACATCCTGAAACTAGCAGCAGAGCTTATACGTTTAAACATGTTCTCATACTCACAGTTCTGATTCTGCACATCATAGAGTTGTGCTTGCAACTCGTTGGTGGTCTTGGTGAGTGAGAAAAACTCCTCCCAAATCTTCAAGGTCTCCTTCTTGTGCTCAGCGATATGTTCTGTCTTTATCCTGTGGATGATCTCAACTTCACACTCCGCCATCTTCTTGTACCTAAAGACTTCTTGCTCCAGTTCTTCCATCCTGGCTTCCAAACTGCCTTCTCCTTGAGGGCCCCAAAGATCTTCAATCTACACCTTCCCATCCTTGAGCATCAACTCCTTGGGATGCATATTCAACTCGCTAATGTACGGTTTAACGACGTTCTCAAAGAAACTATCTTTGGGAGATCCGGGAGAGGACATTGTGGCTCTAGATCTGAAGATGTACCCTGGCAGAAACAACTCAAAACAGAAACACGACGAGAAAACGATATACGGACCTTGGGGGGGGACGGGGGATTATATAGCAAAAATATGCGTAACGAAAGGAAAGTCCAGGTCGAAAACGAGTCGGAGAGGGGCTCCGGGACGCCCACACCATAGGATGGCGCGGCTCCGGGAACCATCTCCAACTCCTCTTCGGCTCGGTATTTTTCATATTTTCCAAAAATCAATAATTAATAACTGAAAAGGTAATTCGCAAACTTTTTTTTAACATAACTGTTACCTACTTCAAAACAGACTCTGTAGATTCTGGAATCTTACCTCCGATGAATTTTCCAGAGTCATTACTTGAAAAACATCAACATCTTCATCATAGGAATCCCCAGAAATATAACGTTTGAGTCTTTTCCCATTTACCACTTGTGTAGTGTTGTCCTTGAGGGACGAAATTTTGATTTCCCCTGAACGATACACTTCTTAAATAACATAAGGTCCTTCCCATCTGGATAGTAATTTTCCTGCAAAAAATCTAAGATGAGACCGATACAATAGAACTTTCTCGCCAACATGAAACTCTCTTTTAAGGATTCTTTTATCATGCCATTGTTTAACTTTCTCTTTAAAGAGCTTGGCATTTTCATAAGCTTCACATCTCCATTCATCTAAATGATTCAAATCAAGCATTCTTTTCTTACCAGAAAGTTTAAAATCTTAATTTAATTCTTTCACTACCCAATAAGCTTTGTGTTCTCATTCTAAAGGCAAGTGACAAGCTTTTCCATAAACCATTTTATAAGAGACATACTCATAGGATTTTTATAAGCGGTTCTATAAGCCCATAAAGCATCATTCAACTTACCTGACCAATTCTTCCTGGATTTATTAACAGTATTTTGCAAGATAGATTTACTTTCTCTATTTGATAATTCTACTTGTCCACTAGTTTGAGGATGAGAAGCTGAGGCAATTCTATGATTAACATCATATTTAGCAAGGTTTTTTCTAAAACCACCATGCATAAAATGAGAACCTCTATCTGCCATAAGATATCTAGGCACACCAAACCTAGGAAAAATAACATCTTTAATCATTTTTAACGAGGTTTCTCCATCGGCACTTTTAGTAGGTATAGCTTCTACCCATTTAGTAACATAATCAACAGCAACAAGTATATGTGTATAGCCATTTGAAGGAGGAAAAGGACCCATAAAGTCAAATCCCCAACAATAAAAAGGTTCAATACCAGAGAATAACTCATAGTCATTTCATTACGTCTAGAAATATTTCCTACTCTTTGACATTCATCACAAGATAAAATAAATTTACGTGCATCTTTAAAGAGAGTATGCCAATAGAAACCTGATTGTAGAACCTTCTGTGCGGTTCTATGTCTAGTGTGATGTCCTCCATAAGCACTACTATGGTACTTCTTCAATATTTCACGTTGTTCATGACATGGACCACATATTATCATAATACCATCTACTCCTTGTTTATATAAATGTGGGTCATCCCAAAAATAATGCCTCAATTCATAGAAGAATTTTCTTATTTGTTCAGTTGTAAATGTTGGAGGCAAATACTTTGAAACAATGAAGTTAGCCTAATCAGCATGCCATTTACTATCTTGGGGTTTTACCTTTATTGCAGCCAATCGTTCATTTGGAAAAATATCATTAACAGGAACAAGATCAAAAGTAATGTTTTCCAATCTAGACAAAATATCAGCAACAGGATTTTCCGCACCCTTCCTATCCACAATATGCAAATCAAACTCTTGTAAAAGCAACACCCGTCTAATAATCCTAGGCTTAGCATCTTTCTTTTCCATAAGGTATCTAATAGCAGCATGATTAGTATGAATAGTAGCCTTTGAGTGAACAATATAAAGCTTAAACTTATCACATGCAAAAACTACAGCTGAGAACTCTTTTTCGGTAGTAGCATAATTCTTTTGAGCGGCATTAAGAGTCTTACTTGCATAATGAATAACATTTAACTTCTTATCTATGCGATGTCCAAGAACATCACTTACAGCAAAATCACTAGCATCACACATGATTTCAAAAGGTAAATTCCAATCAGGAGGTTGAACAATAGGAGCAATAGTTAAAACCTTCTTTAAACTTTCACAAGCTTCCTTACAATCATCATCAAAAAAAATGGTACATCTTTTTGAAGAATATTAGTAAGAGGATTTGATATTTTAGAGAAATATTTAATAAACCTCCTATGAAAACCAGCGTGACCAAGGACACTATGTAACATCCCAAGTATGAAAAACAGCCTTACAATGTTTGCTTTTTGTTTAAATTTAGTTTGCATCATTCCATCATGAGTTTGGCATTTGTTTTCAATTGTTTTCCATTTGAATTTTCAAACCAAATTTCAAATCCTTGTTTCATACTTGTTCTGTTACAATTTTCAAATGAAACTTTCAAATCAAAACATCCAATTGTTT
The DNA here is from genome assembly GCA_028641055.1 of Alopecurus myosuroides. Classification (NCBI taxonomy): domain Eukaryota; kingdom Viridiplantae; phylum Streptophyta; class Magnoliopsida; order Poales; family Poaceae; genus Alopecurus; species Alopecurus myosuroides. The sequence continues at coordinate 212,046,847 of CM054059.1, forward strand.
CCAATAAACTTGAATTTCCAAACTTTAAACTTGCTTAAGTTTCAATAATTCAATTATAGCAAATTTCACCCAAATTCATTTGAATTTTCAAACAGCAACAAAATTTAAAATTTTGTAAAACAAAAAGTTGCACATATGGGCTTTTGTAAATAACGACCTATAAAAATTATCACCAAATTTTAAAACCCCCAAAAACCCTTCTTTTCTCTCCTTTTCTTCCCTTTTCTTTTTCTGCAAAAAAAACAGCAAAAACAAAAAAAGGGGAGGGCAGGCCAGCCCACCACATCCCCACAAGCCCAGGTGCGCCTCCCACCTTCTGTCGTCTTCCTCCTCTGTACGGAGACAGAGGAGGAGCGACCTCCCCCACCTGCAGCACCTGCTCCCTCCACCTCCCTCCTATTTCTACCCCTCTCCCCTCCAAACCCTAGCTTTCCTCCACCCTTCTTCCTCCTCCATCCGCCGCCGTTTCCTTCTTCCCTCTCCCTTCCCTTTCTCCTTTGTTCCCTGAACCCGAACAGAAAAACCACCGTCAGAACCCCTCCGGGCGTCGCCTCCATGGTCCTCCTCTCGACGAGCTGACGGCGGGAATGGAATCCCCATGTCTCCTTCATCTTCTATGCGGGAGATTCGGGGCCGGAACGGCCTAGGGGCGCCGCGAGCTTCCCCTTTTCTTCCCCGTCGGTCACCCTGTCGCCATCGACCGCTGCTTCCTCGACGCTCGGGCCCTCGGTGAGCCTCTCCCCTCTCTCCCCTCTCTCCCCTCTCTCCTCTCTCTCCTCCCCTCTGCCCCGCGGGCGCACGCCCAGCGCCCCGGCGCGCCCACGCCGGCGAGCAATCGCCGTTCTTCGCCGTCGTCACCTTTTCCCGATCGGGTTCAGTTGCCTGAACCTTGGTTCAGTTTCGTCAGGCCCCGCAGCGTTACCTCAAAAACCCAACGCCCCTATACCTATCAAAAACTCTTTTCGCACCCCACTGGTTGCAACCATGCGCGCGCATCCAGGAGGGCCTGAGTTCGAATCCCCCCCCCCCGGCGCAAAGCCACCCCCTTTTGCCTCCTTTTTTTCTTTTTATTTCCCGATTCCAGTAAAACAGATCTGGATCTTTAATTGAAAAATCAATAACAAATTGAATTTTGATCCAATTTCAACGATTCAAGTTTCTGTGGATTCATAATCTTGTGCTCTTTCCATTAGTAACAAAATTGCAACATGTTTCTGTAATAATTTTTGCACTAAATAATTAAATACAGAAAATGCAATAAAAATTTGAAACTTTGGAATTTCATAACTTGAGTTCTGTTCATCCAATTTGAGCAAACTTGGGCTCTAAAAATTTGTCTTAACAAACTCTACACATTGGTATTTTATTTGGTCACAATTGAATTAAATTTGAACATGTTTCCCTCTGTTTACTAAAAGGGGCAGAATAAAAATGACTATGAAAAATTGCATAATAAATTCAATAATGATCCAAAAATTATGTTTTATAGATCAAAATGTTCAGTGAAACATTTACTACATGTTTTCAACCTTTTCAATACAATTTGTTTACTGTTTTTCCTAATTAAAAGTGGTGCAATAATTCAATGCTTTAATTAAACCTTTTAAATTGCAAAATTCATAACTTGGGCAATTCAAATCCAATTCCAACATGTGAAATATGTTTTCCATGCAAAATTGAATAAGCTTACCAAATATAAACTTTGTTTTCTGTTTTGAATAAATTAAATTGCTGAAAACAACTGTTTCTTATTTAATGCAATTAAAATTTTCAAATTAATAACTTGCTCATTTTAATTCCTTTTTCAACAAATGAAATATGTTTTCCATCTAAAATTTTGTGTTCTTTCCAAATATGAATTTGGTTATCTGTTTTGAAAAATTAAAATGGGTGAAAACAACAAATGCTTATGTAACTCATTTAAGAAGCCAAATTTCATAACTTAATAAATAAATTTCTAAACTTGGTAAACAACATATCAAATTGAAGCTAATGTTGTTTTCTTATTGTTTACTTTATACATGCATCATTCTAATCAACTTTCACATGATGGTTAATTGTAGATCATTTAATTCAACCTTAATTCATGGGCTTTTCCATATGCAATCCAAATTGCATATGGGCCCATTTAATTATGTTACCATGTCAACTAGCTTATCTTTGATGCATCAATTAAATTGTCATGCATCATCCCATGATTGTGCATTATGCCATGTTATTGATTGTTTGTCTCTCTGCGTTGTTTGTTTGCTTCTTCTCGAATAGACGACGACATTGAGACAGATGAGGTTTACGACACTACTTCTGAGGAGTTAGCCCAGTACCAGGCTACTGAGTTTGCAGGCAAATATTCACTCACTTGAACCATTGTGTCCTTTCCACACTGGATATCGATACTTTCCGTTGTCTGTTCTGCTAGCCTTAAGTTTCGTTGCTTGTGTTCCGATCCTATCACATGTTATCCTGAACCCTGATATAGCCCATCCTCCACACCTATAACCCTGTTGCTTGTTGCCTGTGTCTTACTAGCATGCTTAGGGTTGTTTATGCTCGAGTCTGATGTCCGTTATTTCTGTTACCATATTTATTATGTTCTGGGGGCTCGATGTTTAAACAACAACCTGTTAATGTATGAGGTAATGCTAATCTGATGATAAGGCACCGGCAGGAGGCCGGGTATGGTTTTGAGGCCTGCTAGTGTCGAACTCAGGAAAAGTTCTTGTCCTCTGGATCCATGTTGAGCGCGCTAACCGCATGTGGGAAGCGTGTATGGGCGCCCCCCGCAACTCTGATTCGATTCGCATATCGTCCAAATCGCCACACTTAGTTCGGGCTTTCCATTTGATGCACGCATATGCAGGTACGAACCCTCGGCGCCAGGGTGGAACTTTTGTAGTCGGCATTTAGGGCGGCATGGTCTTCCAGTGCTATGAGGGTCCCCCTTTTCTTCGTGGGGGCTCGATTAGCCGCGCACGCACAGCACGTGGTTCTTTGGGCTTGATGCGAAGAAAAGTTGGGTTGTGTTGAGTGTTTCGCTTGGTGGGTTTGATCCCCGTATGGCGGGATATTCTTACGTGTACGGCCAAATTGGTGCACCCCTACAGGGTTAAATCTTCTCAAGAAGTCGTGTTGTCCGCGGTTATGGATGACTTGGTGATAGGGCTGGCTAACAAGGATTAGACAACTTTCACCTAATTAATAATAATTTGACTAGTAATAGGCTTATTGACACAATAACTGGAACCTTCACTAATCCAACTGTGTGAGTTATCCTCGGATTGCTTCTTTGGATAAGGGGCGAGATCCAGGATGGGTTTTTTTGAGGTTAGTGGTAGTTGGTTCCGATACGCTATCTTATCCCCTTCTTTTAGTCGGATGTTGTAGCGTGTCTCTGTAGTTGGTTAGAGCAGCCCGCTGCCGCATCTTTGTATCACCTATCTTCCGTTGAACCCAAAGCATCTGTACTTGGTGTTGCCGGGTACACTTTGGTATCTTGTGCGTCTTGCTTGCCAGTACTCGTCTGTACTGACCCCTTTGGGGCTGCGTGTTCTGCAGACTACGTTTCCGAGGATCCCCATGGTGGCTACTACGTGGAGTATGACGAGGCTGCTGACGAGTAGATAGCGGACCCGGGCAGGATCCGAGACATCGTGGATGGGCTCCGTCTTTTCGTTTCCGGCCTCTTAGGCCTATTTGGATCTTGTCTGTACTCAGACACTTTGAATGCTTCCGCTGTGATGTAATGATGACTTGTTGGGACATGTGTCCTTTGGATGACTGTATTTGCTATCTCTGCTCTAGTGAGAGCTATTTGCCACTTATTTCTATTTCTTTGTGTCTTAGAGATTTGTTGTGATATCACTTGTTCAAATGCCGTTGACGTACCATGTGTGTATGTTATGAAGTACGTCAATGGAAGTAGTCGGATTTCTATGGGATGGTTTACGCAGACGATGAATAGTAGATGATGGTTGTCACACGTTTACGTGTTGGCCTACTCATATTGAGATGCGGGTGCCGGTATGCCCCGTAAGCCATTTATCTACTGTTTAGCGGGCTGTGAGTATCCTCTAGAAGTCCGGGTGCGACAAATGGTATCAGAGCCTGTCTGCCTGTAGGATCCCTTTTACTGGTCGCAGTTGAGTCTAGAAACTATTTTGTAGCTATATAGGAAAAATGAAACGTGAGAGTAGGAATTCTGTTCTTTTATTTATTTCCCCACCCACCCTCCCTTTTTCTGGTAAGGAAGTGCAACGTTGTTTTCTCTTCTCATCTAAACTTTCAAGTTAGGATTTCACGTATCCTGGTTTCTCTAGGATGGTTATATCTACTAGACCATAGGAATGGAGGTGGTTGTGACATGATTTATCATGTTGCCTACTCACGATTGAGAACGGAGGCACATAAGCCCTGGAAGCAGATCCTCTATTCCTTAAGCAGTAGATATTGATCCTTTAGAAGCCCGGATGGGTTTTTCCGTAGTACCTCAGGAGTGTTTGGTCTCGTGTTTCCCGAATGTTGCTTCGATATCCTGTTCTTCTGAACATCCTTTTCGTCCGTTGAAACCTTGTTGTTGCTTGCCACTTCAGTTCTTCTACCGGCGTCTAATCAAAGTTTCCCCAATCATCTGCAGATGGATCTCAGGTTCTACCCGCAGGTGGTTCGTATGACTCGTTGCGAGAGCACTGCCGGTTATCCGGAGATGCTGAGAGACATGGTCACTTTTCTGGGTTTCCGTTGGGCACCAGAGTACCAGGTCTACGAGCAGCAGCGAGAGTTTGAGCAGACCTACTACCAGGCTATCGTCTACATTCTGTCAGATGATGGCATGAGCGTAGTCCACCGCTACGAGGCAGTGGGTTCCACAGTGGATATGGCTGTGCAGCAGGCAGTTTATGTGAGTCTCACCGTCCTTCGTGCTGACTACTGGGGATTTGACGATTCTATCTATCGCCACATCCCCCGTGGTTACATCACTTCGGAGGGAGCTCACTTCACTCTCTACGACAACTTGGATGTTTATGAGCATGATAACTCCAGGCTGCACACCACCGCTCAGTTTGTGAGGCACAGTGACGCAGTTGCCCGCGCACTATCTCAGGAGTTGGCTTCAGTCAGAGAGCAGCTTTACCTTGCTTTGACTCGTCTGGCGACGTACACCACAGACTTTGTTGGAGACGAGCGCTTTGCACGTTGCGATCAGCCAGTTGGGCGTCGTCTGCCAGATGCTGGAGGTTACTAGCCGATCAGAGGTCCACTCCTTAACCTTAGTGCTGGTTACATTGGGATTCCCCGCTTTGGAGCACAGGGAGTCGACGCTATGTACTTCACCACGCCTAGAGTCGGTCTCAGACCACGTCAGATCTACGTGGATCGTCGTTCCACCTACTTTCGTGGGCGTGCTCCTCACCGTACCTCTCGCCGTACTCCTAGCCGCCGTCATGCGTGATGAGCATGGGAGTACCGATGTATCCATTCTTAGCTATGTTTAGTTATCCTTTGGCATTCGAACCATTTATGGTGTGTTGGATATTCTGATGTAATTGAACATGTGATGATGTACCTGTTGGTTATCTATTCATGCGTCGGGATAATCTCTCTTTCGGTTGCCAAGTCTATCCTTTTCTATTGTTGTGCTAAAATGCATTTCCATTCAGGATGCCGCCAACAAGGAACAACACGCCTGAGCCACCGCCAATCGCGGAGCTGTTGACTCAGATGACCCAAGTCATGACGCAGATGGCCCAGTTTCAGGCTAATCAGCACATCAACCAGACAGCTCCACGGGTCAGCATCAAGGAGTTTCTCAGTCTGGGCCCAAGAGCTTCCGTGGCCACACGCGAGCCTCTGGATGCTGATGACTGGATCCGTGAGATAGCCAAGGCTCTGGAGATTGCACACGTAGCTGAAGAAGACAAGGTCAAGTATGCCTCCTATCCGCTGAAGGGTCAGGCAGCTACTTGGTGGGAAAACTTCCAGGCCATGAGAACTGGGATGCCAGTCACGTGGGATTGTTTCAAGGAAGCCTTCCTGAAGCACCACATTCCAGATGGTCTCATGGAAAGGATGCGTGAAGAGTTTTGCTCTCTCAAGCAGGGCAAGTTGGACGTCATCGGGTATCAGAGTGAGTTCAATCGCCTCGCTCGATACGCTGGAGATGAGGTGTCCACTGAAGCTAAGAAGATGGCAAGGTTCCGCAGAGGTTTTAACCCGGAACTCAAGTATGCCCTCACAAATGTCAAGGCCAACAGCTTCGAGGATCTTGTTAACACCGCGCTCAATGAAGAAAATGGGCGCAAGGCGTTCGAGGAGTCTCGCAAGCACTCGCGTGAGGGTGGTTCCTCCTCCAACATGACCACCCCTCCGCAGAAGCGCCGCATCTGGGTGCCAAATGGTGCTGTCACTCGGGCTCCATACGCCCAAACTTCGCCAGGCTACGCTCCCCACCCACCCAACCCTGCTCAGATGCATGATCAAAGGGCTTCGATGAGGCAGCCAAGGCCAGGGCCCCCTCGTGTCGTCACATGCTACAAGTGCAACCAGACGGGGCACTACGCCGACAAGTGCACGCAGAGGCAGCTACCTCCACCACCACCTCATCCTAACACAAACCAGGCAATGGTGCGCGCTCCCCCGCCTAAGGCCTTCAACTCCAACAACAGGCCTGTCGGGAGGACCGCAAGGGTGAATCATGTCAAGATCGACAAAGCTGAGGAAGCTCCTGACGTCTTTCTCGGTACATTCCCCGTAAACTCTAATCCAGCTAAAGTGTTGTTTGATACCGGAGCATCACATTCTTTCGTGTCAAAGATCTTTGCGACATCAATTAAACTCCCTTTTGTTGGTTTGGGTTCCCCGCTAGTGGTCAACTCCCCTGGAGCAACTATGCAAACGTCCAAGATCAGTCACAAAAATCAAATTCTAATTGGAGGCCACATATTCCTTGCTTCTCTCATACTGCTTGGCAATTCTGACATTGATGTCATTCTTGGTATGGATTGGCTGAAAGCCAATAAAGCAAGGATTGATTGTGCTCAAAAGTCAATAACTCTGTCCCACCCTTCTGGCCAGATAATCTATTCTCCACATCAATCAAGTTCCATTCAGCTATGCACCCTCGATGCAAAACCTCTACCTTCACTTGAAAATGTTCTGGTGGTTTGCGACTTCCCTGACGTCTTTCCAGAAGAGTTGCCAGGGATGCCTCCGGACAGAGCTGTTGAGTTCGTGATCGAACTTGAACCAGGTACTGCTCCAATCTCTAAGCATCCCTACAAGATAGGAACTCCCGAGCTGAAGTTGTTGAAGGAACAAATTGATATGTACATGGAAAAAGGTTACATTCAACCTAGTTCCTCGGCTTGGGGTTGCCCAACTCTGTTCGTTGCGAAGAAGGATCACACAAAGAGACTCGTTGTTGACTATCGTCCTCTTAACGAGAAAACCATCAAAAAAAAGTATCCAATTCCTCGTATCGATGATCTTTTTGATCAACTTGCTGGAGCCTCAATATTCTCCAAGTTGTACTTGAGAATGGGTTACCATCAAATAAAAATCAGAAAAGAGGATATTCCAAAGACAGCCTTCACCACTCGCTACGGTCTATATGAATTCACCGTCATGTCCTTTGGTCTCACCAATGCATCGGCGACCTTCTCTCGACTCATGAATTTTGTCTTCCATGAATACCTTGACAAGTTCGTTGTGGTATATCTTGATGATATTCTTGTCTACTCAAAATCCGAGGAAGAGCATGAAGAACATCTTCGTCTCACTCTCATGAAGCTTCGCGAGCATCGTCTCTATGCCAAATTCTCCAAATGTGAGTTCTGGATTTCAGAAGTTGCTTACCTTGGTCATGTCATCTCTGCCAAGGGCATAGCCATTGATCCAGAAAAGGTTAAAGCAATTGTTGATTGGAAACCTCCAAAGATGGTGAAGCAAGTAAGAAGTTTTCTTGGCTTGGCTAGCTATTGCCGTCGTTTCGTCCAAAACTTCTCCAAGATTGCCAAACCTCTCACTGACCTCACAAAGAAGGACAAGAAGTTCGTCTGGTCTCCACAATGTGATGAAAGTTTCAATCTCCTGAAGACTAAACTTACTTCTACACCAGTTCTGGTTGGCCCAGATCCTTCCAAACCTTTCCAGATATTCTGTGATGCTTCTCTCCAAGGTCTAGGTGCAGTTCTTATGCAAGAACGTCAAGTTGTGGCTTATGCTTCACGTCAGTTGAACACACATGAGCTCAATTATCCCACTCATGACCTTGAACTTGCAGCAGTTGTGTTTGCCCTCAAGAAATGGAGACAATACTTGTTGGGTAATCGCACTGAAATCTTTTCCGATCATAAGAGTCTGAAGTACATCTTCACTCAACCAGATCTAAACCTCAGACAAAGGAGATGGATTGAAAAGATCAAAGACTTTGATCTTACCATTTCTTACACTCCAGGCAAGGCTAATGTTATGGCCGATGCTCTCAGTCGCAAGTCGTATTGCAATAATCTCATGATCATGGAAAGCCAACCTCCTCTTCATGAAGAATTCCAGAAGCTCAACCTTGGTCTTGTTCCTCAAGGCTATCTTGCGAACTTGACAGCCAGTCCAACTCTCGAGGACAAGATTCGTTCTGAACAACTTCGTGATGCTGAAATCAAGATGATTGTAGAACACATCAAAGCAGGCAATGAGAAATTTGAGTGCTTCTCAATTGATGACAAGGGAACTGTGTTCTTCGAAGGACGCATTGCAGTTCCTCAGATTCAAAGTCTCAAAGATGTCATTCTCAAGGAGGCTCATGAAACTCCTCTCTCCATACACCCTGGACGTACAAAGATGTACCAGGATCTCAAGACACTGTATTGGTGGCCTAGCATGAAACGTGAAATTGCTCAATACGTTTCTGAATGCGACGTTTGTCAACGTGTTAAGGCAGTTCATCAGAAAACAGCCGGTTTTCTCCAACCTCTGAAAATCCCTGAGTGGAAGTGGGACATGATTGAAATGGACTTCGTCACTGGTTTTCCAAAGTCCAACAGGGGCAACGATGCAATCTTCGTTGTCATTGATCGAATCACTAAAGTAGCTCACTTCTTTCATGTCAAAGAGACAATCTCAGCTAGTCAGTTAGCAGAGCTCTACACAGCAAAGATTGTTCCTCTTCATGGTGTTCCATTGGAAATAAGCTCAGACCGTGGAAGCATCTTCACATCCCATTTCTGGAAAAGCTTTCAAGAAGCATTGGGCACCAAGCTTCTGTTCAGCACAGCCTACCATCCTCAGTCTCAAGGGCTAGTCAAAAGAGTCAATCAGATTCTCGAGGATATGCTCAGAGCATGTGGTCTCTCCTTTGACATGAAATGGGAGGAATGTCTTCCATATGCTGAATTCTCCTACAACAACAGCTTCCAGGCAAGCCTAGGCATGGCACCATTTGAGGCTCTCTATGGCCACAGATGCAGGAGTCCAATCAATTGGTCTGGAGCTGGTGAACGTTCACTCTTAGGCCCTGACATTGTTAAGAAGGCCGAAGAGAAAGTTCGCATCATTCGTGACAATCTGAGGATTGCTCAATCTCGTCAGAAAAGCTACTATGACAGCAAGCACAGGGACATGGTCTATACAGCTAGAGACAAAGCATATCTCCGTGTAACTCCCGTCAGAGGCACTCATCGTTTTGGTGTCAAAGGAAAGCTTGCACCAAGATATATTGGTCCTGTCAACATTCTCTCAAGGCGTGCAGAAAATGCCTATCGTCTTGAACTTCCAGAAAGGCTATCCAAGGTGCACGATGTGTTTCACGTGTCACAGCTCAAGAGGTGCTTCAAAGATCCAGGTCGTGCAGTGGGTCATGATTCCATTGATCTGCAAGAAGATCTCTCTTATGAGGAGCACCCTATTCGAATTCTCGATGACACCGAGCGCAAAACTCGCAACAAGAGCACCAAGTTCTTAAAAGTGCAGTGGTCTCATCATTCCGATAAAGAGTCAACGTGGGAGACCGAAGAGGATCTTCGCAAGAAGTATCCGGACCTTTTCTCTTCTCAGTAGGAATCTCAGGGCGCGATTCCTTCATAGGGTGGCGTTTTGTAACATCCCAAGTATGAAAAACAGCCTTACAATGTTTGCTTTTTGTTTAAATTTAGTTTGCATCATTCCATCATGAGTTTTTCATTTGTTTTCAATTGTTTTCCATTTGAATTTTCAAAACAAATTTCAAATCCTTGTTTCATACTTGTTCTGTTACAATTTTCAAATGAAACTTTCAAATCAAAACATCCAATTGTTTCCAATAAACTTGAATTTCTAAACTTTAAACTTGCTTAAGTTTCAATAATTCAATTATAGCAAATTTCACCCAAATTCATTTGAATTTTCAAATAGCAACAAAATTTAAAATTTTGTAAAACAAAAAGTTGCACATCTGGGCTTTTGTAAATAACAACCTATAAAAATTATCACCAAATTTTAAAACCCCCAAAAACCCTTCTTTTCTCTCCTTTTCTTCCCTTTTCTTTTTCTGCAAAAAAAAACAGCAAAAAAAAGAAGGGGAGGGCAGGCCAGCCCAATTGGGCTAGCCCACCACGTCCCCACAAGCCCAGGTGCGCCCCCCACCTTCTGTCGTCTTCCTCCTCTGTACGGAGACAGAGGAGGAGCGACCTCCCCCACCTGCAGCACCTGCTCCCTCCACCTCCCTCCTATTTCTACCCCTCTCCCCTCCAAACCCTAGCTTTCCTCCACCCTTCTTCCTCCTCCATCCGCCGCCGTTTCCTTCTTCCCTCTCCCTTCCCTTTCTCCTCTGTTCCCTGAACCCGAACAGAAAAACCACCGTCAGAACCCCTCCGGGCGTCGCCTCCATGGTCCTCCTCTCGACGAGCTGACGGCGGGAATGGAATCCCCACGTCTCCTTCATCTTCTACGCGGGAGATTCGGGGCCGGAACGGCCTAGGGGCGCCGCGAGCTTCCCCTTTTCTTCCCCGTCGGTCACCCTGTCGCCATCGACCGCTGCTTCCTCGACGCTCGGGCCCTCGGTGAGCCTCTCCCCTCTCTCCCCTCTCTCCTCTCTCTCCGCCCCTCTGCCCCGCGGGCGCACGCCCAGCGCCCCGGCGCGCCCACGCCGGCGAGCACTCGCCGTTCGTCGCCGTCGTCACCTGTTCCCGATCGGGTTCAGTTGCCTGAACCTTGGTTCAGTTTCGTCAGGCCCCGCACCGTTACCTCAAAACCCCAGCGCCCCTATACCTATCAAAAACCGTTCCGCACCCCACTGGTTGCAACCGTGCGTGCGCATCCAGGAGGGCCTGAGTTCGAATCCCCCCCCCCCCCCGGCGCAAAGCCACCCCCTTTTGCCTCCTTTTTTTCTTTTTATTTCCCGATTCCAGTAAAATAGATCTGGATCTTTAATTGAAAAATCAATAACAAATTGAATTTTGATCCAATTTCAACGATTCAAGTTTCTGTGGATTCATAATCTTGTGCTCTTTCCATTAGTAACAAAATTGCAACATGTTTCTGTAATAATTTTTGCACTAAATAATTAAATACAGAAAATGCAATAAAAATTTGAAACTTTGGAATTTCATAACTTGAGTTCTGTTCATCCAATTTGAGCAAACTTGGGCTCTAAAAATTTTTCTTAACAAACTCTACACATTGGTATTTTATTTGGTCACAATTGAATTAAATTTGAACATGTTTCCCTCTGTTTACTAAAAGGGGCAGAATAAAAATGACTATGGAAAATTGCATAATAAATTCAATAATGATCCAAAAATTATGTTTTATAGCTCAAAATGTTCAGTGAAACATTTGCTACATGTTTTCAACCTTCTCAATACAATTTATTTACTGTTTTTCCTAATTAAAAGTGGTGCAATAATTCAATGCTTTAATTAAACCTTTTAAATTGCAAAATTCATAACTTGGGCAATTCAAATCCAATTCCAACATGTGAAATATGTTTTCCATGCAAAATTGAATAAGCTTACCAAATATAAACTTTATTTTCTGTTTTGAATAAATTAAATTGCTGAAAACAACTGTTTCTTATTTAATGCAATTAAAATTGTCAAATTAATAACTTGCTCATTTTAATTCCTTTTTCAACAAATGAAATATGTTTTCCATCTAAAATTTTGTGTTCTTTCCAAATATGAATTTGTTTATCTGTTTTGAAAAATTAAAATGGGTGAAAACAACAAATGCTTGTGTAACTTATTTAAGAAGCCAAATTTCATAACTTAATAAATAAATTTCTAAACTTGGTAAACAACATATCAAATTGAAGCTAATGTTGTTTTCTTATTGTTTACTTCATCCATGCATAATTCTAATCAACTTTCACATGATGGTTAATTGTAGATCATTTAATTCAACCTTAATTCATGGGCTTTTCCATATGCAATCCAAATTGCATATGGGCCCATTTAATTATGTTACCATGTCAACTAGCTTATCTTTGATGCATCAATTAAATTGTCATGCATCATCCCATGATTGTGCATTATGCCATGTTATTGATTGTTTGTCTCTCTACGTTGTTTGTTTGCTTCTTCTCGAATAGACGACGATGTTGAGACAGACGAGGTTTACGACACTACTTCTGAGGAGTTAGCCCAGTACCAGGCTACTGAGTTTGCAGGCAAGTATTCACTCACTTGAACCATTGTGTCCTTTCCACACTGGATATCGATACTTTCCGTTGTCTGTTCTGCTAGCCTTAAGTTTCGTTGCTTGTGTTCCGATCCTATCACATGTTATCCTGAACCCTGATATAGCCCATCCTCCACAATTATAACCCTGTTGCTTGTTGCCTGTGTCTTACTAGCATGCTTAGGGTTGTTTATGCTCGAGTCTGATGTCCGTTATTTCAGTTACCATATTTATTATGTTCTGGGGGCTCGATGTTTAAACAACAACATGTTAATGTATGTGGTAATGCTAATCTGATGATAAGGCACCGGCAGGAGGCCGGGTATGGTTTTGAGGCCTGCTAGTGTCGAACTCAGGAAAAGTTCTTGTCCTCTGGATCCATGTTGAGCGCGCTAACCGCATGTGGGAAGCGTGTATGGGCGCCCCCCGCAACTCTGATTCGATTCGCATCTCGTCCAAATCGCCACACTTAGTTCTGGCTTTCCATTTGATGCACGCATATGCAGGTACGAACCCTCGGCGCCAGGGTGGAACTTTTGTAGTCGGCATTTAGGGCGGCGTGGTCTTCCAGTGCTATGAGGCTCCCCCTTTTCTTCGTGGGGGCTCGATTAGCCGCGCACGCACAGCACGTGGTTCTTTGGGCTTGATGCGAAGAAGAGTTGGGTTGTGTTGAGTGTTTCGCTTGGTGGGTTTGATCCCCGTCTGGCGGGATATTCTTACGTGTACGGCCAAATTGGTGCACCCCTGCAGGGTTAAATCTTCTCGAGAAGCCGTGTTGTCCGCGGTTATGGATGACTTGGTGATAGGGCTGGCTAACAAGGATTAGACAACTTTCACCTAATTAATAATAATTTGACTAGTAATAGGCTTATTGACACAATAACGGGAACCTTCACTAATCCAACTGTGTGAGTTATCCTCGGATTGCTTCTTTGGATAAGGGGCGAGATCCAGGATGGGTTTGTTTGAGGTTAGTGGTAGTTGGTTCCGATACGCTATCTTATCCCCTTCTTTTAGTCGGATGTTGTAGCGTGTCTCTGTAGTTGGTTAGAGCAGCCCGCTGCCGCATCTTTGTATCACCTATATTCCGTTGAACCCAAAGCATCTGTACTTGGTGTTGCCGGGTACACTTTGTATCTTGTGCGTCTTGCTTGCCAGTACTCGTCTGTACTGACCCCTTTGGGGCTGCGTGTTCTGCAGACTACGTTTCCGAGGATCCCCATGGTGGCTACTACGTGGAGTATGACGAGGCTGCTGACGAGTAGATAGCGGACCCGGGCAGGATCCGAGACATCGTGGATGGGCTCCGTCTTTTCGTTTCCGGCCTCTTAGGCCTATTTGGATCTTGTCTGTACTCAGACACTTTGAATGCTTCCGCTGTGATGTAATGATGACTTGTTGGGACATGTGTCCTCTGGATGACTGTATTTGCTATCTCTGCTCTAGTGAGAGCTATTTGCCACTTATTTCTATTTCTTTGTGTCTTAGAGATTTGTTGTGATATCACTTGTTCAAATGCCGTTGACGTACCATGTGTGTATGTTATGAAGTACGTCAATGGAAGTAGTCGGATTTCTATGGGATGGTTTACGCGGACGATGAATAGTAGATGATGGCTGTCAGACGTTTACGTGTTGGCCTACTCATATTGAGATGCGGGTGCCGGTATGCCCCGTAAGACATTTATCTACTGTTTAGCGGGCTGTGAGTATCCTCTAGAAGTCCGGGTGCGACACACTACGAATACCTTAACATACCTAGGACAGGGAATTTTCTCTATGGCTTCCACTTTAGCTCTTTCAACTTCAATACCTCTTTCAGAAATTTTATGTCCAAGAACAATTCCTTCATTAACCATAAAGTGGCATTTCTCCCAATTAAGAACAAGATTAGTTTCCTCACATTTCTGTAAAACTTTGTCAAGAATGTGCAAACAATTATCAAAAAAAGTCCCATAGACGGAGAAATCGTCCATGCATACTTCCACAATTTCTTCACAAAACCATGAAAAATAGAAGACATGCATCTTTGAAAAGTAGCAGGAGCATTACACAAACCAAAAGGTATACGTCTATAAGCATAAGTACCATAAGGTCAAGTAAACGTTGTTTTTTCTTGATCTTGTTTCCTAACAGCAATTCGACAAAACCCAGAACAACAATCAAGAAAGAAAAAATGAGTTTTCTTAGACAACCTCTCTAAGATTTGACTAATAAAGGGTAAAGGATAATGATCTTTCTTAGTAACTTTAGTAACCTTTCTAAAATCAATGCACATTCTATAACCAAATACTACTCTTTGTGGAATAAGCTCATTGTTCTCATTAGGTACAACAAGCATTCCTCCTTTCTTAGGGACACAGTGCACAGGGCTCATCCATCTACTATAAGCAATAGGAAAAATAATACCAGCATCAAGAAGTTTTAATACCTCATTTCTTACCACTTCCTTCATATTAGGAATTAAACAGCATTGATGTTCAACTACTGGCTTTGCGTCAGGTTCAATATTAATAGCATACTGACATATAGTAGGAGAAATTCCCTTCAAATCATCAAGAGTACATCCAATAGCTCCACGGTGTTTCTTCAGAACTCCCAACAATCTTTCCTCTTCTTCACCTGAAAGTTTAGCACTAATAATAACAAGATATGTTTTATTATCGTCAATATAAGAATATTTAAGATCATCAGGTAAAAGTTTTCAATCAAAGACAAGATCCTCCTTGGGTGGTAATGTGGTACCCAAGTCTTCACATGTAAATTATGTTTCAGTATCACTAGTTGACAAAGAAGAATATCGCCAATCTCATTTCTCTCTTCCATAAATACCTCACTCTCATGGTCCTCCATATATTGCTGCAAAGCATTGTTAGGAGCAAGAGCAATAGAATCAAGTTGTTCAACTTTAAAATTCTCATCAGGCAATTTAGATTCATAAGGTGCTCTAGCAAATTTGGAGAAAATGAACTCATAAGATTTTCCATCAAATTTAGTCAAAATCTTCTCTCTTTTACACACCACAAGTGTTTAAGAAAGGTCTGCCAAAAATAATAGGACAAGTTTTACTATCAGCCTTACCAACTACTAGAAAATCGGTGGGATATTTAGTTTTACCACATAAAACGTCCACATCTCTAACAATACCAATAGGAAAGACAGTTTCTCTATTAGCAAGCTGAATAACCACATCAATATCTTCAAGCTCACAAGAACCAATTTCATGCATAATTTATCTATAAATCTCATAATGTATGGCACTAGAACTAGCACCAATATCACACAAACCATAATAGCAATGATCACCAATCTTAACAGAAAGCACAGGAACACTAGTTTTCTTCGGCCTATGAGGATGTGAAACAATGTTTGAAGCATCCTCACAAAAGATAATGTGTTCATCATCCATATTTCCACATACAAGATCTTTTACTATTGCTACTGGAGGTTCAACATTTATTTGTTCATAAGGTTCAATAGCTTTATTGTTACTCTTATTAACCACACTAGCTACCATAGAGTGCTCTTTCACTTTAGCAGGGAAAGGCATTTTTTGAACATAAGGCTCAGGAATAGCATGATTAATAGCATGCACTTCTATATTACTAGCAGGAACAATATATTTATAAGGTGCGTGGTACTTGTGATAATTCTTTTTAGGAATATCAAGATAGGAGGCAAAAGCTTTGAGACTGTTTACAAAAATTTGAGAATCAAGACCATAAACAGCACTAACATCATAGAAATCATTGGTACCCATAAAAGATTTAATGCATTCATAATCATAATTTATACCTGACTTTCTATATTTGTCGTTCTCCCATCCTTTAGTGTTTTCTTGAATACGGTCAAGAAGATCCCATTTAGCTTCTTCCTTCATACGTGTGAATGATCCAGAACAAGAAGCATCCAATTAATCCCTATCATGAAGAGAAATCCTTCCATAAAAATTATTGACAACAATATTACGCGGCAGTTCATGAACGGGACATTTGAGTATTAATAACTTCATTCTCCCCCATGCTTGGGAAATACTCTCCCCATCATCAGACCAGAAATTATAGATTTGATTCCAGTCTTTATGAATCTCACTAGGAGGATAAAATTTAGAGTAGAAGAGAGGAACGATTTTTTCCCATCCAATAGATTCACCATTCCTCAGTAATTTGAACCATTCTGCGACTCTTCCTTTCAGCGGTAAAGAAAATAATTTCCTTTTAACTTTATCCATTGTAATACATGCACACCTGAATAACTCGCATAATTCATGTATAAAGAGCAAATGATCACCGGGATGGACAGTTCCATCACGGTAATAGCAGTTATCCATAACACGTCCATCAATTTTCATAGGTATTTTATAAGAATCTAATTCAGAAGATAACGGGTAACTTACTACCCTAGCAGTGATACTAGTAGTACCTCTAAACAGACAATCAAAAGTATTATCCATGATGAAATAAAGCAGTAGACAGAAATAAAAACAACACTCATAGTAAAAGTTTCTCTTACCAATACCCCTTCACTCTCCTGCAACGCCGCTAGAAAATAGTCTTGATGACCAACAAGTATAGGGGGTGTATCGTAGTAATTTCTATAAATAAGAGTGTCGAACCCAACGAGGAGCAGAAGGTGTTGACAAGCAAGTTGGATAGAGGATTCACTGTAAACACTAGCAAACGGGTTTTTGGTTGTTTTGGATATAGCAGACAAATAAAGTGCGAGTAAATAAAAGACAGTAAATAATATTGCAGCGAGTGGCCCAATCCTTTTAAGAGCAAAGGACAAGCCGGTTGTGTTACTTATGACTACCAAACGTTCTCAATGACACATGTGAATTTTGTCAAGTGCTTTCGCTTCGTTACGGTTGATTAATATCCATTGGTTCGTGAAGTGTTGTGTGGGTGAACCTATGCTAATGCACCGCCCAACTAGGACTAACACATACTTGTGATTATATCCCTCGTAAGCATCCACAAATACAAGAAATTAATTAAGATAAATCTAACCACAGACTTAAAACTCCGGGATTCTACGCTCCCTCGTGCATTGGTTTCCTAACGGGGGTTTAGGTTTCTGTCACTCCGGCAACCTCACAATTAGTAGCCAAATACACAATGCATCCTCCTAGGACCATAAAGGTGAAGTATCATGTAGTCGATGTTCACATGACACCACTAGAAGAATAGAACCACAACTTAAATACCAAACCACGAGATATTACTTCAACATAACTTCACTACTAACATCATGACTTCTCCCATGTCCTCGAGAACTAAACAAACTACTCACAAGACATCATATGGATCATAATCAGAGGTGATATAATGGATAATAACAATATGGTCATAAAGTGCTAACACCGATAAATCTCAGAAGCATCAACTACTAACAAGTAATCCATACTGAGAGACAGATCTAATGTAAAACAACGATACAGGTCCCTAATTGTTACATCGGGATGATGGTGGATGATGATATTGATGGTGCTAGTGACGATGATGATGATGATGATGATGACGATATTGATGATGCCCGAAGTGATGACGGTGACGATGGCGATGATTTCCCCTGTCCGGAGAGGAATTTCCCCGGCAGATTCCTCGCTGCGGGTGAGCTTTTCTCTCTCGGGTGTTTTCTGCCCCGAGGCGGAGGCGGAATAATTCTTAGGTGATGGTATGGGGCTAAGGGTTCCCTGGGGATCAAGTACGCGAAAGATGTCGACCAGAGGTGGGCCAGGGTGGCCACACCACCTGGCGGCGCGACCAAGGGGGCGCCACCTCATGGTGTGGGCCCCTGGTGGCCCCCTCTGGCTCCCCTTCTGGCTAGACTCCTCCTATGAACTTATAAGATATCTCCCATGTCCCCCCTCTTCTTCTGATCTTCTGAAATATGGTATGTCGACGGTGCTTTTTCCATCAGATTTCTGGTTCTGGTGTTTATTCTCCAAAAATTATGAAACATGCAAAATAAGATAAAATAACATAATTAATGCATCATAACATGAAATACATCGATGAATAACAAAAAATAACAATATAAAACAGTGATGCAAAATGGACGTAGCAACCGTGCGTGATTACTGCACGACCAACGGATAAACTGGAGCGCGACCGCTCTTTTCCGGTCAAAAAGCTGGCAAGGTGGGCCCTACGCTCTGCCCGAATGCGTCACGTCCCATCAGTAGTAGGCGAGTGCGTGGTGACATCATTGCACACCTCATGACACGAAATCTCTTTCATATGAAAGAAGCTGACATGAAACTTCTTTCGTATGAACATCATCAACACGAAATCTCTTTCGTATGGACCTTATGACACGATATTTCTTTCGTATGAATATCGTCAAGACGAAATCTCTTTCGTACGGATATCATGACACGAAATTTCTTTCGTATGAATCTCCTGAAGATCGCAGAATGACAACAGTGGCACTCGCTACTATTCAGGGACAGAAGAAAGCACCCGCCGCGCATCCGAAAGGAAATTGCGAGAGCGCGGCTCCCACAACTTTGCGTCACGATGTAATAACACATCATTTCAATCAAGGGTAGTTCCGCCGACTAGGCACATACGGATGTCGTATTCTTTTAAGTACGAAGGTAAGACCCAAGGATCTCTCATGTGGGCCTGGAATCGCACTCGAGCTGCGTCCTCTTGTAAACTTTCCGTGTCAACAACACGAAGAAAATCGTAGAGGACGCGCCGGGTACCCCTTTAAGGTTAAGTTTGACTCGATAAGACCTCCACGGCCCAGTCGCAATGATCACCTTGCCGAGTTCGAGTCGGAGGTCTCGAATTCGTGTAAGCCAGAACTGTTTTTGCCCGAGATGCAATTAATTGGCCCTGATCTTTCGGGAGAGCCAAACAACTGAGACAAACCCTTCTGCGAAAAAATCCAACACGAGGCGCATTTACCACTTGATGCTCGAGTACATCCCATACAGGGTACACACCCTTGAAGACAGGGTGTTTGATTACCCAGTCGCAAGATCCAGAAACGAACTTTTAGTGCTTACCCGACTATTCTCAGTCGAACAAACACTCGCGGGCTACTGAAGTGGGGATGACTCCAGGACCTGTCGAGTGGGCCTACCTATTTAAAGACCGAGAGAACCGCAGGGCAAGGGATCCAACTCATTATTCACCACCATAGCCATAGCTTGAGATCCAATCTCTCAGCTTACGCACCCGCCATTGTAATAGATCTCATCATAATACAGATCAGACAAGCAGGAGTAAGGGTATTACCTCTACGAGGGCCCCGAACATAGGTAAATCGTGCCCCCTGTTAGACGATGTAATCCGCCAGCGCCTAATCATTCTCTTACTCGAAACCCCACCAGTTCATCCGAGGGATTTGTCGACATGACTCATCGACAGACTGCCTTATATAGAGTTCGGCGGTCCGGCTGAAAGATGGGGCTGGCTGTACGGTCAGTCGGATGGGTCCCAACAAATGGTCATCTACACGAGATCTCCTTCTAGACACGTCAGCGCCGTACACGATGTGACAAGGCGGTCTGCCACGGTTCATGATGTAGGCGGCGAAAATTTGCGCATACGGCCACCTGCTCCCTCTGATAAAATTTAGTTTACATTGGGTGTGAGGTCTTGTCGCCCTTTAGCCCATGCTTTCTTTTTCCCATACCGTCCTTGCGTTAGGGCTGTCCGGATGAAGGACTCAACCGGCCATGTGTCAACCGGCCTCTCCCCGCCTGGGAGGTTGGACACCAGCTGGCTGACATCACTCTCTTCCTTACCATCTGGATCTTCTGTGGCAATCTACTTATCCATGGGTAATCACCTTGACATGTACGCTTGTGTCAACCCGTCAGCGCTCCGCCGTCCAAGAATCGGCACCGACGAAGAGAGACAGTCTTCCGGCGTTGCCCATTGGTAGGTATAATCAATTGTGATTAGAGCTACTATGAATCTGGAAATTCTCAGCATACGAGAGAGAAAATCTAATTAGAGATAGGTCTAATCGAGAGAGTATAACTCAAAACCCGATTAAAAGAGGCTCTAATTCAATTAGAGATGTTCTAATTAGAGGCTCTAATTCAATTATATCTCTAATCTAGATACAGAGATAAGTCCAAAGGCAATTGTGTGTCTAAACAATGAGGAGGTGGTGGAATTATATTGTGGGAAAAAGGGAGGCGCCTACCATGGGGGAGTTCTGGTTTCCTTCTCTCTCCCTTGGCCGCACAAAGTCTCCTAGGATGACTCGGATTGGACTCCCAAGTACTCCCTAGTGGAGTCCAATCCCCTCCTTTTTTTTCCCACTCATTTATTTCTCAAATAAATTAGGAAAAATCCCAACGGAAAGCAAATGCAATTTGTGAGACCATGGGCCTCACCTGGCAATCCCCTAAAATAAGGTTTTGCCAACAGGAGAAAATCTGCCCCCCCCCCCCCCGCACGGCTTCCATATATGTAAAGTCCCCCAGAGCTCTTTTGGGACCCTGTGACCCCTACTTATAAAATCATCGACATTATCTAACGATGTTAGAAACACATTTCTAACACCCTAGAACATCTTATATCCTCTGTAACTCCTCATATAAATTCTGCCTATCACCGACATAATTTCTCTCTTATAATAACTTCCCTGAAACCATTTTGATTGACACCAGACTTGTTTCTGTGATATCATAACTACATAGAACATTAATAAAACCAATAACAACGTATTGTTTCTCTCAACAAAAGGTTCGCATGTCTTAAACGTGTGACCCGTAAAGGATCGATATTACACATTCATGTTCAGTTACTTATCGAACAATAACCAACAACGGGACCATGGACGTCCATGATGGCTCTTGCGTGTTCCCCGAAGAACGAGGGAACCTTATATGTTACTCATTACACTTATTCCCTTAACTTCATGATACAAACGATATCACGGGGTGAGACTATGTGATGTGATCTGATCAAACTCTTTGATCATAACACATATTACTCGTTTACCAATATGTTCTCTTTTCTTATCCATATTGCCGATGACTCTATGATAAATCACACCGTGTCTGGCCAGACGTTATGTCATCTGTGATACTGAGAGGGCACAAAGAATGTATCTCTCTATCGTCTAGAGGGTAAAGTACTAGTCTTGAACGATCTCAGTTCCATCACACTTTCTATGTCATATCCAGACATCATAGTTATAGTCCCTACTTACGGCAAGATGGTTGATGATATCCAAAGTATAACTTTCGATCATGCGGTCAGTATAGGAATTATAGTCAATGTTAACTTCATATGCATTTGATAAAATACATAATAATTGTTTAGTCTCTTTTAGCAACAACATACACTTGGGTCGGTTCAGTACTATCGTTATCCTAACAATAAACTCTTATGTTTTGCTAGACTTTCTTTCAAATTCATGATCAGGAAAATATGATCATCTCGCATACCATAAACTAATCTTAGAGAAAAGATTGGGAACTCTTATTTTTTTATGTCTTCACACCCGCAAAAAGATTTTCCTTTGCAAACTCACTTTTTTAATGCTATAGCTTTTGTTGCATGATGACATAAACTTAATTCTGGACTTGGAGATGGAATAATAACTGAATATTATTGTCTCTAGAACATAGTTCCAACAATCTTAACTTGCAATATTCAAACGCTTACTCTTTTTCTTAGGGAATTTAAATACTCACTCCGTTTCCGTATGATTTTTTTGAGAAATGTTCTAAAATAATTTACGAACAACATTACCCATCCAGAAATGAGTTCGATATAGGTATTTGACATATTATGTTCAATTTTTGACTAACAGGGACTCTTTCTCGCGATTTTTTTACCAAATAGCCACGTCTTAATATTCATGCAGAAAACCATACGTCTTAGAACGACGGAGTGAGTAGGTTATTACTCTGTCTAGCTCTATGGTCGAATCATGCAAAACCCTTGTGAGTGTACTTGGCCCAACTATATCTTTCAGCTAAGAGGCAATGGACAGGGTGTCCCAAATGTGTTTTCTGTGGGAAAACGAAACTATCGAGCACTTGTTCATTACCTGTAATTTCGCAAAAAAGATTTGGAGATTGATCCACTTTACTTTCAGTGTCACACCACCGAGGTCGATTAATAATTTGTTTGGGGGATGGTTAGATGGAGTTGATACAAAGACTAAAGCGATTATACGCATTGATGTATGTGCTTTTCTTTGGACGATTTGGAATTATAGGAATGATGTTATTTTTTACAGGATGGACATTGGACATTTTTTGCAGGTAGTACACAGGGCTACCCACTGGATACATACATGGTCACTCCTCTCCCCCGAAGTCCTGCGTGGACGTTTGGATACCGGATGAGCAAGACTGCTGGCGGTCGTGCGGACTATCTTCAGCCAGGGTGGGTGGCTGCACGCTAGGAGGATACAATATGTGTAGACTCCTGAGTTCATATATTGCTCGCTGGCGAATTTATGTAGCCACTTTGCAGTTTCGTTGATTTGTAATAATTCGACTTGATTGGAGACATGGAACATAACGTTTAATAAAATAAGTTGTGTGCATCCACTGCATGCAGAGACTGGGCTTTCCGTTTCAAAAAAAAAACTATATCTTTCAGCCGACTGATCGATTTAAATGCAAGACCCCGATCGATAATTCTCCCGTCATTCGACCCACGCTGTAGATTAGGGCCCGTGAGTTCTCCAAAAAAAACTTAGGGCCCGTGGGCTGTGCCAACACGGCGTCACAGCATATTTTAGCGCGATAGTAACTAGGGCTGGAATTAAAACTCGGAACTCGCGAGTTAAACGAGTAGCTCGCAACTCGACTCGGCTCGGCTCGAACTCGTTGTCCAACGAGCCGAGTCGAGTTTTCGTTTTCGACGGTAAACGAATTCAAGCTAAATGAGCCGAGTTTACCGAGTACTCGGTTAGCTCGTTTAACTCGGTCAAAATAGTTTTTAATGATATTCTTGTTTATTTGAATATTTTTTTATTGATTATTGTAGTTTGTTTACTACAAATTGTTTGGTGGTGACATATTTTCACTCATTATTGTGATGATTTTATTATACATGACCCAAATAATCAAAAATAATTATATATACATTATATAATATTGATTTTTTATAGTTTTATAAAATTAGATAAGTTAAACGAGTAGCTCGCGAGCTACTCGCGAGTTCACCGAGCCGAGCCGAGTTTTGATTTTGAACTCGTTTGTTGAACGAGTCGAGTCGAGCTCGACTCGTCAGTTGACCGAGCTTGAGCGAGTCGAGCCGAGCCAACTCGGCTCGGCTCGAATTCCAGCCCTAATAGTAACCTGCAGCTACCCCTAAGAAAAAACTAACCGAAGCAAAACTGCTGTAAAAAATCACGCTGAAGTTTTTATGGGTATTTGGCTTTGCCAAACCAAGCCAAGCAGTACGAACTATCCACATTCAGCAACAAAAGAAAATCAGATACTAAATACTAGGACTAGCAAACTGCCTCCTGTACAAATGCGTTTTGAATGCCCCATCGGCCGTACGTCGGCCGAACCAACCAAAGTACTCTACGCATGCCGTCAAAAGCCATCTGCTCCCTTGAGCCGAGCGGAGCTTTTGTTCGATCGAAACCAACCAGAGTACGGTAAAACTAAATATCGAGCCTCGCATTAGCATGTGCCCCTGGAATTCTTAATCCGAATCTCCCACGGCGGAATTACAACATGTAATCGCGGAGGACTTGGGAGGCCGATGGCGCTATCCACGTCAGCCTCGTGGCGCACTCGCGTTGGGCCCTTTCTTGTCTCTTTCTTGTCTCATTGCGCGTTGCTTCATGTGGCTTGTTCCGCCAAAAAAAAGGCCCACGCTCGCTTGGACTGGGAAAAGAGCACGCGAGACCTGAAACCTAGGTGCGCACATATCCAATCCCTCCCATGTCGCCGCCGCCACCCAGTCCTCAATGGCGCCGTCTCCTCCCAAAATCCCCTCCTCCTCCACTCTCCTCGTCCTCCACCACACCATTTTCTGATCGAGTCGTCGCCACCATGCCATCTCCTCGTCGAGCTTGTCGCGTCGCCATACCGAGACATCCGCTCGCACCACCTCCACGCGTCGTCGCCATAGTCAGGAGAGGAAGGCCCAGGCCGTCCTCTCATCGGCCAGATGATGGTCTGGCGCGCCCTCGCCTGATCTGGCCACACGAGCGACGTCGGAGACGGCGACCACCGGCCAGCACGGCGGGCGGACACAGCGACGACAAGCCCGGCTGAGACGCAAAGGTGAGCTCCTCCCAGTCCCATCTTCAGATTGTGCTTCTTTTCCTATGTGGCCGGCTCCTACGGATTTAACAGCGACGGTTTAGCGCAGCTTGCATCCAGTAGTTGTGGGATCCCTGTAACTCTCGACCGGTCTCTCGACGCATTCTGCCCCGCGCCGTCCCAGTGTGTGCGGAGAGATAGCGCCGGCTCTGAGGCTGGTACTGCCACTGACGGCGACCGCGTGCAGCCTCACCGCCATGGCCGCCGCTGGCGGGCATGTCGACTTGAGGCCAATGCCTGCGTTGGTGAGATGCCTTCAAGAGGATGCTGGCCGTCGTCCAGATGAACCATACCATCAATGGTAGCTAAGGCGGCCATCCCGCACTTGCCGGCATCAGAGTGGCTGTCAGTTCCACTTGCGAGCTGAGGATTCATCTTGATGCTTCTTTGTTTTCTTATGCTCTGCATTTTGCTTTCCAGCTGAAGTGCCGGGTTGATGTGTCCTGCAAGTTGACTGTGCCTGCAACTAGGAACCTGATATATGTCCAAATTGAGGTTCGTAGAAGATTTGTGATGAACCTGAACCTTTAATTTTAAGTTTTTGCGAATCGTGGTGAACCTGAACATATGCAGTAGTTGATGCACCATTATATTTAACACATAAGAAAATGTCCACTGTGCTATTATATCTTCTTTTAGATGTCATCCATGTGTACCCTGTATCACCTGCAACAAGTCTGCTAATTAAATTGCAGTGCTCCTACCGTTTAGAGGTTTCACATAGAACTCTGCCACATGGATCCCTGATATACAAATATACTCTGCCACATTGAGTATTTATAAGCATTGGCTTCTTTGAATAGGAACCTTATAGCGCAGCTCTCCACCGGCCCCTCCCCTACGTGCCGACACTCCCCAGGAAGAAATCTTATCACTGGCTGCGGCATGGTGCTGGTGGAGAGCTCCTCCATGGCAGCGTCAACTGGATTTTTCCATCATCCCACATCTACGCACTCCTTCCTTGGGAAACTGGAACGGAGGCGACGGAGCACGGGAAGCATCATGTCTGGTACGGCCTATTGGTCCAATCCTTCTCCCCCTCCACTCTTTCTCTTTCTCTTCATGTACATCTATTCAAAGTTAGTGCAAGTTGCTATGGCAGTTGATTTGTTTGTTGTAATATTTAGCTTTCGTTACCTGGCTATATGATTTATAGGAAAATAAAACAAGTATCTTGCATCTTCTGCTGTTGTATCTACTAATCCGATGATATATCACCTTCTATGTTTCCTCTATAATGATTACACCCGTAATACTGTTATAGTGCAAGAGGTAGTGGGCAGTAGTGGGTACTTAATAAGAAAACTCCGTGAATTAGCTCAAGCTAAGGCTTATCTCTATGACCATAAGGACAGGGTCTCTATTATTGAGCAGAAGGTAATCACTGATTGCAATACCAATACATGCTATCTTGTGCCCTTTTGAATTCATAGGTATTTATGGTACTCTCTAATTCTCCATAACACATGGCCTTGTTAGATGATGTGATACTGCAGTTCACTCTATGAACCATATTTCCCCCTTAAATATCTGCTTTTATCAGTTAACTAAAAGTTTGTAAATTTACATTTTGTTTTGCGAAGAAAAGGAATGGCATTAACATGTACAAACCGTGGTCTAGAAGGAAAGGAAAATAAATTACTGGTGTTGACTGCTAAATTTAAATTCATTGCATATCCTAGATTATTAAGCACAAATTATTTTTTTGCTTCTCCAGCATTGATTATCTAGGTTCGGTGGTCTGAAAATGTTATACATTGGCATTACTTGTTAGATTTATTTTTCTGGTGGAATGCTTTACAATTATCTCTAAGTAGATATTTTAATTTATCTTGTTTTCCAGATTGTTGTGCTTCTGCCTTTGCATAAGAAGTATGCCGAGTTGAAATCTCACTCTGGACTCAAATTATATGATCTGTCATTATTGCAGGACAAATTTGAGCAATATGGTTACCTTACCACACTCATCTTCGAATTGGATTGACAATATTTCTATTCTTTACTTGGGTGAGCTTGTTACAAAACTCGAACAAGTTACTTAATTGTAAAATTACTTTGTTGAGTTTGACCTCGTTTAGGTTTACCTATTTTGGGTAATATTATGGTTTTCTGATTCAGCTGGGCTTGGAAAATTCGTCATGCCATAGATAGTTGTGGTTGTTTGCTCAAAAAAGAGGTTCTTTGGTCAAAAAAGAATTTTAAGAGAAATATTCCAGCTGTCGTCTCTCATGCATGTTTAGGCTAATTTATTTCTGAATATACTCTCAGTTTAGTGACCGCCTTATATCTATTTTGACACTCTGAACTGTGCTTCATTCTTGGCTGAAACATTGCCACTGACCCATGTATACAACCTGCTACTAATCTTCTAATTAAATCATATGAAAATTATATACATTGTTCCTTAGAGGTAACAGAGTGTTCTTCAACACTTCACATGTCTTCCATTTCTCATGATTGGTATGTATTGGCCTTTGAGTGATCTGCATGTCATATATGTAACTCAGGTTTGTTTATCGAGCATGCAAAAAAATGCACTGATTGGTAGCGTTGTGGGGCCAGGTAACCGGCGGCGGCACACAGAACTACTTTATCCTTGCTCATTAGGACGTCGTCATTCAACATGCCAAGAAGATCTCGTCCTCTTCTGACTCCTTGAGAGATGGAATAGGGTGCGGCAACTCGAAAAGTGACAAACAATGAAACAATATGTATGGCAAGCCATGGTTGAGCGTATATTTTATGTCACCCATATCACTCTATTTGTAAGAGGAAGCTCGCCTTATTGTTATAAAGTGGATATTTTGTGACACATACCATACTTACTTTCTACTTATGTAGCTTGTTGATAAGTATGAGTTTGCTGGCCTATGAGGGTTCTATGTTTAGTTAAGAATCAAACCCACTTTGCGCCACTCCCTAGGTATACATGGCAGGAGAAATCAAGGACTATTGAGGCATGATCTTGTTTGTGTTTTTTGCTAATCATGTACCATTGATTTGATACTGCATCACCATTTGTCGCCTTCTTGTTTATTTCGCTGATGTCACCTTTCTTTGCAGGTTGAAGAGGATGAAGAGCAACCAGGGACCTTGGCCACACCCCGAGCCGTCGCAGCTCCACCCTCTTCTTCGTGCATGGCCGTCGACGCAGTTCCGCGTCCATCCTCATCTGTAGCAGCACCACTGCCGACCACACCTTCTCTGGTCTGCAGGTACAAGCAATTTCATCTTTTTTTCTCAATAGTGGGTGAGTAGTGTGGGTTTAAAGGGTTTTGGAGTCTGGCTGAAATCCAAATGCAGGGTTGAATCGTCCATGATCCCCAATACGTATTGCGACGACGGCTCCGCGCACTGGCCACTGACACAGCGGAGAGGCGTGGCACGGCGGGACCAGGAGACCGCGGCTTGCTTGGACATTTGTTGGACACCCCTACGCATGAGCTGGGGTCGAACATTGAATAAGGTGATTGTTTGAAAATTTTCATTACAAATCATTATGCACTTTTATTTATTTGAAAATTCATTGCTTGCGTTTAAATTTAAAAAATTGGGTCTGGAAACATAAAATGTAAGATATTATCCAGTTGGTGGATAAACTAATCTCCATATGGTTTCTTTAAAAATAATTGAAATTGGGATTTCAATAAATATAGATTGACAGTGACTCATGTAGCTAGGAAATACAGTTAAATTAGTTTATCATTTAGCTGTTATGATATGAAGAGTACAATTTCTTCATGTGGAAGTACCATGACAAATCTTCCTTAAGAATCATATCTGGTCCTATTCTAATATAAACTTTTTTACTATAGATATGAAGGCTAACAACATTTAGTAATAACAATTATAGTGGATTGGCTCCAAGAACCATGATTCTCTTATGCCTGTTGATCTATTATTTTCCCCGCTCTTTTCTATAGGTATTTGGATTTTTCCTATGCTGGTCAGTTTGTTATGTGGGACGAGGTCTTTTGGATTTTTGCCTTCTTGGTCATGTGAGTCGTTTCGGGAAATGTTTGTTGCAGAGAAACAGAGAAGAAAACAACTGACTATAATGAGTTTGTGGTCATAAGCCCTTAACTGATACCATACTGTTGAAAGTTAGCTATTGACCACAAGAAATCACTTTATTTTTTTTGTGTATGTTGGCCATTTCAGTACTGTTGGATTTCTGCCTTCTTGGTCATGTGAGTCGTTTCGGGAAAATGTGTCGCTTATTGATATAAAATGCTATCTTGAATCATTAACTCTTGTTGGTGTTTCTAAGGATGAGTCATGTGTCGTTTCTAACTCGCCCGTTGATCATGTTTCTTTTGTTCTTGGTAGGGAGAGTGGGAAGAAAGAATATGGTTAGGCGTGGCAGCAAGGGGACCTTCTTCTAGCGTGTCATCGAGATAAGCGGAGTTGTTCAGCTGGCCATCATCACTTATCATTATCGTGGTGCAACCAGAACGTCAGACATGGTCAGATAAACTGTTATTTTGCTATTTCAAGTCCTTTAATAGAAATATTTTGGTAACGTTGTTATAACCTGATTATTAGCCGAGTACATATGTGTGTTAAGATGTTAACAAAACATTTATCTACTGTGATACATAAGAACAGTTCTGTCAAACGTGTTTACAAATTTTTCATGTTCTTCTTTGCAGACAAGGATTAGCATTCTCTCTTTGATAGCTACTGTCTTTGATGTGTGGCTGAAAACCTTGTTAACTTATTTGTGGACAGGATAGAAGATAAAAAATATATGCTTGAACGTGCTAGAGGTCCTCTATGAGTTAAGACAATATCTTAACTTATTCATATTTTATCAATGTCCTGCAAACATGGGCAGTAAGATGAGATTAGGATGATAAATGAATTGTGTTCCAAAACCAGAGCAGAAGCATGATGTAGACTAACCTTGAAGGTATGAAACCAGATTTTCGCTTGAGCAGTATATACATAAACATATTAGAATGAGCCTGCCAATATTTATGTACTATCTTACAACCTTTGATTTAGAAGTTGACTCTAACGTATTGGTGCATATTGTGTTTATGGTCTTTCTATCATGCTTAGTACATGATGTTGGCTCACATCCCATGATAAGAAGGTTGGTCGTTGAAGATATGAGGAATATGATTGTTGGTTAAACTAGCGGATGAGGCGAATATGATTGTTGGATTCCACATTGGCATGTGGGCATTGTCTAGGCATACATCTCATTCATTGCTCTACCTCCAAGGTTTTATGCATGCAGTATATCCGTTCGGACGGAATAACATGTATCTTTGGCTAACTCTCGTTAGAGATATTTTTCTTAGCTTCTTCAAGGCGAATTTTTTTTGCTGCCATGTTTATAATTTTTCATGCTTATTCTGAAGCGCGTTTGTTGCACTTGCTTCTCGTTTGATAGTTGTGTGGCCTTGTCGTGTAGGTCTTAGCTATTTTGTACTCAGCTCATATTTTTTCATTGTGGTTATTCTTGTAAGGCAGATACAAAGTTTGGCTCATTCAGAATTCTCCTTACAGATCCTTCTACTTCTGCAAATATGTTTCTGATATGTCTAAGAGTAATATTTGATGCACACTTTGTATATCACCTGTTTTTGTGCATCAGAGTAAATAACATCTGAGCTGGATATTGTCGTAACGTACGACTTCATTTTTGAATAAATTGAGAGCTCTTACTTTCCTGTACGTCCTGTACCATTTACCTTTGTGCTCAGTTTGCCTTTTCTTCTTCGCAGTTTATCCAAATATAAACACACAATACTTCAAGGGTAGAATTTTATTGTGCTTGCGAAGAATTTGACCCCAGATGACCAGCTAGGAGGCGCCCCAAGGGGCGCCCCAGCCTCTAGTCTCTATGGAACTGCGTCACTGAGCCACCAGCAGATAAACTATTGGTGGAACCGGCAAACTGCGCAGATTCGAGGAAGCTCCAGGCCGCATCGGACAAAGCCAACGTTTCCTTCTCGCTTCACACGACCCATCCACACCGGTCGGTGTGTGAACCGAGCTGCGCGGGGCGTCCAAGTCCGGGCGCGATTGCGGCGGCCGTGCCCGTGCTCCAGGCACAGAGCAGAGAGCACAGCCAGATAACAGTAGATTCCAGTCCCAGATCCCCGCCAGCTGCCAGGTCGAACGGATGCCATTGCCTGCAGCCTGCAGGGCTGCATGTTTTACTCGACTGACTCGGAGCCGGAGTAGCACGCCTGGGCGCGTGCCGTGCCAATGCGCCATGCGCAGCTGCCGGAGCGCGGTGCGGTACGGCAGCGGAAGGGAAATGCTGGCCGAGCCATTTGCGCTCCACGTGCTATCCTGCAGACTGCAGACCTACGTACCAGTAACTCAACAGCTTGCGCATGCGATGGCCTGCCGCGCTCTGGGCTGGGTCCGACTGCTCGGAGTACGGGGAAGGGCCCCGATACCGTGGACTACTCGGTCTCATCGCCTCATCCGCATCACTCTCCCCTGCAGGCACCCTCGTGCCAGCATCATGGTTTACTGCATGCAATGCACCGGCCATCCTCTTTCTTATCAGTCATTCATTCTACTCATACTTCTCAGCCTTTTTCTTGTGCCTTTGAGCCTTTCTATGGCTCGGTACTTCACAGGAACTGGTACACCAGCATCGGACATATCTTTGCCGGAACGAAAATACTCAGGACATCTCCAGCGGGTCTGCTCATTTGGCACGGACTGGCAGGATTTGAGCAGGCCCGGGCAAAACCAGGCCCCAGCGGGGCTGCTCAACCCACGGCCTGGTCCCTTTTCAGTCCGCGGATGCTCAAACCCTGACCAAATTTGGGTCAGATTTGAGCAGCCCGCGGACACGAAACGGACGCGCGCGCCCGGCCGCGCACCTTTTCGGTCAAAGGGGGTGGCCCGCCGGCCAGTGACCGCGGCGACGGCTCGGCTACCCACGGGGTCCTATTTAAATGGGACCCGCGGCCACGCGTCCCTCCCTACAGTCACCACCGCCTCCTCGCAGTCCCCCCACGCCATCACTGCCCTCGCAGTCACCACCTCCTCCCCTCAGCTTCCTCGCCGCCGGCCATGGGCCGCAACTGGCTCAACTGGGGGCGCGGCAAGAACGACCACGAGGCCGGCGGCTCACACCGCCGCCGCGCGCCCTCGCCCTCTCCCCCGCTCCCACCTCCGCCACCCCTCACCCGCGCCCAGCGCGCCCAAGCCGAGCAGGTGCGCACGCCACCGGCCTCTCCCCCTCCTTCTTCTCAGGGCCCGGCGGCCCCATTCCGCCTGGTGCCCGCCAGGGTACGTGACCGTCCCTACCTCAACA
Source organism: Alopecurus myosuroides (assembly GCA_028641055.1). Classification (NCBI taxonomy): domain Eukaryota; kingdom Viridiplantae; phylum Streptophyta; class Magnoliopsida; order Poales; family Poaceae; genus Alopecurus; species Alopecurus myosuroides. The sequence continues at coordinate 212,079,059 of CM054059.1, forward strand.
AAACGAGGTGCCAATGGTACTGGGATCGTGCGATCCCAGTGCCATGGCCAGATGTCCACCTCCCCGATGGGTGGCATCTGAACAGGGACAGGATCCATGTGCCGCCGGTACCGCGGTCGGGCGCGGCGCGGGTGGCGGAGATCCACCGCCGGCGCGATGAGCTGCCGCCGGACCTGCGCGGCCATCCGGCGTTCGCGGTGGACAGTCCCCACTGGGACACGTGGTTCACCGACGAGCACGACCTGCGCCGCAGGTCATACTTCGGTGCGCGCCGCGCCCGCGGGGAGGCCCAGCTCCCGCCGCCGTCACCTCCACGCCAGGCGAGGCGTGGCGCCGCCCCTCCACCGGCCCCCCAACGCCCCCTCCGCATTGGCGGCCGCGCCCCGGTCGTCAAGGACGAACCAGAGGAGGAACCTCCTCAATGGTACGAGGAGGAGGACGACCAGGACGTCGCCATGGCCGAGCCAGAGCCCAACGAGGAGCTCCAGCTGGCCATGGCCATCGAGGCCTCCAGGAGGGAGGCAGAAGCAGCGGCCGCGGCGGAGGAGCGCGCGCTGGCGGACGCCCTCGCGGCGGTGGCCGCCCAGCAGGCCGCGGAGGAGGCGGAGGCCCGCGCAGCCGGCGCGCGGGCTGTGGACGAGGCCGTGGCGGCCATCCACGCCCAGGAGGTGGACGTCTACCCCTACGGCGAGGAGGTAGACGACGACGGGCGCGATGAGCACGCGCCGGTGCCGGCCTGGTTCCAACCCCTTGTGGGCATGCATTGGGCGTGGCAGGCGCCACCACCGGAGCATCTACTGCCGCCGCCCCAGCCGGCCACGCCGCCGCCGCGAACCCAGCCTCCCACGCCGCAGGGGGCCAGGGCCGCCCCACTGCCACCCCACCTCGCCCCCGAGACCCCGGACTACGTCATCCTAGATGACTAGGAGCTCCGGGGGCAACTCCGGCCGCCGCCAGTGGCCGTCTAGCCCTAGCTAGACGTTTATTTTTCTGTTTTTTTTTTAGGTTGTAAATCTATGGGCCACTATGGGCCCTACTAAATCTATGCAATGTCCGTTTTGGTATGAGCAGCCCCACTGGGGACACCTGGTCCGGGCCGTGTCCGAGGACAGCGGACGGCTGCTCAAACAGACAAAATGCGGACCAAATTGGTCCGCATTTGAGCAGCCCCGCTGGAGATGTCCTCACCAGTCAACAACACCCATGATCCCATGAACCCATCACTTCTTGCTCTAAGGACATCTCCAGCGGGGCTGCTCATTTGGCCCGGACCGGCCTGATTTGAGCAGCCTGGGCCAAAACCAGGCCCCAGCGGCGCTGCTCATACGGACAGCGGTCCGTTTTTTTGTCCCCGGATGCTCAAATCTGACCCAAATTTGGTCCAGTTTTGAGCAGCCTCCGGACACGTTGGGACAGCAATTTGTGTCCCGAACCCCCCGTCGTGGCCCACACAAAAACTGAGAACATTTGCCCTTTCCTCTCCCACCCCTCATCCACTCCGCTGCCCTAGCCATGGCCGACGCAGAAGGAGCCGCCGCCGCCACCGCCACCGCCACCGCCACCACCGCCGACATCTACACCTCCGTGACCCTGGACCAGCTGGTCCCGGCCCGAACCAGGCCCGCACTGCCGCCGCAGAAGCCGAAGGTGAAGAAGACGAAGGACGCGGCCGAGCTGGCGCGGACGGCGGAGCAATCGGCGAAGAGAGCGGACCGGAGGAGGAGGGCGAAGGAGGCGCCGCCGCACCCGAAGGAGGACGAGCAGAAAAAGCTCGCCCAGATGGCGGCGCAGGTGGCCATAATCATGCTGGGCCTGCAGCCGGCACCCACCATGAACGCGACTCCGGTGCAAGCCTGCAGCTCGAATGCCTCGGCGGCCAGGCCGCGGAGCACCCTCCAGAGCGCGCGGCCGACGACGGAATCGCCCGCGCCGGCATACGGCTTCTTGCCAGGCCGTGACCCGACGCCGCCCCCCTTCTTCTCGGTGGACATGGAGGACTCCTCGCCGGCCAGGGTCTCCATCGACCTGAACACGGCGCCCGTGTCCTGCATGTCGACTGCCCCGTCGAGCAAAGCCGCTGGGCGCCCCCCGCCGTCCGTTCGCCCGGTGCCCCGCAACCTGTTCGAGGAAATGCAGGACATGGAGACGCAGCCCACGGAGATGACAACGGAGGAGGTCGAGGGGCTCATGTCGAACATGATAGGCGAGGACGGCCAGGCGAGGTACGTCCACCCCGGGGACGAGCTGTACGAGGAAGAGGAGGAGGTCCCCGTCGACGACGTGCCCCACATCGACGACATGCCCATGTTTATGGACGAGCTGACCCAGCAGGCCAAGGCCGCCAAGAGGACCGTCAAGCGGGGCGTTGGGTTCACGGAGGCGGAGGACGAGTGCCTCGTGGACACATGGATGGAGGTGGGGCAGAACACCATTGTCGGGGCCGAGATGAAGGGCAACGCCTATTGGAGGAGGATGCACCGGAACTACCAAGAGCGGGCCGTCCTGCCACCGTACTCCATGGTCACCACCCGGAGCGAGCTATCCATCCAAAAGAGGTTCGGGCTCATCTCGCAAGAGTGCAGCAAGTTCACCGGCTCCTTCGAGCACGCCATGGCCCGGCCTCAAAGTGGCGCCACCCTCGGCGACCTGGTGAGTGACCACACATCCCTGTCCTTCATATGCATTGTCCCCGTGTCCAACTGTCGAGTGTGTGCAGGTCTTCCAAGCGCTGACCTTGTACAAGGCCGAGCATGGTGGCAAGTCCTTCAACTTCGCCCATTGCTACAAGAAGATGAAGGACAACCAAAAGTGGAAGGAGCTCCACAACGCCATCAAGAAAGGCGCGGTCATGCCGGACGGGGTGCCGCCAATGGCCACGGGCCAGCCGGCCGAAGGCGCGACAACTGAACGGCCAAGGGGCCGGAGCAACTCCAAGCTGGACCTCAAGCGCGACGCCACGACCATCGCTTTGCAAGAGACCCTCCAAGGGTTCATCTCGCAGAAGGACAAGACGAGCGACAAGAAGGACGAGAGGGAGGAGAAGAAGCGGCGGAAGCGCGAGGAGATCACGAAGAACTACTTCATCGTGCAAACGAAGAAGCTCGAGATCGAGGAGGGGAACGCCAAGACCAGGGCCATGGAGGCCTCGACCAGGGCCATGGAGGCCGAGAACAAGAGGAAGGAGGTCGAGATCGCTCTGGCCGCACAGGAGGCGCAGATCATGGCCATGGACCTGAGCTGCCTGACCCCGAGGAAGAAGGCCTACTTCGAGAAGAAGCAGCAGCGGTACATGCAGGGCGAGGAGTGATCGCGCTGCGCCCCCGATCGTTCCCGGCGCCGGCCTGAACACGCGGCCGGCGTCGCTTTTTGTACATTCTGGCCATGGGCTGGCATGGCCTCACCTGGCCGCCTGAACCTTGCCCGAACCTTGGCCGGCATGGCCTGAACGCGGCCGGCATGGCCTGAAACCGTGGCCCTTTTTGCATGCGCCGATATTATTTGTTATTATCTAGGGCATTTTGGTACTTTTTTCGGACCGAGACCAGCAAATGAGCAGCCCCGCTGGGTGCAGGGCCCAAATCCGCCCGGACACGGCCACGGACGGCTGCTCAAATGGACAAAATGCGGACCAATTTGGTCCGCAAATGAGCAGCCCCGCTGGAGATGTCCTAAGAGTGCATCGCGGACTCAACTAGCCCATACGTACATGCCTTTTGATTTATAAGGGGAGTAGGGATCGCCTCTTTCTCTTCTGAGAGCGGTTCAAACAATAGTTAACCACGTGTCCATGCTCCATGCAACCATTCTCGTTTTTTTTTTTTTGAAAAGAAAAGAACCAAGCCCAGCATCACACAACATTCGGCTACTGTTGCCGAAAAAAATGACCCCTCTTTGCTCATGTACTTTCTGCTAAGATGGGGTAAAACGTGAATCACATAATATAGTAACTACTGTCTCACTTGCACGTGATAACTCCTTTGTGTCTAACCGTATAGGAGCTTGGTTAGGATATTGATCTTAGCTAGTTTTAGCTTGTGTTCCAAGCCCTTTCGGTTAGGCATAGATTGATGTATATCGTGGCCGGTTTGGCCCCTTTATTAACACGCAAGCACCCGAGGTCCAAGGGTACGCTTCCAACATATTTTTACATGGTATCAGAGCCTAGCTCTTCCAATCGCATCTGAATCATGTCGCAAGCTTCGTCATCCTCCATGGCGCCTACCTCGGCACTCGGGCATCCGGTGAGTGAGAAGCTCACCCGAGAGACCTTCCTGATGTGGAAGGCCCAGGTCCTGCCGGCTATCCGCGGTGCGCAACTCACCGGCTACCTCGACAACACCACGCCGGCGCCAGCGAAGGAGGTGGACGTGACCACAGGGGGAAACACCGTGAAGGCGGCCAACCCCGCCTATGCCCTCTGGATCGCCCAGGACCAGCAGGTCCTCGGGTATCTGTTGGCCTCGCTGTCACGCGAGGTTCTGGCTCAGATGGTGGATCTCACCACCGCATCGGGCCTGTGGACTGCGATCGAGCAGATGTACTCGTCGCAGTCACGCGCACGGATCATCCAGCTGCGCGCTCAGCTCTCCAATTCCAAGAAAGGTGAGCTCACGGCGGCTGCCTATTTCACACGCATGAAAGGTCTTGCAGATGAGATGGCGGCCGCAGGGAAGAAGATCGACGACGACGATCTAATCTCGCAGATTCTTGCGGGACTTGATGCGGATTACAATCCTTTTGTATCCGCGATCTCGGCATCGGCGCGCTCTGGCACCCCTCTGACCCTCAGCGATCTTTTCGCTGAGCTGCTGGTCGCGGAGGGCAGGCTAGAGGCACAAAACCCGGGCATGCAGCTCGGTGGCTCCATCAACCTTGCGTCCAAGGGCGGGCGCGGCTTCACCAACAACCGCGGTGGCGGTAACTTCGGGAGCTTCAACGGCGGGGGCCGTGGCGGTGGTGATGGCCGTCCCAACTTCAGAAACAACCAGCCCCAGTACACGGGTGGCAACGTCAACCCGAAGCAAGGACCTCGTCCCATCTGCCAAATCTGTGGCAAAACGGGGCATATTGCTCTTCGGTGCTGGAAGAGGTTTGAGAAGAATTTCAAATCTCCACTTCTGAACGAAGAGAAGTCGGCGAACTCCGCTTCTGGGTCTGCACCGACATACGGCATCGACACTAATTGGTACTCCGATACGGGAGCTACCGATCACATCACCAGCGAGCTAGACAAGCTCACGGTTCGTGACCGCTACAATGGCACCGATCAGGTGCACACGGCGAGCGGATCAGGTATGGAAATAATGCATATTGGTCACACGCAATTTCATACTCATGATCGTCCTCTCCATCTTAATCACATCTTACATGTACCACAAGCTTCGAAAAATCTTATCTCTATTCACAAACTTACTCGTGACAATAATGCTTATGTCGAATTTTGGGCTGAATTCTTTTCTGTCAAGGATCAGGAAACGGAGAAGGTTCTGCTCCACGCCAGGAGTAGAGGTGGCCTCTATCCTTTACCATGCAAGCCGTCTATCCATGGAAGACATGTCCTCGGTGTTAATCGACCATCCTCCTCCCGCTGGCATAGACGATTAGGTCACCCTTCTTTTTCAGTTGTTAGCCAAATTCTTAAAGAGAATAATTTGCCTTTCTCAAATAAAAGTCATGAGCAAGTTTGTGATGCATGTCAAAAGGCCAAGAGCCATCAACTCCCATATCCTAGATCAACTAGTGTTTCTAAAGCTCCTTTAGAGCTAGTTTTTTCTGATGTATGGGGGCCTGCCTCCACTTCTGTTGGGAGAAATAAATACTATGTGAGTTTCATCGATGATTTTAGCAAATTTACATGGATATATTTGCTTAAGAACAAGTCTGAGGTTTTTCAGAAGTTCCATGATTTTCAGCAACATGTTGAACGTCTCTTTGATAGAAAAAATCTAGCCATGCAAACCGATTGGGGTGGCGAGTATCAAAAATTAAGTTCCTTTTTTGAGCGCATTGGTATCTCACATCATGTATCTTGTCCTTATGCTCACCAGCAGAATGGATCTGCTGAAAGAAAACATAGGCATATAGTTGAAGTTGGTCTGTCTCTCTTAGCACATGCATCCATGCCACTCAAATTCTGGGATGAAGCTTTTCAAACTGCTGTTTATCTTATATTATAAACAGGGTTCCTAGCAAAGTCATTAATTCACTAACTCCTTTGGAAAAGCTCCTTGATACTAAACCAGATTACTCCTTCTTAAGAATATTTGGTTGCGCCGTGTGGCCCAATCTTAGACCATTCAACAAACACAAGCTCCAATTTCGCTCAAAGAGGTGTGTTTTCTTAGGTTATAGTAACCTTCATAAGGGATATAAATGCCTAGATGTTTCAACCGGTCGGGTATACATTTCTCGTGACGTTGTGTTTGACGAGTCCATTTTTCCCTTTTCCGAACTACACCCAAACGCCGGTGCACAACTTCGTGTGGAAGTTCTTCTCCTTCCACAAAATCTTCTTAATCCGTCTTTTGATCATGGGGGTGATTTACGTGTAGATCATATGTCTATTTCTAACACTAATGATCAAAATTCAGATGGTGAAAGTGTGCAGGAAAATTCGGATTTTGGTGATTTTATGCAGCACTCAGCAGCCACAGAAGATCCCAGCGCTGGATCCGGTGCAGATTCACCTGCGCGCACGGAATCTCATGGCGCTGACAGCGCAGGTGCATCACCTGCGGGATCCGCGCGATCCGCGTCGGGATCGGCGCAGTCTTCTGGTCGGCCCGACGGTCGGCCTGCTTCCTCGCGCCAGGCGCGCACGCGCGCTGCTGATGATGGGCCTTCCACGTCGCGCCACGGCCCATCAGCGGAGACAGAGCGGGCTCCGCTCTCTCCACGTGCCGGTTTGTCATTGGAGGGGACCGGCTCTGTCCCTGGATCGGGTGCAACATCACCTGAATCTTCATCGTCGACTGCGCCAGGATCCCGTGGATCGGAAGACAGCAGTGCAGGCTCTTCTGGATCTTCTGCGGTCACTAACCCTGCAGGAACAGATGTATCAGCTCCAAGAGCACATACTCGTGCTCAAAGTGGGATTATTAAACCTTTCCGGTATACTGACGGTTGTGTACGTTGGGGAGGGTTTTGCAGTACAGGTGAACCTGAGAATGTGCAAGAAGCATTATTGGATGATAAATGGCGTGAAGCAATGAATGAAGAGTATTCCGCACTCATGAGAAACAATACCTGGCATTTGGTCCCCTTCAAGAGAGGAAGTAATGTTATTGATTGTAAATGGGTGTATAAGGTAAAATGAAAATCTGATGGTACCATAGACAGGTACAAAGCAAGACTTGTAGCCAAGGGCTTCAAGCAAAGGTATGGGATAGACTACAAGGATATATTTAGTCCTGTAGTCAAGGCAGCTACTATTAGATTAATTCTATCTATTGCTGTGTCAAGAAATTGGACTATGCGACAGTTAGATGTGCAGAATGCGTTTCTCCATGGCGTTCTGGAAGAGGAAGTATATATGAGGCAACCACCTGGGTATGAGGATACAAGAAATATTAATCTTGTCTGTAAATTGGACAAGGCATTGTATGGACTGAAGCAAGCCCCACGTGCATGGTATTCTCGACTTTCCACAAAATTGCAGTCTCTTGGTTTTGTCTCTTCCAAGGCAGATACTTCTTTGTTCTTTTATAGCAAAGGTGGAATAGTCATGTTTATGCTTATTTATGTGGATGACATTATTGTCACGAGTTCTTCTCCTAATGCTGTTGATTCACTTCTTCGTGATTTGAGGACTGATTTTGCATTAAAGGATCTCGGTGAACTTCATTATTTTCTTGGGATTGAGGTAAAGAAGGTAAATAATGGTATTATATTGTCTCAAGAAAAGTATATTGGAGATGTGCTCAAGCGTGTTGGTATGAAGGATTGTAAACCGGTTACAACTCCATTGTCAACATCAAAAAAATTGTCTCTAACCGTAGGTAATCCTCTTGGTGGTGAAGATTCCACTAAGTACAGAAGCATTGTGGGTGCATTGCAATATTTGACTCTCACTAGGCCAGACATATCTTTTTCTGTTAATAAGGTGTGTCAATTCTTGCATGCACCAACTTCTATGCATTGGTCAGCTGTTAAAAGGATTTTGAGATACTTGCAGTTTACTTCATCACATGGACTGAAATTAATCAAGTCAGATTCTACTCTTGTGAGTGCATTCTCTGATGCAGACTGGGCTGGTTGTCCTGATGATAGAAGATCAACTGGTGGGTTTGCAGTATTCTTTGGTTGTAATCTTATTTCATGGAGTGCACGTAAACAGGCAACAATATCGAGATCTAGTACTGAAGCTGAATATAAATCCTTGGCCAATGCAACAGCTGAAGTAATTTGGGTGCAGACATTGTTAAGAGAACTTGGTGTTGAGCATCCTGAGTCTGCCACATTATGGTGTGATAATCTTGGAGCTACATATTTATCATCTAATCCTATTTTTCATGCTAAGACTAAGCACATTGAGGTGGACTATCATTTTGTTCGTGAGAGAGTTGCAAGTAAGCTTCTGAATATTAGATTCATACCTGCAGGAGATCAAATTGCTGATGGGTTTACTAAGCCATTATCAGTGAGACAAATAGAAAATTTTAGACGCAATCTCAACTTAGATAAGTTGTGATTGAGTGGGGGTGTTGAAATATTTGCACCTTATAACGTTGTCTCGTGTGGTATTATAAACACGTGATAACTCCTTTGTGTCTAACCGTATAGGAGCTTGGTTAGGGTATTGATCTTAGCTAGTTTTAGCTTGTGTTCCAAGCCCTTTCAGTTAGGCATAGATTGATGTATATCGTGGCCGGTTTGGCCCCTTTATTAACACGCAAGCACCCAAGGTCCAAGGGTACGCTTCCAACATATTTTTACAACTTATGCTACACGGTGGAGTAGAACGCACAAGAATTTGCACGGGTTTTCACACTACTCCCGGTCCGTAGAGTATTTAATTGACGCACAAGATTTTCGAGTTTTAAGTTTGACCAATTAATATGACCAACGAAACATGTACTGTATTATAGTAAATCACAAAAGTTATACTACTAAGGATACAGGCTTTCATCCCGCTTTATAAATAAAGTACAATGGCCGAATCGATACAAAGTGATGAGGGGACGTCTTACAAATCAGATCAAAAATCAGATCAAAGATAGAAAAGGAAAGTACATAGAGCCCCAAACTTGCCACCAAGGTCACCGGAACTAGCCCTAGGGACGAGACTCCACGACGACGCCCCCAATAGGGTAACGACGTAGCACGTCGCCGATGTCGAAACCGGATGGTCAAGGGTTTTCACCTCGAGTCCTAACGCAACAAAGATAACCACAACAGTGCCCCCAAGAGGGTAACGATACCCACATGTATCGCCGCCATTGGCGCCAAGCGTAGAGCTTTCGCTCGGAAAAACCTTCGCACCATATCCGCACCGTCAGACTACTCAGTAACCTCGAGAAAGGACTCTAGAACGCGATCTGGGAGTTGCCGCCACCAACACCAGGAACCCCTTGCCGCCCGTTCCCCGCCATTCACAAAACCAAAGAGAGAAGCCATCACCACCGCCACGTCGCTCGCCGTAGAGACGCCCGTGCAATCCATCTTCCAGGGCCGCCGCCCCGGTGTCCACAACCTCAACCGAGGAGCCCGCAAGTCGCGGGGTCAACGTGGCGGTCGAGTGGGGCCGGCGACGAATCTAGGCCCGCGAGGCCGCCATCCGTAACCCATGGGAAGAGATCCGCCGTCCTCCACCGCGTGATGCGGTCGCCGACCGGACGCAACAATAGGGCCGGTCGGGCCCAGATCAGCCCATGAGGCCAAGATCAGGCCCAACTAGCCATGTCAGCGCCAAGGTCGCGAATGGCGTCTCGCACAAAGACTCCGGACATGTGCATCGTCTAGGCCCGTAAAACCTAGATCTGGGCCGAGCACCACTATCCATGGTAGCATCCGGAACCCACCCAGCACCGTCACAGCTGTTGTCCCTGCTGCCGCTGACGAGGATCCACGCCGCCAGGACTGCCGCCCGCGGAGACATCTCCATGGCCTTGCAGGCCGGCCCGCCGGGATGAGGTCAAAGCGCCACCCAGATTTACACCGCCGCTCGATGCGATTCCTCCAACTGGGCTCGCGACAACCAAGCAAGTCTCCACGCCACCGCAAGATCGGCCCGCCGCCGTGCCCCTGCCCAAAGCGGCGCCCACCACCGACGCCTGCGACCCGCGTCGCAGCCCCGCGCGAGGGAGAAGGGAAAGCCCTAACGCCCCCCGCGCCCGGCCCACGGCCGGCGACGCCGTCCGGTGGCAGCGAGGAGAGGGTGAAGACGGGAGGGAAGCGCCGGCGGCGCTGGCGGCTGATGGCTAGGTTGAGACTCCAAGTGCAGAGTGTGTAGCTAGTGGCAAGCCTTCTTCCCCACGAGGGTGACTCGAGGGTTTATATCGAACTCTTGGGGAGGCAGTATTTCAGCAGTTGTCTTACAAGCTTCCTCCAGAATCCTGCAAACAAATAGAGATTTTTGTGCCCTCAACCTCACCAAGTGGTTGTCAAGCACAATGTGTGAGACTTCTAAATTGCAATGCAAAACTGAAAGTAAATGTGCAATAATTAAATCTACTACTAAATGCAAATGAGAAAATAAATATGCAATGGATTGTTTTTGTACTTTTGTGATGCAAATGGTGATGGAGATAATATAAATTCGAATTGGAGATGCAAGTAAAGTAAATTGCAGCAAAATAACTAGAGTGTTTTCTTATAATTAAAATAGGACCGGGGTTCATGGTTTCACACTTGCATTCTCTCAAATAAAGTGGTAGACGGCGGACATAAAGAATTACATGTGAGATTACAATAACATGTTTAACATTGAGTACTTTCATATGGGCATCACGTCCTAGCATAGAGATCTCTACGGTCATATTGATCCCTCTTATACTCCACCAAGATGCGAAATAAATCATAACACCTCGATAATTAAGGAAAAACCAGAGTATAGATTTAAGCAATGTGACATGAAGTTGAAGTAAGAACTTGCTAGATCTAGTCATGGAGATTGATTAGTGTCACTTCAAATCCCCGGTAACAAGGTACTCCTTTTTATCCCTAGTGAGGTAACTAAGAAAGGTTTAACAAAACCTAAGTGGATCGCTGAACTTCTGTCACTTTCACAGCACTAGCCACCCCCCGTTACTCCAACTAATGCACCCATCACCCCACACACGCTCTCAAGAACTAGATTGATCAAAGCTAGCAAATAAGAACGGGGTACATAAGATACATCTACTCAAATAACTCAAGAGAAACAATTGCAATCTCAGATTCAATAACTCATAGAAAAGATCCACCACATAGGAATTACAACGGTGCCCGTAATCATGTGAGGCAGCTCATACGGATCTAATTAGTGAAGCACATAGAGAGAGAGATACAAGTGCTACTTCCACAAACCCATAGCCCTGGGGTGGACTACTCCCTCTTCATGGAGATGTCGATGAAGATGACGTTGGAGGGGTAGGAGATCACACCGGCGGCGCCCCGCCAGAGTTTTCCCCTCTAATCTGGAACTCCAGGTCTCTGTTTCGGTGTTTCGGTGTTTCGGCGGCGCTCCTCTCCGTAAGGGTACGGGGGACCCTTTTATAGTCGGTTTTAGGTCAAAACGGAGTCGGTAAGTCGAAGATGGAAGGAATTGGGGCCACAGGGGCCAAAAGGGGGCCTCTCACGCGGCCAAGGAATCTGGTCGCGTGGAGGGTCCTCTTTTGGGCCTCCTTGCCCAATTCTCGTGGATCCTTCGCCCGCAAGTCTTCTCCTTCCAAGAAAATGACCCCCGCAGATTTTCAGGTGATTTCGCGGAAGTTTGCCCCCTGAAACGTCAAATATATAGAAAACGGGGTTTCTGACAGGCGGGGTTAATTCCATAAAAGTTGGGGGACTTTGTAATTAACCCAAAAATACTATAAAACATTGAATTATACCCTTATATGATGCAATATGTAATAGAAAACCATCTGAAAATATGCAAAATTCATCTATGCATTTTACATGCATCAACATCCCCAATCTTAACACATGCTCGTCCTCGAGTATGAAGGTGATAAAACTAAGATGGGTTTTACATATTGAAACAATCATAGGATATCAAGGAGGATTATTCATGCTACATATAATCAAATGATTAATACTAGAAATGAGTAGCAATATACAATTCATGTTGTAAGAAATATCAAATATGCAAGCAAAGATGCTTCATGAAAGTTCACAAAGTGTATAATGAAATAAAAGCACTATGGACCAAATGCATACACAAAATGAAAAATAAAATCCTATATTGGTCAAAGAATAGCATAATGGAGAATAGAAAATATGGTGGACACTTTGGAGAAAATTGAGTAGAGGTAAAACATGATCAAGTCTTATTTAGCCTCTAAATTATTCAACTAAAATTACTAATTGAAATGTGGTATCCATTGATCTAGGACTCTCATTGCCCCTTTATCACTAGCATCTTAAAATTGTAAGTATTGAAGTAATGAGAATGACAAGGTGGTTGAAAGCCTCATGCCCCGTGAGTGTGAAAACCTACTCCATGATTACTCAACTTAAGATTCCTAATAAGCTTTGTACAATCATAATAAGTATTAATGACATCATAGAGAACCGCAAAGAGGTACCTCTTGCCCCATGACATGGAAACAAGCCCATGTTACAATGACAAGATGAACAAACGGAGTAGACTCATCATCCTTTTTATTTTCATTCACTATTATGTATAGCTTCTTATTTTATTATAGGATGTGTTGTAGAGTCACTCAAGCTGTAAGTAAATTTCCACCATGATAAAGCATGGCTTGGGTTAGCGCCCCAATGCGTTTCCCTAGTCATATAGATACTTACTCATCAAAACTTACTATTCCTCTATTTCATTTCGGCATGGTAGGAGTCCAAAAACAAAAGTACATGATATCAACCAAATGTAAATTTTTTGTGCAATGTTAAAAGCTTTCCGGTGATACACGTTTATAGCTAGCTCCCAACCACACACTTGTCAAACGCAAAACTTGTGGCTCCCATTATTGGGTCATGTTTATTAGATGCATAAAAAGTAAAGCGTGCCTTCAAAAGTTCGTGAGAGTCCTATCCCAAGTTCAACCCATGACAATTAATAAAGTGAATATCTTAATTTATAACATAAATAACACAATAACATGGTGAACATACTCGGAATAGCAATGAAGCTAATGGGAAGATATGGTGGACTCACTGGAAATACTTGGCTAAGGAGTGTTGGAAAACAAGTTTTTACTTGTTGGAATTTTTAAATTTTTGGGCTAGCAAGAGGGAGATAGTTGACCAGCTACTATGCATGCATATGTCCATAGAACTACTCATTTCATGACAAACTAAATAAACCAGAAATTAACATCAAGGACATGAATAAGAGATAGCTCAAGACAACATTATTGCAAATTTCTACACATAAAAAGCCTATAAATCATGCAAACATATGTAGATCTTCAAATCAACCATGGCATCTCTATTCCAAGTCATAATACTAGCATCCAATACATTACAACCCCAAAATCCAGTAGCTCAATCTAATATAAAATGATGGTGGTGGTCTTATCAAAACAAAAATAAAAACAAAAACTAGACGCTTCAAGTCTCTACGATAAATGCCTTGCTTAGAAAAACAGAAAGTAGACGTGTGCTAACCAAAAGAGTGTAGCTCCAGTGGGGTGTTAATCACATCCCCAAGCTTATGGCTTTCACCATTCTTGGATGTCTTGAGGCGCAGCTCCTCTATTCCCTGTGAAAAAACTTCACAAAACATGTTTCTCCCGTTCTTTTTCTGTGGGGTGAGATTAGCAAGGACAAACAAATCACATGTTTGTTGTGCAAAATTCCAAATCAAATGCTCCAGTAGATAGAAAATAAGGTTCATTATGTTGTATGTTCACTCTCTTGCTTGAAAGAATCGTGGAAATTTGATTCTCAAGCCCAAAGAGTGCATAAAACAAAAGAAGGCAGAATCTGTCCAGAAAAGCAGCAGCAGCAGCAAAACGAACGTTTTTCCCTAAGCTAGACTCGTCAAAAAATTAAGCCAATTTTTGTGCTTACAGAGGACGAAAAGTTGCAGAACATACTAAAAAAGTTAGCTCAATCCGACATACCAATTAAAAACTTAAAATCATACGGTGAGCAGACTCGTGCTGAAACAGAAATTTCATGCACTAGGATAGCAACTTATAAGTCCAAATGGGTTTGACTTGACTCTTTATTGAAAACTCCAGAATTAAAATAAAAAAACTAATCTCTTGAGACAGCAAGAGGACACCAGGAAAATCCAAACAAAAACAACCGGGTTGCCTCCCGTAAAGCGCTTTCTTTATAGCCATATAGCTAGGCTTTACTTACTTGATAATCAAGAGGGATAAAGCTCATGAGGGAGCTTGTTCTTCAGCGTGCCCCTCTTCCTTGGGAAGTGCTCCATGCTTTTCTTGTGAGGGAACTGAAACTTGACATTCCCTTCCTTGGAGTCTATGATCGCACCTGTAGTACGAAGAAAAGGTCTACCCAAAATAATAGGACTAGGGGATTTATCCCCCATATCCATAATAATGAAATCAACGAGTACGAGAGTCATGTGAAATTCAATCATAACATCTTTTACTTGTCCTATAGCATGTTTAGTAGAGTTGTCAGCAAGGACAAATTCACTTGAGCACTTTTCTAAATTTTCTAGTTCTAGCAATTCATATAATTCTTTAGAGAGTACCGATACACTAGAACCTAGATCTAACATAGCATGGTGAATTTCTTTTCCAATTGAAACTAGCAATTTTTGAACCTAGATCCAAGCTTAGGAGGTATCATGGCCTCATTCTTGTACCTAGCAATTTTTTCTTGCAAGACATGATTAGCAATATAAGATCCAAAGCCAGGTTGATTAACATTTATACTGGGATCACTAGCAAATTTTTGTAGAGTAGCAATAAGTTCTTGCAAGCTACTTTTTTCTAAATCAAGCAATGGATCCTTAATTTCAGTAAGCATCATAATTTCCCTTTCTATTATGCATATTAAAAATCTCATAGAGATCATAAAAAATATCCTCGGATACTTCAGCCTTTTTTAAGATCTCTTTAATTTTAACCTCTAAGAGCAAACTTTCAAGCAAAACATGGGTATTTGCAGCATTAGTACTAGTAAAAGATCCCCCACATTCATTATCTAAAAAGTCTCTAGAAGTTTCAGAAAGTCCCTTATAAAACATATGCATAAGTATCCAATCTCTAAAGCCATGCCCTATTCCATATTCTCTACTTCTAAATCTCTCCCATGCTTGTATCATTGATTCATCTTTTTCTTGTTTAAAGGTAATGAGCAATTGTTTAACATTGTAATTCTTTTCAACATGACAAAACCTTTCAATAAATGTAGCCCTTAAGTTGAACCAAGTAGTAAAATTGCTAGGAGGCCATCTTAATATCCAATCTAATGCTTTGCCTCCTAGTGAGTAGGGAAAGAGTTTAACTTTAGTAGTGTTGATGTTTGCATGATTCAAGTTCAAAGTTTTACATCTTTCATCAAATTTCTTAAGATGGAACAAAGGGTCTTCTTTAGGCTTTCCATAGAAACGAGATTCATAAATCATTTTAATAACACTAGGATCTACCTCTAATTTTTCAACGGGAATATTTAGCTCTTGAGGGAAATTCCTAACACTGAATGGCCAATAAGTTCTCTGCTCCATTTTCCAAGTTTTTATGTAGTTTTTAATTTTTTTATGCAAAACAAAAGTAAAGTAACTAAGAAAATTCGAAATACTAAAATAATCTAGATAACTAAATGCAAAACTAAAATGCAAACTAAAATAAAATATGCAAGACAAAACAAAAACAAAAACAAGACAAGAAACAAAACAATCTACTTGAAAGAAGGTGGAGATAGAAAGGACGGTACTCACGTAGGTGCAACCTCCCCAAGCTTAGGTGTTTCCACACCTTGTTGGTGATGAAGACTTCTTGTGAGCTCCCTTGGACAACTCCTTCACCTATGGCTCCCCGGCAACGGCGCCAGAAAAACGCTTGATGGCTAGGTTGAGACTCCAAGTGCAGAGTGTGTAGCTAGTGGCAAGCCTTCTTCCCCACGAGGGTGACTCGAGGGTTTATATCGAATTCTTGGGGAGCCAGTATTTCAGGAGTTGTCTTCCAAGCTTCCTCCAGGATCCTGCAAACAAATAGAGAGTTTTGTGCCCGCAACCTCACCAAGTGGTTGTCAAGCACAAGGTGTGAGACTTCTAAATTGCAATGCAAAACTGAAAGTAAATGTGCAATAATTAAATCTACTACTAAATGCAAATGATAAAATAAATATGCAATGGATTGTTTTTGTATTTTTGTGATGCAAGTGGTGATGGAGATAATGTAAATTCGAATTGGAGATGCAAGTAAAGTAAATTGCAGCAAAGTAACTAGAGTGTTTTCTTATAATTAAAATAGGACCGGGGTTCATGGTTTCACACTTGCATTCTCTCAAATAAAGTGGTAGACGGTGGACATAAAGAATTACATGTGAGATTACAATAACATATTTAACATTGAGTACTTTCATATGGGCATCACGTCCTAGCATAGAGATCTCTACGGTCATATTGATCCCTCTTATACTCCACCAAGATGCAAAATAAATCATAACACCTCGATAATTAAGGAAAAACCAGAGTATAGCTTTAAATAATGTGACATGAAGTTGAAGTAAGAACTTGCTAGATCTAGTCATGGAGATTGATTAGTGTCACTTCAAATCCCCGGTAACAAGGTACTCCTTTTTATCCCTAGTGAGGTAACTAAGAAAGGTTTAACAAAACCTAAGTGGATCGCTGAACTTCTGTCACTTTCACAGCACTAGCCACCCCCTGTTACTCCAACTAATGCACCTATCACCCCACACACGC
The DNA here is from genome assembly GCA_028641055.1 of Alopecurus myosuroides. NCBI lineage: Eukaryota > Viridiplantae > Streptophyta > Magnoliopsida > Poales > Poaceae > Alopecurus > Alopecurus myosuroides. Next base: position 212,096,070 of record CM054059.1, read on the forward strand.
TCTCAAGAACTAGATTGATCAAAGCTAGCAAATAAGAACGGGGTACATAAGATACATCTACTCAAATAACTCAAGAGAAACAATTGCAATCTCAGATTCAATAACTCATAGAAAAGATCCACCACATAGGAATTACAACGGTGCCCGTAATCATGTGAGGCAGCTCATACGGATCTAATTAGTGAAGCACATAGAGAGAGAGATACAAGTGCTACTTTCACAAACCCATAGCCCTCAGGTGGACTACTCCCTATTCATGGAGATGTCGATGGAGATGACGTTGGAGGGGTAGGAGATCACACCGGCGGCGCCCCGCCGGAGTTTTCCCCGTCCAATCTGGAACTCCAGGTCTCTGTTTCGGTGTTTCGGTGTTTCGGCGGCGCTCCTCTCCGTAAGGGTACGGGGGGCCCTTTTTATAGTCGGTTTTAGGTCAAGACGGAGTCGGTAAGTCGAAGATGGAAGGAATTGGGGCCACAGGGGCCAAAAGGGGGCCTCTCACGCGGCCAAGGAATCTGGCCGCGTGGAGGGTCCTCTTTTGGGCCTCCTTGCCCAATTCTCGTGGATCCTTCGCCCGCAAGTCTTCTCCTTCCAAGAAAATGACCCCCGCAGATTTTCAGGTGATTTCGCGGAAGTTTGCCCCCTGAAACGTCAAAAATATAGAAAACGGGGTTTCTGACAGGCAGAGTTAATTTCATAAAAGTTGGGGGACTTTGTAATTTCACCCCAAAATACTATAAAACATTGAATTATACCCTTATATGATGCAATATGTAATAGAAAACCATGTGAAAATATGCAAAATTCATCTATGCATTTTACATGCATCAGCGGCTAGGGCTCCCCCGTCTCTCGCGGGAGCGACGCGGGGAACGACTCCTCCAAAAATTATACTACTAAATTTATATTTAAATAAAGTTTTAAATTATAGTATTTTTTTTATAACAAATGACACTTTTTTTTAAGAAACCCGGCAAAAGTTTTGCCGGTTATATTGATATAGGAGAAGCAAACATAGTGAGGCCTAAGCCAAAGGAAAAAAGGTCACCCAAACATAAATTAAGAAATAATCTCCGCTAGATGTTTAGCTCCTGCAAAGATCCAGTTTTTGCTCTCGTCTTGTCGTGATATCATAGTAGAGTTCATAGACGGGGGTGCCATGAGTCTACGGGTAGAGACGTGGGGTGGCGTGGTAGTACGACAACCAGGAACACCAAATTTACCCAGATTCGGTACGGCGCAACTAGGCGACGTTCCTACTTCTGCAATCTCACTAAATCAGGGCTGAAGCCTGAAGTATACAAAGTACAATGTGAGTAGGGTTTCGCTAACTCGACGAAGATCAACTTCTCGGCAAGTTGGCTTCTAGTTAGTTGTCTATGTTCTTCTCTCCCGTCCGAATTTATATAAATAGCCAGATTAGGTCTTACAGAAAGGAAACCTAGAAGACTACGGAAAGTATCTAACTTGGAAAGCAAGAATCTGCCTTCTACTCCAAGCCGCGCCACTTCGGGGCGTGGTCCGGGTTCTTCTAGAATCCGGCTTCTGCGTGTCAGCTTACTGGGCCGCCTAATGGACTGTGATCCATTACCAACAGGCCACCCTGGTAATCCGGCTCTTAGGACAATTCCGGACATACCCCTATTTGGTATATATCCGATAGTAGCCCCCAAGAAGGATTGAGACTTCATCCTGCCACCTTTCGTCAGTTCGCATTCTGCTCCAAGAAATGTTGGCGCTTTGTCTCGATTCTTCTTTTTCCCAAAACTTATAACGCATAACTCGGATTTCATCAAAATTCGGCCTTTTCTTCCACGAGCCTTCGTGGAGAAGGAGTTTCTCGATGTGTAACTCAAAACTCGAATTTACCAGAATTCGGCTTTTCTTCCACGAGCCTTCGTGGAGAAGGAACTTCGTGACGTCCGCGATGAAATCGTGCTGACATCACGGACGTTTGGGATCATCAAAATCCTGAAACGTATCTCTGACAGATTCTCACGGGAAACGAGGAGATAGCCATTATCACCCTTCACCCCGTCCTCTTGTTTCCCGGAATTACCGGGCGTGACACATGTCAAGGATACAACGGCTAAAATAGCCGCTGTAGCCAATCTCAATGCATTTCCGGTTATGAATAGCCGCCTCGGGCCCTCCGGATTTTCCCTCTGCTTCCTCTTCTCCTTCAAGCCCCCAGCGCCATAGCCATAGAGCTCGAACTTGCGAGAGTGGGCAGAGAATGAGTGCTTACTCCTTCTCCGAAAAGAACCATCGGAGGATCCGGATCAATGTCGCGCCGCCCGAAAATGACCAACGGAGGATCACCCCGCCCCGCAGAAACGAGCTCCGTCGGCCTGGACAGCGATAGCATTATAAACGACATCGACCCGCTATTGGATTCTCCCAGCCGCGCCACCGCGGGCGCGCCGGAGGGAAACGCCGGCGATCTGGCCCGTGGGGATCTTCCACCCACGGCCGAAAGCCTGCCTTCGTCTTCTACCGCGCCTACTCCGCCCCTCGCCACCGAGCCCGCGGAAGAAAACCTTGCTCGCGGCGGTGAGGAGCTCGCCGCCTCGGGTGTTGCCGGAGCGGAAGAAGACGCGGAGGAAAGTTCCGGGAACTGGAGCCACTGCAACGTGGTCTCCTCCCTTCTTCCGGCAATGGAGAAGGAGGGGTTCATCCTGGCGAAGAAATGGCGGTACGACGCGGACGAGTCCGAGCCATCACCAAAAGCCGGCGAACGAGTCCTCCTCACGTCGCACATTAACCGAGGTATCGGACTTCCACCTTCCTCCTTCTTTCTCCGGGTCTTAGACCATTACCAGATCCAGCCACACAATCTCCCTCCAAATTCCATTCTCTACATTGCCGGCTTCCAGGCTTTGTTCGAAGGTTATTTAGGGTTAGAGCCTAGGCAGACTTCTAGCAGTATTGTTTCGGAGGTAAGCAAAACCCCTCTGAGGGCGCTCTCCCCACTTGTTGGACCATCTCCTTCACCCTCCTTAGGTTTAGGGGGACTGGTTCCCCAAGATAAAAACCTCGGAATCCGTCAAATTTTGGAATGGTTCCTTCTTCTATCATGAGGATGTCCCGTTTCCTGGAAAGGAAACGGGAATCCCACCTTTCGTCAATTTCGTGGCCACTCCCCAAGAGAATTGGGCAGTGGACGCGGTCCAGACCCTGCCGCCGGATCTGATGAGAATCAAGCGGCGCATCGCCAAGCTGGTTTCCGCCTCTCCTCCTCTCACTGGCATGGACACGGTTCTATGCTGACTTCAAAGGCGGATCCAGCCTCTGGCTCACCGCGGTCCCCGACTAATGTGTGAATACACGGGACCTGAGGACACGATGAGGGCAAGAACAAGTCCTTGTCGAAAAAGGACTTGAAGAAACGCGTCAACCAGTTGGTCGCGACTCGCGGCCAATATGAGGAAAGCCGACCGATTTATACGGCCGCAAACCCGGCTCCAAAGGTAAATTTCTAGCATTTTGGGCATTGGTTTTGAGTTTCTTTTTTCTCGGATGTTTTTACTAACCCGGACTTTGTCTTTTTTGACAGATTGTGACTCTTCTAGACTCGGAGCTTGCTTCTGATGCCGAGTTGGACGCTCTGAGTGCCAACTTTGCCGGCGGGCGGAAGCGCAAGAAGCCCTCCGACACTCAGGAGGTGATTGATCTTGACGGTGTTCCCGTTGCAACTTCCAGGTAAATCATCCGGGTTTTTCTTTTCTCTCCTTTTTGTTGTAAGAACTTATTTCTTTCTCGGATTATTATTTCTCGGAATTTCTTTACTTTCCCTTCCTTTCCAGCCTTGCTCCTACCACCTTAAAGCCAAAAGCCCGGAAGAAGCATAAGGCAGTGGTTAGCAGAGGAGCACAACCGTCTCCCGTTATAGCCCCCGACACTCCGGTTGCCACAGGAGAAGAGAACTCGGTTGCAAGGGAGAAGAGAACTCGGCTGGATGTGTAGGAGAAGAAATGGACCTTTTCCCTTGCCTTCTACGGCGGTTGACCTATTATCCAACTCTTGTGGCTGTGACAGCACAGAGATGTGCATGGTGGTGTAAGCTGTGTGCTTGTGTGCCTAGCTCTAGATCTTTTGCGTGAGCTGATGTACTCGGTTGGGCTTGGTATTATCCTGGTATGGCTTTATTTTACATGTCTTTTCTATTTATCGTATTTTATACTGACTTTGTAAAATTCTGTTATTATCAATAAAACTTATTGTTTTCCTATTTATAGCTTCTATTAATTAATTTGAATTGAATTAAGATTTAATTATTAGATGTTTCAAAATTATTTAATATCAAATTATTCCAGTTATCAAATCATTTAATTTGAACTCAAATTCAAATTACAAATATTCTTTTGTTTCAAGTGTTGAAGTGAATACCTCGGATCCAATAACACCAGAGGTCATGTCAAAATTTCACTCTCTTCCGGTATTGGTCTCTCTCTCTATTAGAATATCGATGGAACCTCGATCACTCCAGGATCTAGTACTTGCGAATAAGTCTCCAGTTGCCACTTCTCGTCTGATGATGTCTCAGAGTCAATTACCAATTTGTTCTCGTATAATTTAACCTAATGAAACTCCAGTGTTTAATGCCCTCAGAAATAATCTGCTTGCAATATTGATCAGGTCCTGTACTCAAATTATTCTTGTATGACACCAAACACCAGGATTTCACCCCCACAGTTGATGTCTTCTTATGTTGGTTCCCTCCTGGTTTGCTTCCCTTGTAAACTTGGTCATGCAGAAACTTAGACAAGAGTTTTGGAAAGATCACAGACAATGATCAGGGTTTAGTATTGGTTTAAGAAGGTTTGTTTCCTCGTTCAGAGTCATCCTTTAGGACTGTTGATATCACCCAGTTATACACGACTAACTTTCAGAAGTAAAGTCATCATCTGTGTGATTTGGATACTCACCCCTCTTCGAGTTCTAAATTACCTAGATGAACCCTCTCAAGTCAAACATAAAATTGTGGTGGATGTTGTTGAAAGTTAGTGATGGTCATCACCTAATCTGGTTTGTCTTCTAAGATGATTTGGTTTAGAAAGATGTTTGTTATAAAGATCACTCCAAGATGTACCCTCAACTAGATGATCTAGCCCTATTTCATCATGTCGAGAGAAACATTGGTCACTTTGTTTCGTTTAAACTTTCGCGCCAAAATTTCCCGTATTTTCATATGCATGCTTTGCAAATGCACATATTAAACTTAGATCCTTGTAGCCTCCCAAACACTGGGATGTTACACCATGTCTCGGTCCACGTCCATGGACGATCTCCTGGCATGGGATACCATTAAGAAGAACTCGAGAACATGCAGTTGAGAAAATTAGAGAGACCCAAGCCCACCAGCGAGACAGAAAACCCCGCCTTTGAATAAGATCCAGGATATAATCCCAACAAACCGAGTCAAAAGCCTTGGCGATGTCAAGCTTGATAAGCAGAGAGGGCGTTCGATTCGGGTGCAATTTGCGGGAGACGTGACAGACATACATGAAGTTGTCATGGATATTGCGGGACTTTACGAAGACGCTTTGGCTGCTGGAAATGATGTCATTCATCCTTGGCTGCAAATGAGTAGCCATCGCCTTGGCTATTATCTTGGGGATCATATGGATGAGGCTGGTAGGTCTGAGATGCAGTCAGCCCCGTCCTTTTTGGAGAGAAGAATGATGGTAGCAGTGTTGATGACTCGGAAGTTGTTAGTCGAGGGCGTTTATGACCTTCATGAGATTCTCTTTGATGATGAGCCAGCATGATCAGAATAAGTTGGACAAGAAACCGCCTGGCCCCGGTGCTTTATCCCGAGGAAGATCTAGAATGGCACTTTTGATCTCATCTTCTGAGAAAGGTAATCCTAGGTCGTGAAGGTCCTCGTTGACAAGGTTGATGGTGCAGGTCTTGCACTCGTTGGGAGACCCCAAGAGGAAGTTTTGATGAACACAGCAGCAAGTTTCACTCGGAAAAGAAACCAAGGTTGAATCGACTAGTAGGAGAAAGAAAACAGATTGTTTATTTGGTTATATCACATGTCCTAGCATGTTAAAAAAATTAAGCCCCAAGTTTTGCAACATGTTTGTGGTAGGTCCTTCACAAAAAAACTATTTTTGACACTCCGAAAATGGAAAATGGTTTTTTTATTCAGTTAAAAAAATCCTTCGTCAACATTGTTCGTGCTTCCAAGATGCATGTTTGTGTGCAATATGGGCTCATTATAACAAACTATGTCATGTATTTGGCCATAACACCCGTCATTTGAACCGAAACCCTAAAAAGTTAGGAGGAGATAGCTCTTTTTTGTGAATATTTTTTTAACAGAACTGTCGTATTCCAAGTTTACCATTTTTTGTGGATACTAGTACATATGTAATGACACCAGGCGAAGGTCTAAATCGTCATCACCATCAACTGCTGGTGTTGCCGGTGCAAGGTGACGCTGCCCAAGGTTGACGACTCGAATAATGCGGTACAACTCGTATGAAACGTAAGCATTTATGGCGGCATACTCAATGTTCTTGCCGCGAAGTGGGGTCGTATCCTACTCCTTGTGGTTCTCGATCTTGTTCTTCATATCACCGTACCAGTCGTCGATCAAATCCACTGCCATATGAGCCATTGAAGTCCTTTCATGCTGAGGCCTGAATATCTCCTGGATATCAATGTGGCAGGCAGCCGGTATCTCAATTCTGAAGCTTTTCCTCATCTTGATCTTGTCGTTGTTTGTATCGACGCTAACAAAACGAATGCCGCTGCGGCAAAGGAAGTTCATGAGGGCTGGACAATTCTTGTTACTACTGCAACAACAAGTTAGCATGGAACAAATTGTTAATTAAGAATCATAATAATAACATACTTCTTATTATTTCTTGTTAATTACTACTGCAACAACGACCTGCATATTGCAACACGGATTTGCCAATATGCAACAAGCTGCCACCACATGCATGAACTATATATAAACCTATGTCACGGATATATGATTTCAATGGGGATCGGACATGTTGCTATCCTATGCAATTTTTATCATAATAAACCTATGCAATTTTCTATACATCACGCGCATATATAATTCAAATGGGGATCGGATTGCTATCCTATGCAATTTTCTTCAACCTGTGATGAATGGAACAAGACCCAAAACGTACCTTGACCATTGGAAGACCAAGACATTCTTCCTAAAGCAAAATTGGATGGCCGCAACATCCTTCCCATCGCGCATGTACTCAAGATCAAGCCGGATGAATTTCTCTTGATCCGTCGCGCTTTCAACTCATCCTTCGAATGTGGCAAGATAGCTCGGCATCTTGGCGCTATCGTTGGTGTAGACGACGGTGAGCACGTTCGTGCCATGTACACGAACAGGGTGCGGACCAAGAGTGATTGGTTGATCCATTGGTGGATTATGGGAAGAAGCTAAGAGAGGAAGAAGAGAGAGGAGGAAACAGAGAAAAAAACTGAGAGAAATGGCGATGTACTGTAGCAATTCGCGAACACATAGGCGCGGGAGGCAAAACGGTTCAACTATTTGCTACCGGTTGTAGCCACCAACCGGTACTAAAGGTGCTCGGCCACGCGCCCCTTTGCCACACACATTTGGTACCGGTTGTTGGCTAAAACCGGTACCAAATATGCTCGCACCAGGCGGACGGTTGCCACACCCTTTTGGTACCGGTTTTAGCCACAAACCGGTACTAAAGGCAGTGGCGGAGGACGAAAAAAAATGAGGTCGGGCGAACTCTAAAGGGAAGAAAAAACATGATGCAATAAAACAATCATTCTCTAGACACATCGATAATTTATATTATATAAAGCATAATCGTTTGGTATAATGGTAACGGCTACATATCAAAATAAAAATAGAGCTAAGAAACGTACCATTCTGACCGAAAGGATCCATTATCTCTATTTGTGGGGAAGTTATGATGAGTTGGTTAAGTTGGACCATTCTTTAGATAAGCAAATCTAACATCTTGTATAACATTGGGGTCAAACCGATCCATTTGAATGCGAAGTCCTGGATCAAGTTTTATGTAATCTATGAAATCCGTTATACCTCCGGCTCCTAGAACCTCATCATTATCTTCCACAACAGCTTCAACGGAAGGTTCCACTTGTTCTGTGTTGGTGGCCCCTCCTTCCACTTCTTGATTTTGCTCTTCATATGTCACAATATTTTCACTTTCCCGAGTGCTTGTTTAGAGCTACTGTTACGAGCAACTAGCACAAAAAATCTCTTCAAATCTGTAATCGATAGCAATACAAAAACATGAATACCTTCTCCATTACCGTACCACATAATGCACGTTTGCAAAACTTCAACCAACCATAAATCTATAAAATTATACCCCCCTTGTAATTGTAGCAGCATGTCTTTTACCCTTCCTATCCATCTCCACACAAAATCGCCGCCTGAAAACCCTAGGTTTCTTGGGACTGCCGGACTAGGAAGAGAGAGCAGGCAGGAGAGGACAGCTTGCCGGCTTGGGTGGGGAGGGAAGAACCGATCGAGAAGGGGCTCTTGGGAATTGAGAGGGAGCGAGGGAGAGACGAGCCGGGGGGATCGCCGTCCGGCCGTGCCGCACCAACACAGCTGAGAGGAGCAAAGCTAGCGATCGGGAACAATTGGAGACGTGAATAGCTGTGCGTGTAAGTCCAATTGTACGACCAGGACTCCATGAGACCATCCCGAGGCTCCTCACTTGGCCCATCAAGGCACACCTCGTGCGAGCAACACAAAACTGGCCCAAATAGCCTCTATCTTCTCTGTTTTTTTTCCAGAAACGAACACAAATAAGCAAAATTCGTATGTACACATGAATAAGCATATATATACTCGATATTTCGCCAAAAATCAAGGTAGGGCGGCCGCCCTACCTTGCCCTAAGGGGTCCTCCGCTCCTGACTAAAGGTGTGTGGCGAACCGGTATTAGACTTGCCCAGCGCCCCTCCCCGTTCGAATCGAAACAAGACACCCATTTTTACCGGTTTCTAATTGATTTGGTATTATAGCTAAAATCCTATGGCCCTGTTTCTACTAGTGATATACTTCTTCCGATCCGTAAAAAGTGTCATTCACTTAGTATAGTATAAAGTTTATAGTAACTTAGTATAAAATAAGCGATAATTTTGTGAATCGGAGGGAGTATTTTTTGCAGAGTCGTGAGAGACAGAGGTTAAACGGGTTGGTAAATGCCGGATCGGGCCAATGGTATGGTATGACAGTTCCATCCAATCACATAACTGCTTGATTAAACTCGTCCTGGGTTGGGCCACTTTGACTAATAGGTCATGTCACTATTTGGGCCCAAGGCCTCCTATTCGTCTGCCGGCAACAGTTCCTCATCGCGCGGGTGACGTCCAAAGCTTTTGTCTGTCACTGCATTGAGCATTCTGCTAGCTGTTCGTGATACTGTAACTTATTTTCTGTGATAATGTCATGCAAAGGGGGCTGATAGCGAGAAGAAGAAACGCAAATCTTCACGGAGTACGACAACCTCTTCGACGTTCTCTTAGAGGGAGGTTTTACATGGGTCAAATTACAAGTGTGCAAATAAATTGGTATTGTTAACACACATGAAAGCAATTTCATAGTAGTACTGCGTAAAAGTAAGACCGTGTCGTGCAAAGAGCATATGGCGCCGCCTAGAGATTCACGTTTGGCGTTTACTGTATGAGCTCCCTTTGAGCATTGAGCCCTTCGAGGCCGGCCGCGCGCGTAGGAGTAGGATACGGCCACAGACAGGGCTACTACAGGACTAGCACGGGCGTTGTTTACTTGCTTCGCCGGCGGCCTCGAAAAGGAGAAAAGAAATAGCGCGCGTAAATCTATGCGGCGGCAAAGGTGAGGTGAGAAACCGGGAGTCAGTGCGTGCGTCCTCTTCCCAGTTTCCGCCATCTTGTTCCCTGGAAATGCCCTAATCATTCGTGCCCTACATTGGGCCTCTATCCCATCCAATCTACTCCGCTAACTAATCTTCACCGAGACAGGACTTGTGAGGTGTGACATAAACAAGCCTGAGAGTAGAACAAGAACCCTCGAGGCTAGCCAACCAGAATGTAAGTTTAAGCAAGTTCTGTATGGTCGGCAAGGTATAATGTGGCTTTCTCGTACCATTTGTGCGCAGTGCAACATGTCCAAAGCGTGTGGAAAGGCGGAGCGGGCTAAACTGGGCGCTGCAGCGAGACAAGTGGCAGACCACGCAGAAAGAGCGTGGGAGATAATCATGCAGATTAGCACAAGAGAATGCGAGATACTGTAAACAAGGCAGGGGAGCATTTTTTTTGAACAGGGGACGGTCCCGAAGGACCTAGAGCTTCATTGATCGGTGGAGTAACTTACAGAAAGGGCCACGATAAAATAAGGAGTACAAACTAGCCCTTGAAACTTTGCACCTAGGACCTCGAAAAGAAAAAAGAAAAGCGATCAGGTCCTGCTCCTTCTCCACCGCATCCGATCCATCGCCACGCGCAGTCAACCTCAACGCCGCCGGGGACAACACCACTTGGGACGACGAGGCGGGAGCAACACTGCGACGTCGCTGAAGAGCCTCCACACTGGCATAGAAGCCTGGAGGTAGAAGACCACCATCGCTGGAGTCAGTCCAGCCCATGGGGCGGGAGTGGTCGCCTGACGACCATGAAGGACGACAACGACAACCTCGTCGTCGTGGAAGAACTCCCTGGCGAAGCTTCGCCACACCCCTGGTGCAGAGGCCACGAGCGCTCAACCATGGCCAAGATCCTCTCCTAATCCTCACCTCCACGGCAAGAATCGAAGAGACGAACTGACGCGCAGAAGAGTCCCGCAGATGTGCTTTAAACGAGCTTATTAAGCTGCTACCTCCACCTCGTCCAGTCACCGCCACCGTCCTCCATGGACCACAGCCAGCGAAGAAGAGAGGAGCATCCCCGGCGCCGCCCGTCGACGCACAGAGCAAGTAGCAGCACGGCATGACGCCAAACTGAAAATACAGAAACCTGCAAAGCAAAGCTAAACTAAAAGCAAATACTAGTATATACAAAGGCACACCACCGAATCCATCCTCCCGCCGAGCAGCTAAGCTACCGGAGAGAGAGACAGAACGGGGCGGCGGCGAAAGCTGTCGGCGGACTCTCAAAACACGAGGGGTGGGGAAGAGGGGACAGAGAGAGGCTCCAACCGTGCTGGTTGCTACCCTCCCAAGGCAGGGGAGCATGAGCCACGGTTTGGCATGCACCATGTGGCTTTCCTTACTGGTACTAACTACACGTACTGTTTCACTTGGCCGGAGTAGCGCCGTGGTCCATGCACTGCCCGACGGCGACACTGCATGTTTGTTAATTTGGGCGCATCGTAGTACATGTAAAGGAGCGCCATCGTATATGATAATTTCTGTATTCATGATATGACTCTACTAAAAGGTAAAAAGCGTGGCTGCAAGACGGTCCCTAACCTGCCTGGACAGATTCTATATGTGAAGTAGTACGTCGCAAGCTCTTGTAATTGCATCGCCATCGTTTCAAGATCGCCCTCTCCAAACAATTAACATGGAGATTTCCATCTCTGGCCGCATCCCTGCTTATCCGCGAGGCTGTCTACTTGGCATTCGCTCGCTCGCTCGCTCTCGCGTACGTACGTACACGTGCGTACTACGCTGCGATTCTGCGGGTTGTTCAATGCGCTAGCCTGCGACCTCTTTCTTTACTTCGAGGGGACATTGTGGGTGGCATCTTATTCTTCCTGGCCTTGTACACGGCAAAGATAGGTCGTACGTACGCACGGCTTTCTTAAGTAGATGCTCGTCGCTCGGTCAGTGATTCCAGCCGTACGTTTACCAGTTCTACAGCGTTTTTGTACACACCGTAAATGCAGGGTCGTACTACGTAATAACAGGCAGTAGCACGATACCATCGATAGGACCTTTTTTCCTTGGATCGTTCGTGCTAGAATTGAGTATGGGCGCAACGTATACTGTAGTGCATTACATACTCGTACCGTACGTCCATTTTCATAGTTACTGAAATTAAATCGAAGGCGCCGGTCGAGCATACGTTGCTCCTGGCGACTCGCACTCTCGAGATAGGATGAGGGTGCGTGACTGACCGCGTGAGCACTGAAGCGTCCGTTCAGGGATCACAGAGTTTGGCGGGTACCGAGTTATGGAACTGCCCGGCGATCGAGAGCACTCAGCGCTGAGGCAGGCGCCCCCACCACCACCACGGCGCAGGCCACAGGCACGGAACTCCCGTGAGACTAGTCACAATGGGGAGTATCATATGCTAGTATCATGTATATGATAGTAGTATATGTTACCACCTCCACAATGCATAGTAACATATTTGTGGTATCATATACTAATATATTTATTAGCCTATAGACTCATTTTGTCTTGGAATGCGTTATGTTACGGTATCTACCTATGATACCACTAGCGTCTCTCTCCTCATTAAATGAGTGCCACCTCATCTTTTTTGCCTATGTGGCACTTATGATACCACCTATGTTACTCCCATTGTGAGTAGTCTGATGCCACCAACGTGCGGCCGGGCATGCCGCATGCGCATGGATCGGAGCCGTGGGAGCACGCGGCTCTGACCAATCCGGCGGCCGGCCTCGATTCCCTCTCGCCACCAAGCCCCATTTGCCTAGGATCCTTTGACCGGATAAAAAACACATGTAGGACCCCACCACCCACCGCCAGTCAGACTTCCGAGCCCTAGTTAATCTCGGTCTTTGCCCCGCTAATCCCGTCTTCACATGCTGCATTTTCACGTCTCCCCCGCGCTAGACGACTTAGCCTGCGCGATTAGATCTAACAACTGCCTGTGTGGTGGCCGGATAACCTCTACTTCTTCGATCGAGGGGTTGCACTCTCGTATGGCTCACATGCTCATGGATGATAGAGGACGGAGACGACCCGTTTTACCTTTGGCTATTCTATCCATCCATCCCTGCATCTGAATCTCATCCTCGTGGGCAGTACAAGTTGGTGGTTGACTGGAGTTTTTCATCCAGCTTGTGTACACGTACTAGCATAAACATTGGACACCGTTTAGCTAATTTATCCGCCATTGACTCCGCTCCTGGAATCACAGTATGCAATATACCCCTTTCTCGTATTTTTGGAGGAAGTTAGATCCATGTGCTCAAATCATAGGAAAATAGTGTCACAAATGTCCTTCGATTTACACCGGATGTTACGGACGACACCAGTAGTTATCATAAGATCTAGCATTCTCGTGTTTTTTTTTTGAAACGGGAAAAAGACTTGTCATTTTCATTAATAAAGATAAAGTGATAGAGTTAGGCCGGTTAAATAGTGGAAAACCGGCATAAAACCGGAACAAACACCCCGCTAACTGCCATGGATCACGACCGCCGCAAGGGGACACATGCAACCACCCTGGCTACAAAGACAAGTTGCACACACCGCCAAAAACAAGGGACACCACTAGGTTGCCCATCAGTGTTGTCGTAATCACTTTCAGCGACTCCAATTTCGCCGACTCTAGCCACCTAGGAAGATCTCGTCCATCGGCTTATGCCAAACAGGTGACTCTTCGCGTAGAAAACCGGCAGCTCCGATTGTGAAGAGGGGATGGGTAGGACCTGTGTCAACAAAGATCTTCATGACCGGACCGCGCCACGCGCTTCATCATGCCCGCAACAGCTTCGACTTCATGGTAGGAGGGCCCAACCTATAGACGAGTCGAACACGCTGGCTGGGCGACCCATCCCCTCGAGTCGTCCCTCCCAGACCCCAGGCTGCTCTGATACGTCTCGAACGTATCTATAATTTCTGATACTCCATGATCATATTATGTCAATTGCTACTTGTTTTCTCCCTTATTTATAGCATTTTTATACGTTTTCCGGGACTAACCTATTAACAAGATGTCAAGTGACAGTTCACTGTTTTCTGTTGTTTTTTTTTCCAGAAAGGTTGTTCTGGAAACATTCTCGGAATTGGACCCCACAAAGCCTGAAGCGCCTATTTTCCCCGGAAGCATCCAGAACACCGAAGAAGAGTCGAAGACGGGCACCAGGGGGGCCACACCATAGGGTGGCGCCCCCCTTGGCCGCGCCAGCTATGGGTGTGGGGGCCCTGGAGCTCCACCGCCTTTGCCCTTTCGCCTATTTAATCCCACCGGATTGAAAATCCTAAACACCTAATCAAAAATCCCCGAAAAGTTTCGCAGCCGCCGTCACTGTCAACCCTAGATCAGGGGGGTTCTGAAACTGTTTTCGGCACCCTGCCGGAGAGGAGATCATCACCGGAGGCTTCTACATCACCATGCATGCCTCCAGAGTGATGCGTGAGTAGTTCATCCTTGGACTACGGGTTCGTAGTTGTAGCTACATGGTTGGCTTCTCCTCATATGCCTCCGTGTTTAGATCTCGTGAGCTGCCAATCATGATCGAGATTGATCTTATGTAATTCTATATGCTGTGTTTACTGGGATCCGATGAATATTGAACTTATGCCAAGTTGATTATAGTCTTTATTTGCATATGCTATTTGTGATCTTGCATGCTTTCCGTTACTAGTGGTTGCTCTGGCCAAGTAGTTGCTAGTGACTCCAAGAGGGAGTATTTATGCTCGATAGTGGGTTCATGCCTCCTCATTACCTTGCTCGAGTGACAGAAACGTGAAGGGGAGGATGTGTTGTTGCCATTAGGGAGAAAACAGCGGTGAGAGTGCCCGCGTGCATAATCATCGCTTACATTACACACTTTGTTTAATGCAGTTATCTGTTGCTTGCAACTTAATACCTAAGGGGGTACAGATGATAACCCGATGGTGGATTATTAGTCATAGATGCAGATGGATTTCGTTCTATGTATATTGTTGTAATGCCCGCACAAAATATCATAGTAATCATCATGTTATATTGTGCACTACGGTGCAACCTCTATTTGTCAATTGCCCGGCTGTAATTTGTTCACCCAGCATGCTATCTTTTATGGAGAGACACCACTAGTGAACCTATGAACCCCGGTCCATATTCCACACTGTTAAACAAACCACAACAATTTCATGTTTTGTTTACGTACTGCAAGCATACATCATTTTCCATACTATACGTCTAATCTTTGTTGTTAGCAAGACCGGTGAGATTGACAACCTCACTGTACTGTTGGGACAAAGTATTTTTGTTGGTGGGATGATAACCCGGTAGGCCCATGTCTGGGCGAGACCCGGCCAGGAGAAGATCGCGCGAGACCCGGCCCAAGAGGAAGGAAGTTCTAGAAGACCTGAAAGGGGGTGCAGGCCTTGTAACTCGTGCCTTGGGTGTCAAGGTAGAGGATTTAGGGTTATGCGTGGATCCCGAGTGGGGTTCTAGAAAATACCTTGTATGGAAAGTTAGGAAGCCGGGTGTTATATAAACCGGCTTCTAGGGCAAAGAAACAAGGCTTTTGAGTTATTGAGAGAAGAGAAGGATTCGAGTTGGTAACCCTAGATTGGAGTTTCGGCGACATTATAGCCAGGAACCCTAGATTGCTAGTTAACATGATTTCCTCTTAGCTAAACCCGCTTCCAAACACCAGAGTCGATTTGCCCCGATCTAAGTTACCCCCGGTAACGTCTGCCGTGAATATCCCGCGAAAGTTGGCGCCCACCATGGGGCCTACGTCCAAAGGTGTTTACGTCATGGGAGAAGCTCGGGAAAGCATGAAGAACCTCGTCATCGGCGAGATCGTCACCAACCCCGAAGGAGAAAAGATTGCACACGACTTTGGCTGGGGGCCAGAGTCGGATGAGCTGGAAACCGGATTTGTTACCACGATCGGCCGGGTCAACGTCTTCGTCGGCATGGTACGTGCATATGGTTTTCTTTCTGACCATAATGAGTATGATTCTGTGTCAGGGGACGATACATGTGTTCAATCGGACGGAGAAGAGTCGGTCGGGACAGCAGAGCCGGAGAAGGAGCCCACCACGAAGAGGGAACAACCGGAGGAGCCGGTATGGACCCTGCGTGGCCGGGTTATTGGAGAAGATGACACTGAATCTATCTTGCATCTGCTCGAAGATCGGTACGAAGAAGATAGCGATGAAGAGGAAGAATGCGAGTCTTCACCAGACATTGCGGCCGAGTCGCGGTCTACACAGCCCCTGTAATAAATCTTAATCAGGGTGATGTGACGGCAGCCGCGACTGGTGCGGCGCAAGCGCTGGCCCAGCAACGAACACCGGCTAACGGAAACCCGGTTGCAGCGCGGGTTCATGGTGAGCTGGCATCAGTTACAAGCGAGACAGGGGAAAATGCCCATCTCAGGAACATGTTCGGGTTCATGGCAAACAGATCAATAGGAGCAGGAACTTCAAGTCCGCAAAACCCGGCTCTGTTCAGTAATAACCTGATCTTGGATCCCACATTATTGGCAATGGTGATAACCCCAGAAAACGCTGCAGCACGTGCCCGAGATCTAGATGTGGCCCGCCGGGCATTGGAACAACAAAGGAGGGAAGTAGAAGCTGAAAGGCAAGGGATGGCCGCACGCTAGCGTGAGTTGGAAGAATTGGAGGATCGTATTCAGACTCAAACAACAAGGATATATAATCAGAGGCATCAGACGAGGTTACCAGCGGCAGGTGGAAATCTACAACCGGCCACGCTGTTTATTACACCCCAAGATCAGCCGATTCCGGCTGTGAATCAGTGAACCGGGCATCAAGGAGCGACGCTCGGGGCACAGCCAGCCAACGTGCCAGCCGGGTTACCTGTGTTACCCGCTGGGACCCTTGGAGGCAATGCGGCGCCACCACCGTCACGATTCCACACCCCACCGGGTCACTTTAATAATCCCATGGATAACGTGTATGCTGCGACTCTGGCACTCGATCGTATTCCATTAGGAGAATTGCCCCAAGCGATTGAGACCCGGCGAGCTATAGAGATGTTGCGGACCGCGGTGGCTCAGCAGGTTAATTATCCGGACAACAGAAGTGGTTTACACGGGACACCGTATGTCAGCCGGCAACCCGGAAACACGAGAAATATTCGATCAAGCTCGGCACGACGGAGGGCAGAGCAGCAGCAAATGCCGCCTCCTCCTCACAGGCCAGCAGTTCCCGCGGTCTCGGCGACACAAGAAATTGTCGACGGTTTACGGGAAAGGCGTATGGCCGGGTCTGCGGTGCGAGGGCCAGCAGGTGGTGTACCCCCAGCGGCGCCCGCCGAATCTCATGTTTCCTGTGCCAGGCCGGTACTGACGAATTTGGCCGGGCCCAAGTGCCTGTCGGATGCCATCAGAGCTGAGCCATACCCGGATAAATTCAAGGAACCGGGTAAAGTTGTCAATTATGAGCCAACCATGGATCCTGAGACCTGGTTGAGCAGTTATGAGATGGCGATGTCTATTCGCAATGCATCAGAAAAACTCCAAGCCAAATTCATGTATCTTATGATTTCTGAAGGAGCAGCAAAACTATGGTTCAACAACCTGCCTGAAAAATCCATCAATTCGTGGAGTGAGTTGAAATCGTCTTTCATCAAACATTTTCATGGAACATGCAGGAAACTATATACAGTCGATGACTTGGACAGATGTATCCAAAGAAAAGGAGAATCGGCACGCAGTTGGGTGCGTCGGGTTATGGAGATACTTCATTCTTCCACAGATATTCAACCGAAAGATGCAATACAAGCTATGGCAAAGACATGCAGATACACGCCTTTGGTGCAAAAATTGATGCGTATGAAATCCAGTAGGCATGTGTCGGAAATCACTATGGGGGAATTAATGGACGCGTGCAATAAGCATGCCTCCACCGATACCACGGAAGAGGACATAGAGGAAAAGAAAGGGAAGTCTAACATGAGCAGTAATGGAAATCCCGGCAACAGCGCTATGTCGGGTAATAATGGAGGTGGTAACGGAAACAACCAGCATAAACGCCCGTACGAGGGAAACTCTGAGTTAGTCGCCAACACCGAGGCCGGATTCCCAAGGCCTAAGGTAGATGGAAACTTCAACGGAGGAGGCAATTATCAAGGACCACCACGGCCGGCTAACCACATAGAAGCCTTCAGGATGCCTTGCCCGCGTCATAGTAGGAATGGCAAGCCGGCTAATCATTCGTTGGAGCAATGCGTGGACTTACAGAGATGAAAAAACGAGGAGATACAGAAGGCCCTCCGAGGCGCAGGCCGGGGAGGAGGACCGGGTCTGGGTGGAAACCTGGGCAACGGACCACCCCCCGCTGGCAACGCGGGAGGCGGTAATCCGGGTAATAACCAGGGTGGTGCGGGTGGCTTCCAGGCTAATCCAAAGCAATTAGGGCAATACCTTGTCCACATCACTGGGACCTCCAAAAGGGAGAGAAAGGTGCTCAAGAGAGCGGTAAACTCGGTATCCTCAGGTGTCCCAAGATACCTGAGATGGTCAGATCAAGAAGTAACATGGAGCAGGAGAGATCACCCGAAAGCAATAGAACATCCGGGTGTGCTAGCCTTGGTGGTAGCGCCATAGGTCAATGGTTACGAACTGAAGAAAGTTTTGATGGATGGTGGGAGTAGCATCAATATCTTCTATTGGGAAACTTTTTTACGCATGGGACTCAAGGATTCTCAGTTGCAGAAAAGTTCTAAAGTTTTCCACGGAATTGTGCCAGGACATTCGGCCTGCCCTGAGGGAAAGATTACACTAGAGGTTGCTTTTGGAGAATCGAAGGAGAACTACAGATTAGAGTGGCTCACATTCGAGGTGGTGAAATTGCGCAGTCCTTATCATGCGCTGTTCGGAAGGCCGTCTTACGCCAAATTCATGGCTAGGCCGTGTTATGTGTGCCTACAGTTAAAGATACCGGGTCCTAAACAAACTATCACTATACATGGGAACAAGGCTGTGGCAGCCGAGTGTGATGAGGGAGATGCGGCACTTGCAGAACAAGCTTGTGCAAAGGAAGAACTCAGGTATTACCGGTCTCAGGTAGACCTGGAAGATCGAACAGCTTTGAAGAAACCAAACACGGACGATGAGAGAGCCAAGTTTAAAGCATCCCAAGACGCGAAGATGGTGGCCTTTATTGAGGGCGACTCTTCCAAGAAGTTTTATATAGGCTCTAACCTGGGTAATGAGGAGGAAGAGGCACTCATAAAGTTTATTCGCGAGAATCATGACGTGTTTGCCTGGACGCCGAGTGACATGCCGGGTATCCCGACTGAGCTCGCTGAACACAGCTTGCATGTTGATCCCAAGTCTCGGCCAGTGAAGCAAGGCCTGAGAAAAATGAACGAGGAAAGGAGAAAGGCTATAGGGGCAGAGATAGCTCGGCTCCTAGCAGCCGGCTTTATCATGGAGGTCTTTCACCCGGACTGGCTGGCAAACCCGGTTTTAGTGCTGAAAAAGAACAATGAGTGGAGAATGTGCATAGATTATACAAGTCTCAACAAGCATTGCCCAAAGGATCCATTTGCCCTTCCAAGGATAGATCAGATCATAGATGCAGTCGCAGGAAGTGACCTATTATGCTTCCTGGACGCTTATTCCGGGTATCACCAGATAAAACTAAAAAAGGAAGATTGGGAGAAAACATCATTCATAACCCCTTTTGGGGCCTTTTGCTATAAAACTATGACCTTTGGATTGAAAAATGCAGGTGCAACATACCAACGGTGTATTCAGAAGTGCTTCGAGGATCAGATTGGGCGCAACGTCCACGCTTATGTCGATGATGTGGTGATCAAAACAAGGAAGGCGAAAACATTCATTGATGACCTGAAAGAAACATTCAAGAACCTGAGGAGATACCAAATGAAGCTTAACCCGACCAAGTGCGTGTTTGGGGTTCCTGCGGGGAAGTTACTCGGTTTGATCGTTTCTGAGCGAGGGATCGAGGATAACCCGGAAAAGATCAAAGCCATCCAGAGCCTAAAAAGGCCGGAAGAGCTGAAACATGTCCAGAAGCTTACGGGATGCGCGGCCGCGTTAAGCCGGTTTATATCCCGGCTCAGAAAAAAAGCGATACCCCTATACCGACTCTTGAAGAAAACAGACAAGTTCTTGTGGGAGGCGGACGAAGCATCCGAGGCTCTGAAAAAGCAGTTATCTGAGGCGCCGGTTCTGGCTGCACCGGGCCCCAAGGAACCTATGTTACTGTATGTTCCGGCTGGGCCCCGGGCAGTTAGCGCAGTGGTTGTGGTTGAGCGCAAGGAGGATGGGAAGGATCACCCGGTGCAAAGGCCGGTTTACTATGTGAGCGAGGTCTTATCGGAAGCAAAGCAGCGATACCCTCACTGGCAAAAGCTAGTTTTTGGGGTATTTATGGCCAGCCGGAAATTGAAGTTATACTTTTAGGAACACCCTATCACGGTGGTAAGCTCAATTCCAATGGCAGATATCATAAGAAATTCAGACGCAACAGGCAGGGTGGCCAAGTGGGCCATTGAGATGGGAGACTACCACATCAACTATGAGCCACGGTCCGCGATCAAGTCTCAAGCTTTAGTCGATTTCGTCAACGATTGGACTCACACAAGCATGCCCATAACGATGCCAAGTTCAGAGTCTTGGGTGATGCATTTTGATGGTTCCAAGCAGTACGAGGGGTCAGGAGCTGGGGTGGTACTTACATCACCAAAGGGAGACATGTTGAGTTACGTGTTACAAATTCACTTCGACTGCTCTAACAACGTGGCCGAGTACGAGGCCCTGTTACATGGACTACGAGTAGTAAAAGAAATGAACATCAAGCGGATAAGGTGCTATGGAGACTCGGATCTCGTGGTACAGCAGGTCTCAGGAACATGGGACAGAAAGGATGCAACCATGGCAGCATATCGCAGAGAGGTGGACAAGGTAGCCGGGTCTTTTTCTGAGTATCAGGTGGAGCACATTGATAGACGAAAGAACGAGGCAGCAGATGCGCTGCCAAACTCGGTTCGCGCCGAGAGCCGGTACCGCCTAATGTCTTTCTGGACGAGTTATGGCGGCCCTCTGTCAGAACCGAATCTGAAGAAGAGATGGCTCACCAAGACCCGGATTTGGAGTTAGTAGCCGCAGTACGTGCTATCCTGGAATGGACAGAACCGTTCCTAGCATTTCTGCTACGGGGCAAGTTACCACAACAAGAGGTTTTAGCCCGACAAATATTGAGACGAGCAAAGGGTTACTCTATCCTTAACGGAGAACTTTATAAGACAAGCGCTGCAGGAGTCTTTCTACGTTGCGTAGCCCAGAAGAAGGCCGTCAAATATTGAAGGAGATCCATGAAGGTGATTGCGGATATCATGCCTCCACGAGATCTCTTGTGGCCAAGGCATATCGGCACGGTTTCTTTTGGCTCACGGCTATAGCAGATGCAGAGAGCTTAGTAGCAAGATGTGATGGGTGTCAAAGGTATGCTCGGCAAACTCATGTGCCGGCTATGGAGTTGCGGACGATTCCCTTGACTTGGTCGTTTGCTGTTTGGGGTATGGATATGGTAGCTCCTTTCCACATGTCTCCATGCAAAAAGACCCATCTGCTAGTGGCTATTGATAAGTTCACAAAATGGGTTGAGGTCATGCCTGTTACAAATTGTGAGGCGGCCACAGCTGTGAAATTTCTGAAGAAGATCAAACATCGGTTTGGATACCCCCACAACATAATCACGGACAATGGAACCAACATGTCCTTAGGAGAGATGGAGAAATTTTGTGGAAACAATGGTATTCGGCTTGATGTAGCCTCTGTGGCCCACCCGCAAGCCAATGGGCAGGTGGAAAGAGCAAACCAGGAGTTACTTCGAGGATTGAAACCACGACTATGAGTCCCGTGTCTTCGAGCTGCGGGAGCATGGGTGGAGGAGTTACCTTATGTGGTTTGGGGAATTAACACTACACCTAACAGATCTACTCAGATGACCCCATTTTTTATGGTTTATGGTGCAGAGGCAGTCCTTCCGAGTGATATTATCCATGATTCGCCCCGTGTGGCATCTTATGTCGAGGTGGAGAACGAGAAGACCCGGCAAGACGTCGTGGACATGTTAGAAGAGCACAGGGAGCAAGCTTTAGAGCGATCAGCTATATATCAGCATGACTTGAGGCGGTATCACAGTCGTCGGGTCAAAACCGGGGTCTTCCAGGAAGGAGACCTGGTGTTGTGCTTAGTACAATTCAAGGAAGGAAAGTACAAGCTATCCCCCCCCCATGGGAGGGCCCGTTCATCATAAGCCGGAATTTGCACAATGGATCATACTACTTGATAGATGCAAGGGAAGAGTCGGATACTGTCAATGACACTGCCCATACCACTTCATCTATGCAAGAGCGAGAAAGACCATGGAACGTGGCTCAGCTACGTCCCTACTATACTTAGCATAGACTCGGTTTGCAAGTTGTATTGCACGATGTAACAGGCAGCAGGTTTCAGACGCACTCTTTTCCTATCCAGGGTACCTAAGGGGACTCGAGGGTTTTTAATGAGGCGGCCTGCTGACCTAACCTTTTCCATATCAATAAAGAGATGGTTAAGTCATTATAGTTCTTGTGTTTCCTGTATTTTTGTTGTTTCTTTGCATATGTTCCTATGTTTAATCATGATTTATATCAGGTAAGTATATTACGTTTAGTTAATTATAATTACCCAATTGTCAGAAATATATTTCCAAGTTTACACACCCTTTCGTTTTTATTTTAAGTTATCTGTAAAACCTATTATTACATAGCATATACCTAGGTCTTGGGGGCTGATTGCTTGAATAGCACAGTTAGAAACTCAGACCCGGCCGCGATGCCATTAAGGTATGAGGGCTGATTACTTGTAATAAATACAGTCGCAATCTCATAACCTGGACAATAGAGCCAAACTTTTCTTGGCCTTTCTTGTGTAAGCCTGATGTGACTCGCAACAAAGTGGCATGTTTGCTAGCCTATAAATTCAATCAGTCATGATGCCCATGGGGAATTGCCTGACCCTGTTTTCATAGAGCTATAGCAACATTGAGTATCCACGCGAAAGCCGTCTTACAACAAAGAGGGTCAAAACGGTCATCCAAACCATAAGTTATGCAGAATAAAGGCAATAGCCGGAAATTCATAATATATTAAGCATAAAATTCAAAGTATATAAAGGATAGTGGTACATTTGAGGACTTGGAGAAAACAAAAGGTTTTCTCAGACCCATCAACTCCTGGACCCCAAGTCCGGGTCTTGAGGTCTTGGGGACTTAAGAAGAAAAGTTTCCCAAGCCAGAAAGCCCTCAACCCAAAGTCCGGGTCTTGGGGACTTGGAAGAAAATCTTCACGATCCCACAATCCAGACTCGGTACCCATTGCAAAGAAATACATACCAAAAGCAAAAATATGCAAACATAAGGTCGAAAAGTGCATACCAAATGGATGACCAGAAGGGCCATCAAAGCCATAGAAGTTTAAACGTATTACAAACCAAAGGAGTAGTATCGAAAGTGCACAAGCGCACTATCAAATAAACAAGTGTAGCAGGCATATTACAAATGCCTATTGGCCGAATGAGTGTTTGTTGCTAAAGACGAGAACATTACTCGACGTCCATAGCCGAGTCATCAAGGGTGGTGTTGGTAGCCGGGTCTTCGGCGTCCTTCTCTGTAGCTTTTTCTGCCTCTGTGTCCGGGTCAACCGCGGAGTCAGCGCGAGCTGGAGGAGGGATAACTGGAGTCGATGACGTTGGTGCAGAGCCGGCCCGGTTTTCTTCTTGGCAACCTCTTCCTTGTACCGAGTCAATATGTCAAAGGGAGCAGGGAAGTCAGAGCGTACCGGCTTATCTTCAGCGTCATATGGAGGTGTGAGCTTGTTTACGTCGAGCTTCTCGGCAATCAGGCTGGCCGAGTGACGAATCTGAGTATTGATGACTTTGAGGTCCTTTGCTGTGAACCTCGAACCGTCAGTATTAAACTCAGGAAATCCATTCACAAGCGTGACCGGCTCAATCTTTGGATAGTAGGCTTTGGCTAACGCAAGACCGCGTATAACTCCAACTCGGCACGCCGAGCGTTTCTAGATATCAATCCAGGCAGGGATTGTCGAGTAGGCTTCAAGCATCTGGGTGATGCTGCCATAAGTGTCGGTCCACTTCACAGCCTCTAGGGTCCACTTTGTCCCCGCTGAGAATTGTCGGATGACGGTCTTGAGTATCTTCAATTTCTTGAGATCATCATGTTCTCCAACAACTTCACCTGGACCTGCAGTTCAAAAAGAAAAGCGAGGTGGTGAGACTCGGATTAAAAGACCCTATAAAATGAAAAATCCGAGTGATAATCAGGAATATAGATGTGCTTTACCAACGATGGACTTATAAGTATCGGCAATAAAAGTTGAGAGCTTGTTCAGATACTCCTT
The DNA here is from genome assembly GCA_028641055.1 of Alopecurus myosuroides. Lineage (NCBI taxonomy): Eukaryota > Viridiplantae > Streptophyta > Magnoliopsida > Poales > Poaceae > Alopecurus > Alopecurus myosuroides. The sequence goes on from CM054059.1 coordinate 212,120,367, forward strand.
AGCGTGATGGAGTTTCTTCTTGTATTTTTTGCATTGCTTAGAAAGCTCTTTCACCTTGGCTTCTAGGTCTTCACGAAGTTTGGTCTCAACCTACAGGAGCTCGTTGGTTTTTGCCAACATCTCGTCTGTCCGGGTCACATAAGCCTAAAAAAGACAAGGAAACATTAGTCGGCAATAGGATAAAGTTGCACGCGAAAGGTTATATAGCTGCAAAAGTACCGAATAAAAAGTTGACAGTTCACCCGGAACTTGGGGACTAGGATGAGTACGTAAGAAGTATTAGTTAAACTAACCTGATGCTCAGCCGCCAGAGACTCGATAATCTCCGTCTCATTGGCTTTCAGGGAGTGGTACTCCTTTAATATCTTCTCAAAATCAAGGCCGCTTAGAGCCGGCCTGGAATAGCTGGGGTTCTGATTACCTGGTGGTGGGGTCGCCTCCTGTTTGAGCGGGTCGACTCTGGTGGCCTGGGTATTGGGAGCAGGAGCTGCCCTCTGCGTCCCAATATACTCGATGTCGGGATCAACCGACTGATGCGTGGGCGGAGGAGACTCGGTCCTGGGAATGGCCGTGTCATCCGGCTCCTGCTCTTCAACAAATGGGGGCTTAATGGCGCTCTCCGGGTCTTCCATTGCTGGGTTATCAACAGGGGTTTCCTCTTGGTCACTAAGTGTGACCTTGGCTCTGAGCAAGGAAAAACAAAAAGTTAGTAAGAAATAGAGGGAAAACAAAGAAATTAAAAGATATTGGCAAATAAGGCATGCGAATTACCCGGTATTCACAACAAAGTCGCTTGGAAGATCATTACTAGACCCGGAAGACACTGATAAAGAATCGGAAAGTGAGACTCGGAGCCGTCCGGCTAACGGATGATTTGGAGATGGATATTTTCGAGGAATGTGGGCAGAATGAGTTGAAGGAGTATCGGCTCGGCGAGCAGGCAACATAGGGATCCCGGGGTTGAGGGGATCGTCACCCGGAGAAGTCCGGGTTGCCCGTCGCTTGGCTGGAGTTGTGTCCTTCAGAGATGATATAGTGGTTAGATACCTGTTAAGTTTGCACATACCGGCATAGGAGTACGGCACCTTGAAAGTAACTCCCCTGGGATTCCTCTTCTGTCCAACCTCAACCTCCAGCTCTGCCTCGCTCTCCTCCGATTGAGAGCCGTCCTTATCAGCTAGTGCTGGTGATGGTGATGGTGGTGCATTGTCGGAAGGAGGAGAATTTTGGTCTAATAGATTAACAAAGTATCTATTGAGTAGTGACTCGGAATTACCTTCCTCGCTATCACTCGGTTCTTCTTCTTCTTCCGAGTTTTCGGAAGGAGGCAGGGTAACAATCTTCCAGAACTCGTCGTTTTCCTGGGTAAAAGGTAGTCAAGTTAAATGATAATAAGAATGCATTTCAAGTAATAGTCGGAACAGAAGGTGTTAGCCAGTTCTTACTGGAGGAGCCGGGTTTGCACGAGTGAAAGGGCCGAGTCTGGAGACGCTCTTGATAACGTCAACTTTCTCGGCCAGGAAGTTCTTCATATTCCGGTTGATATCTGCGGCCGGGTATGACTTCTCCGAGTATCGGAGAGAGCCGGTAAAGTGACCGAAATATTCGCAGATAAGCTTGGGCCGGATGCTGTTTGGCTGAATCCTACAGCTAACCCAGGTTTTAACTAAGTTTAGCCCGCAAAGACCATGAGCTGCAAGGACGGCCAGTTTGTGGAGGAGAGGCTGGATAGATTGTCTATCGGCTTCCGGCGCAAAGGAGCTAAGGTTATCAGAAAGGGAGAGACTCTCAACAGAGAAACCCGGCAAAGGCTTCTGGCCGGGTATGGATGTGTCTTGGCAGTAGAAAAAGGTCTTCTGCCAGTGCTTCACATGACTGTGAAGACTGAGAGTCGGCATCAGAGAATTTTTGCGTCTCGGAATGGATACCCCCCCCCACAGACGAGGAGGGGCCCGTTCGTGCTCTCCCGGCAGGGCTTGCATTGAAATAACTCCAAAAAACAGGGTAAGATTGGGGGGGTATGCAAAGGTAGGATTCACAAAGGACGATGAAGTGGCAAATATTTAAGATCGAGTTTGGACCTATGTCAAAAATTCGGAGTTTGTAGTGGTCCAGAAGATCGCGGAAAAAGGGTGACCCGGGGGGCGGGAACCCCGGATCACATGCTCGAGGAAAACAACTACTTCACCTGGACCGGGTGAAGGCAAGGTTTCTTCCCCTGGCGCCCTCCACGAGATTTCCGACTCTGCGGGCAGAACCCCAGACTCGGCTAGCTCCTCGAGTTTCGCCTTGGTGACAGTCGATTTGGCCCAGTTGGCGGAAATCGACTGACCCGGCTTTTGCTTCAAAGCCGGGTTTTTTCCCTTGGACTTGGTGCTAGCCTTGGGAGCCATGGAAACGGATCTAGAAGAAGTTGAAAAACAAGAATAAATATAGGGAAAAAGGAAGAAAGGAGCAGTGAATGCGAAGAACACCTAGCCAAGAACTTGAAAAAATAGATCTATCCGCTAGGTCTAGAAATACTTAACGGAAATGGCGATGTGCGCGGTGGCGGCAGCGCAGTTCTGGGAGATGGCGGCGGCGTGCGTACAGCCGGGCGGTTGGAAGTCCGAGGTGCACCCTGAGCTCCAATGGCAGGGCGGCGTTCAAGATGCGGAATCCGGCGAGCGCGCTGGCGCGAGAACGGATGCATGAGATGGCGGCGCAGGACGGAGATGCGGGCGGCGGCCGGCAACGAGCTTGGCGGCGTGCGTGTGCGAGTCCGGCGGCTAGGGCTTGGCCTTGAGCTTTTGTGCGCAAGGAACGAGCGGGAGGAAGAAGATGAAGTGGAAATGGGGGCGTTTGGGGATTTTAGGGTTTCCCTCCAGGGGCCAATTTATAGGCGCAGGGAAAACCTAGGTTCCAAACGGTAAGTTGAGCATTTTTCGGAGAGATTTGATCCGGTCCGTGAATTTGGGGATAAGGATCTTGGGATTTATCGCGAAATGTCCGGGTTACTCGAGCTCGTTGAGAGAGTCGGACTTGAGAGATTGTTACTTGGACTAGCAGATAGAGAAATGGAAGCCGGGTTATAAAATATGCCTCGAAGTGTTAACTCGGGGAACGATACTCGGATCGAATGAAAACTGGGTTATTATATGGACCGCCAAAAGAGCAGGCCTGGCTATAGTTAAAGCAATCTAACCCGTCATGTTATGGATATGGATGCTTATTGTTTTGCAGGGAATAGTGTGCGCTTCATGGTTGATTACAAGATGCCCAAGCTATTCTGGGGACTACTGTTGGTGGGATGATAACCCGGTAGGCCCATGTCTGGGCGAGACCTGGCCAGGAGAAGATCGCGCAAGACCCGGCCCAAGAGGAAGGGAGTTCTAGAAGACCTGAAAGGGGGTGCAGGCCTTGCAACTCGTGCCTTGGGTGTCAAGGTAGAGGATTTAGGGTTATGAGCGGATCCCGAGTGGGGTTCTGGAAAGTACCTTGTATGGAAAGTTAGGAAGCCGGGTGTTATATAAACCGACTTCTAGGGCAAAGAAACAAGGCTTTTGAGTTATTGAGAGAAGAGAAGGATTCGAGTTGGTAACCCTAGATTGGAGTTTCGGCAACATTATAGCCAGGAACCCTAGATTGCTAGTTAACATGATTTCCTCTGAGCTAAACCCTCTCCCAAACACCAGAGTCGATTTGCCCCGATCTAAGTTACCCCCGGTAACGTCTGCCGTGAATATCCCGCGGCAATTTTGGTTGTGTTGTGTGTAGGTTCCACGTTGTTGCTGACACCGGTGAAGTGCCAGCACCACCGTCAGTGGCATCAACCTTCCTGAGATCCTCTTCCTCCTACTGGATTGATAACCTTGGTTCTTAACTAAGGGGAGTTTCCTACCGCTATGCTTACACACTCTCCTCTTGGGGTATCCCAACACACAACATCAAGGAAATTTCTGGCGCCGTTGCCGAGGAGGAAGAAGTCTTCTGGCAAGGGGAGTCTCTCACTCTCAACCTCTTTATTTTGTTTATTGTCTTGTTTTTATTTATTTTTCTTGTTTTTCTTTTCTATATTAAAAACACAAAAAAATAGTGTACTTCATAGATGTTACTTATTCTCTTGCTTTTATTCTGCTAAAATGAGTTCCTCTGAGAATACTAAGTTGTGTGACTTCACTAGCACAAACAACAATGATTTTATTTGTACACCTATTGCTCCACCTGCTCCTACTTCTACTTTCTATGAGATTAAACCTGCTTTATTAAATCTTGTGATGAAAGAGCAATTTTCTAGTATTAGTACTCATGATGTTGTTGCCCACCTTAATAATTTTGTTGAACTATGTGAGATGCAAAAATATAAAGATGTGGATGGAGATATTACTAAACTGAAATTATTTCCTTTCTCTTTGAGAGGAAGAGCTAAAGAATGGTTGCTATCTTTGCCTAGAAATAGTATTGATTCATGGACTAAGTGTAAAGATGCTTTCATTGGAAAATATTATCCTCCTGCTAAGATTATATCCCTGAGAAGTGACATAATGAAATTTTTTTTTTGATAATGAACATATTGTTAAAGCTTGGGAAAGAATGAAAACTATGGTGAAGAATTGTCCCACTCATGGACCGACTACTTGGATGATTATACAAACCTTTTATGCTGGACTGAATTTCTCCTCAAGGAACCTATTGGATTCAGCTGCTGGAGGGACCTTTATGTCCATCACTTTGGGCAATGCAACAAAGCTTCTTGATGATATTATGATAAATTATTCAGAGTGGCACACTGAGAGAGCTCCACAAGGTAAGAAGGTAAATTCTGTTGAGGAAATCTCCTCTTTAAGTGAAAGGCTTGATGCTATTATGTCTATGCTTGTTAATGGTAAAGCTCAAGTTGATCCAAATAATGTTCCTTTAGCCTCTTTGGTTTCTCAAGAAGAGCATGTTGATGTGAACTTTATTAGAAATAATAATTTTAACAACAATGCTTATAGAAATAATTTTGGTGGAAACAATTATAAGCCCTATCCTCCTAATAATGGTTATGTTAATTCTTATGGCAACTCCTACAATAGTAATAAAAGCTCTACCTTTGATCTTGAAAACATGCTTTGAGAATTTATTAGCACACAAACTGCTTTTAATAAATTTGTTGAGGAAAAATCTTGGTAAAATAGATGTTCTTGCCTCTAAAGTAGATAGCCTTGCTATTGATGTTGATTTTCTAAAACTGAAGGTTTTGCCACAAGATGTTAAACAAAATAAAACTTTGAATGCCATCCAAGTTCAAATAGATAATAATGTTAGGTTGATGGCTAAATTACATGCTAGGTGGGAAAGAGAAGAAGAACTAGCTAAAAAGAATAATATTGCTAGAGTTTGTACTATCACAACAACTAGTAAAACCGAAGTTCCAAATGCTAGTAAATCTCCTACTATCAATGGTAAAGTAGTTGGTGTTAATAAAGTCTCTACTCCTTTGGTGAAACGTGCTAAACTGCCTAAAACTGCTGAAACTACTTCTGATAAAAGTGCTGAAATTTTTAGAAGTGTGGGAGATAATGGTTCCATTACTTTTGATGATAATACTATTGATTTTGATAATTGCAACATCTCTGAAGTTATTATCTTTCTACAAAATCTTGCTAGAAGTCCCAATGCTAGTGCCATGAATATGGCCTTTACTAAACATATTACCAATGCTCTCATAAAAGTTAGGGAAGAAAAGTTGAAACTTGAAACATCTATTCCTAGAAAATTAGATGATGGTTGGGAGCCAATCATTAACATAAAAGTAAATGATTTTAATTGCAATTCTTTGTGTGATCTTGGTGCTAGTATCTCTGTTATGCCTCAAAAGCTTTATGATATGCTTGATTTGCCACCGTTGGAACACTGTTATTTGGATGTTCATCTTGTTGATAATGCTAAGAAGAAACCTCTTGGTAGAATTGATGATGTTCTTATTATGGTTAATAATAACCTTGCCCCTGTTGATTTTGTTGTTATAAACATTGAATGCAATGCTTCTTGTCCTATTGTTTTGGGAAGACATTTTCTTAGAACTGTTGGTGCTATTATTGATATGAAAGAGGGGAGTATTAAATATCAACTTCCCCTCAAAAAAGGTTTGGAACACTTTCCTAGAAAGAAGATGAAGCTACCCTTTGACTCTATTATTATATCAAAATATGATGTTGACGCTTCTTCACATGAAAACACTTGAGTTGATTTTTCTATGCCTAGCCAAAAGGCTTTAAAGAAAAGCGCTACCGGGAGACAACCCGTTTTATTTCTCTGTTTTCTTTCAGTTTTCCTTTGTTTTATTTTGTGTGCTTTCACCTGGGTGTTGTCTATTTCCTTATCAACCCCGCTGTATCTTTTCTTTTGATTTTTTGTTGAGCCAATTAAATCCACTAGTGGAAAGTTGAGCCTATATTTCGGATTTTTGCGCAGGAAACAGATTTCTGCTGTCCATTGTAAATTCCGTTAAAAATCACAAAAAATTCAAATTGACCTGAGATTCTTTTTTCTTAATCCGTAGTTATATACACAACTTTTTCTAGAAGACCACTTTTTTATTTGAGCAACAGAAGATTTTTGAAAAAATCGATCTTTACCCGTTGTTCTGTTTTTGACAGATTTCTGCCATTTATCGCATTTGCATCTTAATCTCTTTCTTTTGGTGTTCTTTTGAGAAAAAGAGTTTTGAAAGAAGTTGTGACAGTAGATAATGTGTTTTTTAGTGTTAGACTTGTGTTGAAACTGAACCATGTGAATTTCTTGTTTCAATTGCACTAACATTGCTAATGAAGATTGTGAGAATTTTGATGTGAAGGAAGTTTTCAAGGGTCAAGAGAAGAGGATGATATGATGTGATCAAGAAGAGTGAAAAGCCTAAGCTTGGGGATGCCCCGGTGGTACATCCAAGCAAATTCCAAGAATACTCAAGCGTCTAAGCTTGGGGATGCCAAGGCATCCCCTTCTTCATCAACAAATTATCAAGTCACTTCTAGGAAACTATATTTTTATTCGGTCGCATCTTATGTGCTTTACTTGGAGCGTCTTTTATTTTTGTTTTCAGTTTGCTTTTTATTTTTCTTTCATTTTGTTTTTAATTTCACAATAAGCTTGGTTGGACCCCCGACATTCTTTTATTGGAGAGTGACACGCTCCGCTTTTTCTTGAGAATACGTTCTATTCTTAGTCTCTGTTTATCTGCTGCATGTATTCAGCTCCTATTTTGCATGCATCTCTTATTAGAGCTGTTAGTTTTAGTAGTATTATTTGAGTACTCTCATGTTTTCTTGCTTAATCATAAATAGTATTTTTGTTAAAGCATGTTTTATATAGTGCTTGTTGGGAGAAACAAAAGAAGACTGCTGCTTGAAGTAGAATTTATAACAGTACTAGTAGAAACTTGTATAGAGTGTGGCTAGAACTTTTTCATGCCATGCTAAATGTTATTTTAGTTTTAAATCCTTGTGGTTATTGAGTATCATGATTAGCCTCAAATATCTGAGAGTGTTTAATATGTATTGAAAGATTCTTGAGTTGTTCTTGTCATGTTGAAAGCATAAATTTATGGTATTCTCTTTCAAATGTTTTATTTGGTTGACTTGGCGCATGCTCACACCATGTTTATGACTATGAACCAGTCACTAATAGACTCTATGATCATTTAGTTTTTGAACTTGTGATACCTCTTATGCTTTAATTAATGATGTTTATGTCAATATGCATGATTATGGCTCTTATGCTCTCTTGATTTGTCGCTCCCAGTCTTTTGCTAGCCTCCACCTATACTGAGTATGAGCTCTACTCGTGCATCCAACTCCCTAAAACCAAGTTTTCCCATTGTCTCCACCATACCTACCTACATATGGTATTTAACTGCCACTCCAAGTAAATTACTCATGTGTTACCTTTAAAACCTTCAAAATTACTCCTGCTTTATGTTCCTGTTTTTGCTCATGAGGACGTAAATAGAGAATCTTTATCTCACTTGTTGATTGGATTTCACACCCTAGACTAGTGTCTTCGTCCGCTTATCCAAATGATAGAAGAGCTGGCAGCGGGGTGCCCAACCCCAAATTAATACACACAAAATCTCTTCACTATTGTTGCCCCTGATTTATGAGTCAAAGCATAATTGTGTAAACAAAAGAGAAAGAGGAATGGCCTTCTACCCAGATGTGTCCTTCATATGGGATCCGCTCTTGTGAATCCAGTTGGCTTGTGACGTACCGTATTTTCAGTTTACCATTCGTTGACATTAGCATACATCTCCCAAAATATAGACACTCCTCCATGGTATGTGATTGTTGGCAGGCACGCGAGGATTCAGTTAGCCATGGTTTGTGAAAGATGGATGAGGGGTGTCAAACTTTTAATACTTTTTTTTAATAAAATAAAAAGCTCTAGCACATGAGTGATCTCTGCTTCCCTCTGCGAAGGTCCTTTCTTTTACTTTTATGTTGAGTCTCCATCTTCGAACTTTATGCACAGTTGAGAGAGCATTTTTGCCATTGTGAGTTCTATGTGCATTTGTCCCATAAGCATCAATAATTACTTCATGATGTGTTATTATTTGTTAAATCGGGCTTTCCATTTGGATTTGCGGGGATATTAAAAACACTTTCAAAACTAGGACGTGGGGATGTATCGGCGCTCTGCGGGTAGGTAATCGTCGAGCATTGCGCACAACGATAGAGACCGGGCAGGAGATGACCACTCCCTATTGGCGGTCCATCTCTACTCGGAGCGACTCATGGAAGAGGTGATGCAAGGGAAAGGTCGTGGTCAACCTCCATCTGCCGGCACTTCCCGGACTAGTGCTAATGAGCTGGCATTAAGAGTTGGTTGGTACATGTGGTTAAAGTTGTACACCCCTGCAGGGTTAAATCTTTTCGAAAAGCCGTGTCCGCGGTTAAGGACGACTTGGTGACGGATTCTGTGATCATAGATAACTTGAACGGAATGACTAAAACTTGTTGATAACGAATGAATGATGCCTCCTCGGAGATGCCGAGAGGGGTTACCTTGTAGCATGAGTTACCGGAACAACTTGAGGTGGTGATCTTCGAAGCAGGAGGTGCTGATATGTTTTGGTGGATTAAAAGATGATGATATCGGTAGTTGAGTAGCTTTCTCTTCTGTTTTCAAAATACTCCATGAGACGTGCTATTCCTTCCTCAATTTGGAAAACAAAGATGGCTTTACGCAAAATAACCTTCATAACTCTTTATAAAAGAAGCAGATATATAATAGGTTAACTAAGTCTTGTTGAGTACCTCCTGTACTCATGTTTGATTCAACTTGGTTCAGGTGGAGTTCCTCACATCGGCGGTGTTTCAACATGGACATCAACGAGTAGTTTGGGTTTCCCAGGTAGCAGCCTAGAATCTATGGGCTGGGACGTCGCCTTATGTTGCGGCCTCTTAGGCCTGTTTGGTTCTTGTTGATTAGCAACATACTTTGCCTTTCGTTGTCTGATGTAATGTTGGGTCGTGTGACCTCTGTTTGTAAGCTATACTCTAGTATCACCTGTTTTATACATCTTCCATATCTAGAGTGCTGCTTTGATCGGTTGTTGGTTTCGAGCTCATTGTTATACAGTTTTGGCTATGCCTGCATAGTTGTCACAGTCGAGGGGTTGTGGAGCCGATGATCCATTTCCGAGCACGCCTGCCGATGTGATTCGGCCTGGGGCTTGGTAACCCCAGTAACCCTCGATTGTTTTTGCACTTTCTGGACACATAGCATCTCTGTATAGCTTTGGTCCCGTTCCTTCAGTTTCATACGATTCGTGGACGCTTTGATATGCATGGTTGGTTATGACTAGCATGGACAAAAGGAGTAGTAGTACCGTGGTGATCCGGCCTGCATGCCGATGAATCCGGTCTTCCTGCCGTTGTTTGTTGTGGCCGGTGCTGGTAACTCTGAAGCCCTTGTGGGTCGATGACTAGGAGCGCATAATAGTATGTATACCTCTGGGTCCGGGGTCGTGACAGAAGTGGTATCAGAGCAGGACTGCCTGTAGGAAAACCTTATTTCTTGGTCGATGTTGAGTCTAGTGTTTGTGAAAACTATTTTGAACCACAAATGAATTGTGAAAAACTTCTTAGGATTCTTTTTACTCCTTACCTGGCGTCGTTCTAACTCTGGGTCACCTTACCTATTTTTATTTGAAAAGGTTTTAGTCATTCAAACCTAGGTGCCTTCTTTGGCATGGACGTTGTTTACCAAAGTTGACCTAGTGTTGAGTTCTAGATTCGTGTGTGTTCCATGTTCCGTTATCTCTTAAACTGGGAGATTTTATTTCCATCCTAGTCTCTTAGAGTTGTGTGGATTCCACATTCTCATGTTCTAGAGTCTCAAATCAAGAACCTCGAGATTTCCTTCCATCTCGAATGTATCCTTTATCCTCCACTCCAATTCTTCCAGAGTTATGTTTTGTTTTTGAAAGACACCTCGTGATTGCTACTTGTAGTGTCCTAAGGCACTTGAATAGTAGTCGCTCTTTTCTCGAGGTCTTAAACCCTTGGACTTGAACCGAATGTCCCGGAATGTGCTGAATTGCGGTGGGTTGAATCGTATGGTTTTATTACCATGTGGTGCTCACGCTATCAGTACAGGATGCTGACCTTTAACCCAAGTTCTGTTTCTTTGGATCCTGGGGAATCTGTTCCACCTCACGGTGGCTAGGCAATTCCAACTATCATAGCCATAGGTTTTCTCTTGGAATCAAAAGGATCACGACAAGTGTAATCCTTATGATTCTCATATCCTTGTTCTTGATTCAGCTATATTAGTCTTCTAGCATGGGTTTTACAAAAGAGTATCATCCAGTGCTTTCCCCATGATCTCTGGATTTTCTGGAGCATGTTCTTAATGTTTAGTTGCTTCCTACCTTTGTCCATCGCGTGGAAACCAAGTTGCATATGTGTATTGAAGTCTCTCAATGCACCTGCTCTTGTGTTCCGTTAGAACATTCCACCTTGGGAAGTAAGGAGAAACAAACTCCAGTACCTCGTCCATCCCTAGGATCAGGTCAAAGTTTTGTAATTCGCAGACTAAAGAAGTTCCATTAGCTTTTGTTCTGATCCACCTTCGAGTATCACACCCTTTTATATGAAGAGGTTGTGTTAAGTTTCATGGCCTCAATGATAAAGTGATTCTTTTACACATCTTCACTCCCCCTCCCTACAAGCTTGAATGCTTGAGAATGATGGGTATGTGCATTGATGTGTGTTTCAGATATTCCTAGAAATTTTTTTTGTTTTGAAAAATCTAAGAAACATATGTATCCTTCTTAGCACTATTGGTTACCTGGTCTCTAATTAGAATTGACCGTGTTACCAAATCCGTTCATTCTGGTGCACATTCCTGGTCAAAGAGTTAGGTTCACACCAAAGCTCTCAAGACCATATCGGATGCTTTGACAAGCAAGATCTCTTTCAAACTCCGAGACATATTGGTAGGTTGTGATATTATTGTTGTCTTACTAGAAGTATCACCAGGTTGTTACCTGACTATGATGTCTAAACAAAGGGTAATTTGAACTATTCCTTTCTCAAAGAAACTACGCTAGACACCTTGGACTAGTGGTTGAGCTTAAACAACAACTTGAAGAGTTGAAAGGCAAAAGCTCCGCCTAACTTGATCCTTTGTTAAGGGATGTCTAGTTCCCTTTGTGTTGAAGCAGGGTAGTATCCCCTTAGTGGACATGCTATCTTTCCACCCTTGATTTGATTTGGGCTTTCGTCAAATCGAGGCCAGATTCAACGACTATCTTGGTTGTGTTTCACTCATGGTGTTTTGTCGAGTACACCTTCATGTCCTTTGGTCTGACCAATCTTTTGCCTTGTTCATATATCATAAGAATCCCTCTACTTGGGGTGTTCTGATAAGGTGTTGTTGAGACTGTCGATGACATTCCTACTTATCCAAGTTGCAAGAGGTTCATGTTGAACATTTGGCATTAATGTTGGAAACATTTGAGAACCATCTTTGTGTCCTCACGAAGTTTGTGTTCTCGATGTTCGAAGTAACTTACTACGGTTCATGTGCTCATGGTGAAAGTTGTCGCCGTGGATCAGAGTAGAGTTTTCTTGTTCCCTCAGGAATAACCTCAAGTTGGTCATGCATGTGTGGACTATTCTTGAGATGGTAGGTTGTTACCTCCACTTATTTGAAGAAGTTCCCATCCACACCCAGCCACTGACTGATTACCCGTGAAAGAGAAGAAGTCTAAGAACTTTGTTATCTTTGTAATTGTCTTCCTAACAAGGACTCCGATGTGTTTCATCGCAAGTAAACCATGTAGGTGCAACCTTCTTTCGCAAGTTGATAATACATGAGTTTCGCAATCTTGCTCATCCTTTCCGAGCTTGACATTGTAGTCTATATCTTGAGAATTTGGTATATGTATCTCGTTGGTAACCAATGCAACGTCTTTGATCACACATACCGAGTATGAGTTATCAACCCACTAACCAGAGCTGAATCTCAAGCAGCAACGATGGTTGGTGTTTCCTCAAGGGTATCGACTTAGGTCCTTCTGAAAATACGGCATGTTGATGTTGTGGTTGACACAATTAGCCAGAAGACCTAATGTCATATCTCTCTTTGAATCGGTAAGAACAACCACTATCCGTGAGAATTCTTGTGTGACTCATTCTATAAGTTTTCCCTCCCCGTTCTTCCAAACCGGAGTTTAACCTTCACTCAATGGCCTAAAAAAGGTTTGTCATAAGCCTGCTATTGGTATCTAGAACATCCAGGAGAACCTGGAAGTTGATTCTTCCAATGTCTCTGTATCAAACCTCCAAACATTCTTTCCAGTGGAAACAAGTTCATCATGAGAACATCTCGTGGTGTTTTGTAAACTCCATTGATTAGCTCCCCTTTTCAAGTTGATGATACGTGAAGTTTTCATCATCTCACACATTGTGTGAATTTGTCAGTCACTTCAGCTATGAGGTCTTAACCAGGTGGTAAACGTATGCTACGTACAATCCACAATAGGAAAGAGGTTCCTCATTCCTTTCGGTGCTCCAATCCTCATTGGTTACTCATCCTTATGGTGTGACCAATAAATTCCTCCGTAACTACGGGGTTCCAACATCCTTTGGTTGCTCACCTTCTGTCGTGAAGTAGCATCCCGATCCTTGACAAGGTTTCACACAAAATTTGATCGAATGAAAGTTCCTTCATCTTCTGTGTCCACTCCGAAGAGTGAACGTGATATTGTATAAAATTTTCTCTGACGCACGATTATAGTGTATTTTTCACGTTCTACCCTGTCTATGTATATTACTTTGTGGTATCCAAGACCATTCTCACCATGTGGGTATTCTGTTTGAAGAAACCATGATGTCACAAGTTGTTTAACCTTTCTTTTCCAAAAGGGATTTAAAGTCTTTTGCAAAGATCATATTCTAAATCCCTTTCAAGACCAATCATCCGCAAACTTGAAACCTTCTCCTACTTCCTCCGTCACCTTGACGTATTTCATAGTTGCCAGCTCATGAGTTGTTTGTGAAACTGTTTTCCTGAGTTGGCCATGAGATACTCGATCTTCGTGAAGATAAATTCTTAAGAGTTCTCCCTCCTACCTAAGGTGTATCCAATGGGTTTGTTCGTAAGATCTACGGATCAACCTCTTCGAGAAGAGAATCATAAGGTTCGAGAAGATCATTCAAACCGGTGTTCCTTCTTTCTTTCTCCTTCAGGAATCTCGGGACGAGATTCTCGTAAGGGGGTAGATTTTTAACATCGCTCTTTCGCTAACAAAGTGTTGTTGTGTTGTGCTCATCTCATACATGCATGAAACAAAAATTTAATCATGTTTAAACCAATTTAAATTGTGAATTTAAATGGAATTAAGAAAATTTCCAAAAATACTACTAAATGTGGTTTTCAAAATTTTGAACTGAAAAATATTTCAATTTCACCAAAGAAAAACATGGTGAGGTTGGAAATTTTATAAGGTTTTCAAATATCATTTTTTGCAAATTTTTCTATTTGCAAAAAGGCCCTCAAAAACCGTGTTCTGTCCTGTTTTAAAAATAGAAAGGTTTTTTCTGTAATTCTTCAAAAGTCCAGGGGGTTTTCTTGGAAATGCCTGTTTGTCTTCTTCCTTCCGCAAAGAAGCAGCTCGCTGCCGCGCTGCTGTTCGCCGCCGGTGCCACGTCCTGTACCACGTTGTTCCACGAGGATAAGGCCACACAGGAGAGCGTCGTGCCTCTCTCTTTCACCCTCACGCCCTCCCTCTCTCTGTATCTCCCGAGTGTGACCGAACCCTAGCTCGTCGGCCGCCAGCTCCTCCGTCCTTCCCTTGTCCTCCTCGTCAAGTATCGGAAGCCGGGATGGCCCCAATCGCGCGAATCGGGCATTTCTTCCTCGTCTCTGACCGAGCGCCGCCGTGGCCGATTCGTCGCCGTGCGTTGCCGCCAACCCTCACCGAGCACATCTCCAGCTCCACGGTGAGCTTGGCTACCTCCCAGAACCCTCCTTGCTTCCTCCCGTGGCCGGAACCGTCGAAATCGCCGGAACCCGTCGATGCTGCCGCCTTCCCGTGCACGTCGGCTCACCGCCAGTGACCCAAACGGGTGGCGCCGCCACCTTGAGGTAGCACACGTCCGGGGCTATCCAACGAGCCCGAGGGCGCTCGATTCCATCGCCGGAATCATCGCCGGTGACCACGGCCGTGTTCAGTCGGCCACCCACTGACGTCATCGTGATATCAGCTGGCCTCACCTGTCATGTTTTCAAATTAAAACAATTAATAAAAAGAAAATGAATTGACATGTGGGCCCCACCTTTTTAAAATTACAAAAAATGATAAAAAATTGTAAAATTAATATCTTCATTTCTGTTAATCAAAAAATAAAATAAAAATATGGTTTTGATCAGAAATCTATTTCCAACCCAAATATGTCATTTCCTCACATGTTTGACAAAGTTGAAAATGGAACATTATTTTAATCTTGTTTAATTCAGTTAAAATGGAGAAAATAAGTTTTTATTCAATAAAATCAGAAAATTAAAAGTTATATACCAAATTGCTCAAAATGACAAATGCAATCCATTTATGATGTTTTAAAACCCATTTGAGCAAATTAAATTGTACCCACTTGCAGAATCGTCCGAAACACCCTCCGAGGTCCATTTCGGGGCTAATTTCAACATAATTGCATAACTGCCATACAAACCCTAGCAACCCATCGAGCATGTTTAGGCTTTCGCTGAAGTGCATTAACTTGCTAATGCATACATATTGTGCATTGCATCGATGCCATGTTTGATTGTTGTTCCTCTTTTCGGTGTTATTTCTCCTCGGTAGAATGCGACTCCGAAGAGAAGGCCAACAATGCTATTCAACAAATACTTGATCCTAACCGACAGGTCAAGCACTTATCCCTGAAGCCTTCATTTGGTTTTCTTGAAGCAAGGCAAGTATAACCTCTTATCTTCCCATATATGATTACGGAGGACTTTTGATTCTCGTACATTGCACTCGATTCCAATGTATCTTGTGTCAGTAGTTAGAGTTCTCCTATATATTGCATAACCTAAATATCCTGATCCACTACTCCTAGCAGCTATAGGTTTTCTTGTGTGTGTCGCCAAAGCCTGAAATATCCTGTGCTTAGTCATACATGCTTGTTATCTCTGCTCCATCCGGTTGATGAATCAGAGTTCTAATGAATCTAGTATGATAGGATGTTGTGGAAAGTTAAGAGAACTTGTTTAACATGATTTAAAGGTGTGGATGACGAGACCACAGAGGGTCTCTGGTGGTTGTATCATTCATGCCCCTAGGAGCGAGTTCTCATCTTCGAGCCAAGACTGAGCGTGCATCCACACAGGGCTTGGATTCCCCTCGGTCTCAACTTGCCTAGTTTGTTCCATGAGTCGCCTAGTTCGGGCTTTCCATTTGGATTTGCGGGGATATTAAAAACACTTTCAAAACTAGGACGTGGGGATGTATCGGCGCTCTACGGGTAGGTAATCGTCGAGCATTGCGCACAATGATAGAGACCCGGCAGGAGATGGCCACTCCCTATTGGCGGTCCATCTCTGCTCGGAGCGACTCATGGAATAGGCGAAGCAAGGGAAAGGTCGTGGTCAACCTCCATCTGCCGGCACTTCCCAGACTAGTGCTAATGATCTGGCATTAAGAGTTGGTTGATACGTGTGGTTAAAGTTGTACACCCATGTAGGGTTAAATCTTTTCAAAAAGTCGTGTCCGCAGTTAAGGACGACTTGGTGACGGATTCTGTGATCATAGATAATTTGAACGGAATGACTAAAACTTGTTGATAACGAATGAAGCATGCCTCCTCGGAGATGCCGAGAGGGGTTACCTTGTAGCATGAGTTACCAGAACAACTTGAGGTGGTGATCTTTGAATAACGAGGTGCTGATATGTTATGGTGGATTAAAAGATGATGATATCAGTAGTTGAGTAGCTTTATCTTTTGTTTTCAAAATACTCCATAAGACGTGCTATTCCTTCCTCAACTTGGAAAACAAAGATGGCTTTACGCAAAATAACCTTCATAACTCTTTCTAAAAGAAGCAGATATATAATATGTTAACTAAGTCTTGTTGAGTACCTCCTGTACTCATGTTTGCTTCAACTTGGTTCAGGTGGAGTTCCTCACATCGGCGGTGTTTCAACATGGACATCAACGAGTAGTTTGGGGTTCCTAGGTAGCAGCCTGGAATCTATGGGCTGGGACGTCGCCTTATGTTGCGGCCTCTTAGGACTTTTTGGTTCTTGGTGATTAGCAACATACTTTGCCATCCGTTGTCTGATGTAATCTTGGGTCGTGTGACCTCTGTCTGTAAGCTATACTCTAGTATCACCTGTTTTATACAGCTTCCATGTCTAGAGTGCTGCTTTGATCGGTTCTTGGTTTCGAGCTCATTGATATACAGTTTTGGCTATGCCTTCATAGTTGTCGCAATCGAGGGGTTGTGGAGCCGATGATCCAATTCCGAGCACGCCTGCCGATGTGATTCGGCCTGGGGCTTGGTAACCCCAGTAACCCTCGATTGTTGTTGCACTTTCTAGACACATAGCATCTCTGTATAGCTTTGGTCTCGTTCCTTCAGTTTCATACAATTCGTGGACGCTTTGATATGCATAGTTGGTTATGACTAGCATGGACACAAGGAGTAGTAGTATCGTGGTGATCCGGCATGCGTGCCGATGAATCCGTTCTGCATGTCGTTGTTTGTTGTGGCCGGTGCTGGTAACCCTGAAGCCCTTGTGGGTCCATGACTAGGAGCGCATAACAGTATGTATACCTCTAGGTCCGGGGTCGTGACACACAACATGTAGCATTACAAATAGATGATCTCGATCATGTGAGGAAGCTCACGAGATCTAAACACGAGGCATAAAGTGGAGAGTACAACCATCTAGCTACTGTTATGGACCCGTAGTCCAGGGATGAACTACTCACGCATCACTCGAAGGTGGGCATGGTGGTGTAGACCCCTCCTGTGATGAATTCCCCTCCCGGCAAGCTACCGCGGAGAGCTCTAGAACTCTCCGGATCTCGGGTTGGCGATGACGGCGGCCTCGGGTGTGTCTCGGGAAAAAGTGGTATATCTTTAGGGTTGACGTATCGGGGGGAATAAATAGGCGAAAGGGCGATGGTGGTGGATGCCTGAGGGGCCCACACCACCCCCAGGCGTGGCCAGGGGGCGCGCGGCCCTATGGTGTGCCCCCTGTGGCCCCCTCTGGGCCTCTTCGTTACTCCGTGGAACCTTCAGGATTCTAAGACTTTCGGACTTCAAATTTTCCAATTCCGAGAATATTTCCAGAACAACTTTTCTGAAACTAAAAACAACAGAAAACGGGGAACTGGCTCTGTGGCATCTTGGCAATAGGTTAGTCCCAGGAAATCGATAAAAATGACATAAAGTGTAAGGAAAACATGTAGCATAAGGCATGAAAACAACATGGAACATCAAAAATTATAGATAGGTTTACGACGTATCATGGTCTCCCAACAAGCGTGTGATCATGTCAGCATCAATGCTCTATAAATAAAGAAATTTGAATTTCAACTGCAAGGCGTGATTGGATGTTGATCTAACTGAATCCAGCCTTCTTGAGCTAGCAAATTGGCGTGTGACTAGGGTGCTCTGCTTGGTGTTGCTGCCTGGGGATTAATTGTGTGTCATCTACTCTCTTTCCCATGTATAGTGTGTGTTTGCCATCTATGTAATTACTTGTGTTAACCCTTCTCCGTGTTTTTAGATTTTGCCTTATGGTCATCTCTAGCGTGTGGCTAGGGTGCTCTGCTTTGTCTTAATATACTGAAGCATAGATCGCTACGTTCAGTCAAAAAGCGAGTAACCCAATATTGAGAGGAATATAGGGTGGCATCACAAATCATGTGATTAAGATAGAGATATGGTAGGCGGAGGAGGATATTCCGACGGATTGAGGAGGATGAGTGGCTAAGATGGAAAACCGCCAAGTTTAATATGGTGGAACACAACTACGTTGGAAGGTCAAAGGATATAGAGATGACGAGTCAACTTTTGTTAAAAAAATTGACTCATATAGATGACTTCCGGGGTACAAACAAGTTTAAATCTGCTTTTAAGGATCTCGATGAAAGAAACATGCAATAGCAATAATGCACTAACGCTGCAACAAAGTTGGGCTGACACGTGGTTATATCCCTCGTCCAGATGGTAATGTCAAAAGTGTTTTTGTGGCGCGTAATGGTTCTCGGTGAAACAATATTGTGAAAGTATTTCTCGGGTTCTTCTGCCACCTTAGTGATTAGCTATTTGACGGTAAAATGATATCTCGAAAATTATGCATACACCAACTTTGCCCCGGTTGAAAATATCAACAATGATGGGTTTAAATCTAAAATTTAGCTCGGAACTTGTAGTGTTCCCACATTTTAAATAATGCAAGAACATAGGTGTTACTTTGCTAGTCCCTGGATCAATTGCTAGCACCATAGTACAAGATGAAATATCATGCAAATGCCACAAATTCTATTACATCACAAGATCCAGTCTTTTCAAAAAAAACATTACAACTTGCATAGTCTCAGAAGACTAGTGGGATACAAAGTATTACAGTGGAAACATAGAACATCATTGAGCCTCATATTATTCATGTGCGACAAGCAAAACATGTTGGCGGTAGACTCGAGATCCTAAACGAAATCCTCACTTGTCTTCAGATTCGTCTACAGGATGGAATATGCAGCCACAAGGGGTCAATATAATTTAATGTATTGGCAATTAACACTATGGTGGATATAAAATGGAAATACGATATCTACGTGAGTATTTGGCTTGGTGGAGCTTGGCTACCTGGAGAAAGCCAGTTTTGTCCTATAGTCTTTTATAAAACAAATTCATCCTTTAGATAAGAACAATGTGGATTTCCTGCGCTACATTATGTGTAAGCATTACCATAAATGTTATATCAACTACAAAAGTTGTGGAGTTCTTGTGCAACCTTGTTAGATTACATCGCCACATAAAAACATGGACATGTGATTTCCTGTGTCACCTTGCTGGTAAGCATCACCACTAATGTGGGTTTCCTGTGCTACCTGGTTATCATCACCACTACTACATATTTCGTCCCATATTCAACCACCAATTTTATTATGAAAAGAGATGATGAGATTCTTCCGTCATTCCTTGTCCAGCTTCTCATAGTTGTTCGTAACCGGGGACACAACTAAGATCTTAGTTTGTTGACTCTACAGAGTTTGTGCACTTTCACCTTGAGACTCAAATCATTCCAAACATCCTATACAGCTAGAGTGCATTAAGCAAAGTAGAAGATTGAGATGAGATCTTTCATAAGAAATTCCACCACCGACTGGCTTGACCCGTCCCAACCTACACTTTCTACATCTGCTTGTCAAGCACTTGGTGAGTTCATTCAACTTATTTGATCAAGACAGAGCCCATATAACTAAAGGCTGCACTGGAAGCTATCTAAACTTGGAAGACATCACAATCCCTTTGTTCTTGGGTAACATTCCTCAAGTGAACAACTCAGGTTTTACCCCTGAGGAGACACCCAACTTTCAACAACCAAAACAACCAATCCACCCAGGTGGTTCATTAAACTTAGTAATCTTATTCTTAACATCTACATAAAAGTTTGATGAGGATAGCTAAGAAATTCTACTAAGTTCAATGTTCTCTACACTATCAAGGCAATAAGGATGGCTACACACTACTTGGGACAATAACATAGCATAATATTTTACAAAATATTTTCCTATCATGCATGCTACTCAAAAGTTCTAATGCATATAGGAAATAATAGGTAGTTTATGATGAGTCACTTGCCTTGTTGAAGTTTGTGTAGAGGTGCACTCTCTTCACAACTAGATCGTTTGTCTTCGTACAATCTAAACAAATCGAACAAATAACAATAAATCAACCATTCACATACAAATGACAAAACATAACAATGAACAAACTTAGTCAATGGTCTTCCAAGCTAGTTGCGATAAGGAAAGGCTAAGGTCTATCACAATAATTTAGTTTACTAAGGAAACTATTGTGATTCGGTTAAAGGTCTACCAAAAGGGACATTGGTTGGTAAAGTTCAACTTTGCAATAATTCCCACTTGATTTGGCAAAGGAATTGTTCTAGGGATTAATGGTTTGACAAAAACAAATTAGATATTAATCTACTTGAACAGGTGGTATGGTTGCTCCAAGGCTTCACGTTATTGATCTTCTTGATGATCATGTTCAGTCTTCCCATGTAGCTTCCTCCTCGGTGGGGTGACTCCATTGCTTCTTGTAGAAATTCATGGTTTTTGCTTAAGCGTTTTGAAGCAGACAAGGTTTACATGAATCCACTAAAAGGTTTTAGCACTAGGGATCTAACATGTTCACACTTATGGATTTTTTGTGAAAGGTCTTGAGTCAAAGTCTTATATTTTCTTCTCATTCTTCCAAGTACTTCTTCAGTTCTTGATAAACGGATAGTATGGGCACCTAGAGGGGGCGAATAGGTGCTAGGACCAATTTTAATTTTCTTCAAATTAAGGCTTGGCACAAAGGTAAATTCTATAGATTATGCAACTAAGGTGAATTTACCTATATGACAAGAACAAAAATAAACACAATACAAGTACAAAGTAAACAGGAGGGAACGAGGTAACCGATAAAAGAAGCACGCGAAGACACGATGTGATCCCGAGTTCCTCCTTGTTAAGGGAGTACGTCTCGTTGGAGGGGTGTGAGTTTCGCCACGAAGGCATACTCAACGCCACAAAGGCCTCACCCTATTCTCTGATGAACCCCACCAAAAAGACCTAGTACACCTTCCACTATTGATCCACTTTTAGGCGGGAGTCGGGTCCTTTACAACAAGGCTTGGGGCACACACCCACAACCAAATCGGGGGCTCCCAAGAATCTCCAAGAATCACCAAAAGTAGAAATGAGGTCTAGGTTTTCCACACAAGGAAACCCTAGACTAGTTCCCCTCAAGCAAATGAGGGGGGAATGGAAAACCGGTTGGTGAAGATGTAGATCGGGGCGTTCTCTTTCAATCCTCCGAATATCAACAATTTTGGGTGGATGGATTGGGAGATCTAGCAAAGTGGGTGAGCTCTATTAATGGAGCATTCAATTCTGGACGAGCTGACTCTAGGAAGAAGAAGGAGAGGGGGTATTTATACCCTTAACCCAATTTCTAGTCGTTTAAAGAAATCCTGCGAATGTCACACCGGAGACTCTGGTGTAAAGGCCGGAGACTCCGGTCTGAAAAGTATCCAAACTAAGCCTCGGACCGGAGACTCCGCACTGGTGGGATGGAGACTCCGGACAGTCTCCGGACTGATGCCAGCGGGTGACACCAGCTTCACTTGTTGTAGAAAATTCTTCAAGGCCGGAGACTCCGGCGTGGCTGGAGACTCCGTGGAGTTTCCGACAAATCTGACAGGGGGATGCTAACCCGGTATGCCAAGCTCTGAGGAATAACCCGGCCCAAAGGATGGTGTGCAGGATTCGGCTAAGAATAAAGAAGCTTGTGAAGGCCCAAACTTGTGGGCTTAACGGCCCGGGTTATGGGTTATTGTAAAGGAAAGTTATGGTTAGTGCGCCGTGTCCAGATAGGATCCGAAATATGCCTTGCCGAATAAGCTAGGGGGTACGGGTGCTTTATAAACCGACCCCCAGGTATAGTTTTAGGTAGAGATCTAAGAACCCTAGCAATATCGCGTGGTATCGAGCATCCAGTGTAAACCCTAATCGAATTATCATATCGAGAATAGAGATCCGGCGACTTCGATTGCCGGCTATCAGATCAAATTGCACCATGTCTTCCCTTGAGCTAAACCCTCTCCCAAACGCCTGTGTCGACTTGCCCCAAGATCAGTTACCCCAGGTAATATCTGCCGTGATTATCCCACGACAGTTGGCGCCCACCGTGGGGCCTGCGTCCAAAGGTGTTTACATCACGGGAGAAGCTTGGAAGAATATGGAGAATCTTGTCATTGGCGAAATCTACGTCGACCACGAAGGAGAAAAGATGGTGGACGATTCCGGCTGGGGGCCAGAGTCGGATCACCTCGAGTCCGGATCTAT
Source organism: Alopecurus myosuroides (assembly GCA_028641055.1). Lineage (NCBI taxonomy): Eukaryota > Viridiplantae > Streptophyta > Magnoliopsida > Poales > Poaceae > Alopecurus > Alopecurus myosuroides. Next base: position 212,142,968 of record CM054059.1, read on the forward strand.
ATTGACGATCGGCCGGATCAACATCTTCATCGGCACGGTACGAACGGCTAATTTAAAAGGACAATATCATGTGCATACTACAGGAACTTCTAGCAGGAACAAAGAGACGTCAAAGCAAGCGGCAAATTCGGTTTCATCGGCCGCGCCGGGATATCTTAGATGGGCAGAACAAGAGATAACGTGGAGTAGAAGAGATCATCCGGAAAAAGTAGAGCGTCCAGGAGTCTTGGCATTGGTGGTTGCTCCACATGTTAATGGTTACGAATTGAAGAAGGTCCTGATGGACGGTGGAAGCAGCATCAACATCCTTTATTGGGAAACCTTCTTACGGATGAGTCTCAAAGAGTCTCAGTTACAAAAAAGTTCGACAATCTTTCATGGGATCGTGCCAGGTCACTCGGCGAGCCCCGAGGGAAGAATCACCTTGGAAGTTGCTTTTGGAGAATCGACGGATAATTATCGAGTTGAGTGGCTCACGTTCGAGGTGGTCAAATTGCGCAGTCCTTACCACGCACTGTTTGGGAGGCCGGCTTACGCCCAATTCATGGCTAGGTCGTGCTACGTGTATTTGCAGCTGAAAATCCCGGGTCCTAAACGGACCATCACTATACATGGGAACCGGGATGTAGCGGCCGAGTGCGACGAAGGAGATTCAGTTATGGCCGAGCAGGCATGCAGGAAGGAAGAGCTCGAGTATTACCGGTCCCAAGTAAATCCGGACGATAGAACAGCCTTGAAAAAGCCTAATACTGAGGATGAGAGAGCAAAATTCAAGGCAGCGCAAGACACCAAGAAGATAGATTTTGTCGAAGGGGATTCTACTAAGCAGTTTACCATAGGGTCTAACCTGGGAAAAGAGCAGGAGGGAGCGCTTGTGGAGTTTATTCGCTCGAATGCAGATGTGTTTGCCTGGACACCTAGCGACATGCCGGGTATCCCTACAGAATTGGCTGAACACAGTTTGCATGTGGATCCCAAGTCCAGGCCCGTGAAACAAGGTTTGAGGAAAATGAATGAGGAAAGAAGGAAGGCTATAGGCGAAGAGATCGCTCGGCTATTGGCAGCCGGCTTTATCATGGAAGTATTTCACCCGGATTGGTTGGCTAATCCGGTTCTGGTGATGAAAAAGACCAACGAGTGGAGGATGTGCATTGACTTCACGAGTCTCAACAAACATTGCCCAAAGGATCCGTTCGCGCTGCCAAGGATAGATCAGATTATAGACGCAGTAGCTGGAAGCGATCTGTTATGCTTCCTGGACGCATATTCCGGGTATCATCAGATTAAGCTCAAAAGGGAGGATTAGGAGAAAACATCATTCATAACCCCTTTTGGGGCCTTTTGTTATAAAACTATGACGTTTGGGTTGAAGAACGCTGGCGCAACTTACCAACGGTGTATTCAAAAGTGCTTTGAGGACCAAATCGGACGTAACGTCCATGCCTATGTGGATGACGTGGTCATCAAGACTAGGAAGGCGGAGACATTCATTGACGATCTAAAGGAGACGTTCAAAAACTTGAGGAGGTACCAGATGAAGCTTAACCCGACAAAGTGCGTGTTTGGAGTTCCAGCTGGGAAATTACTCGGCTTCATAGTTTCCGAGAGAGGAATCGAGGCAAATCCGGATAAAATCAAGGCCATCCAGAATCTGAAAAAACCGGAAAATTTGAAGCATGTTCAAAAGCTCACGGGCTGCGTAGCAGCCTTGAGTCGATTCATATCCAGACTCGGAGAAAAAGCAATACCATTGTACCGGCTCTTGCGGAAATCAGATAAGTTCGTGTGGGATCAAGAGGCAGACGAGGCATTTGAGGCACTAAAGAAGCAGTTATCTGAAGCACCAGTACTAGCGGCGCCGGGTCCTAAAGAACCTATGTTATTATATGTGGCAGCTGGCCCCCGAGCCAGCAGTGCAGTAGTTGTCGTGGAATGCCAAGAGGATGGGAAAGGATACCCGGTTCAGAGGCCGGTTTATTACGTCAGCGAGGTATTATCAGAAGCAAAGCAGCGCTATCCACATTGGCAAAAGTTGGTGTTCGGGGTCTTTATGGCCAGCCGGAAGTTGAAGCCGTATTTCCAAGAACATCCCATAACAGTGGTTAGTTCAATACCAATGTCGGATATCATCAGAAACTCGGACGCGACGGGAAGAATAGCCAAATGGGCGATAGAGATGGGGGATTATCATATCAACTACGAACCCAGGTCAGCAATCAAATCTCAAGCTTTAATTGATTTCGTTAACGACTGGACACATACAGGCATGACTGCAACGGTTCCAAATTCCGAGTCATGGATCATGCACTTCGACGGATCAAAGCAGTACGAGGGATCAGGAGCTGGGGTGGTGCTAACATCACCCAAAGGAGACAAATTGAGTTACGTGCTACAAATTCACTTCGACTGTTCCAACAACGTGGCCGAGTATGAGGCCCTATTGCATGGCTTAAAGGTAGCCAAAGAGATGAACATCAAGAGGATACGATGCTTCGGAGATTCGGACCTTGTGGTACAGCAGGTGTCAGGAACGTGGGATAGAAAGGACGCAATTATGGCAGCATACCGCAGGGAAGTTGATAGGGTTGCAGGATGTTTTTCCGGGTATGAGGTGGAGCATATAGACAGAAGAAAGAATGAGGCAGCCGACGCCCTCGCCAGACTCGGCTCGCGCAGAGAGCCGGTTCCGCCTAACGTTTTCCTGGACGAATTATGGCGACCATCAGTTAAAATCGAGTCAGAGGAGGAATTGGCAAATCAAGACCCGGATTCAGGACTCGTGGCCACTGTACGTACTATTCCCGAGTGGACAGAGCCGTTTTTGGCCTACCTATCACGAGGCGAGTTACCACAACAGGAGGTATTAGCAAGACAAATTTTGAGGCGAGCAAAGGGATATTCTATCATCAATGGGGAATTGTACAAGAGAAGTGCAGCAGGAGTCTTTTTGCGCTGCGTAGCGCCGGAAGAAGGCAGACAGATTCTCAAGGAAATCCATGAAGGCGACTGTGGACATCATGCGTCCACAAGGTCTCTTGTGGCTAAAGCTTATCGACACGGGTTTTTCTGGCTCACGGCCCTAGCGGATGCGGAACGATTGGTAGCAAGGTGTGACGGATGTCAAAGGTACGCTCGCCAAACCCATGCACCGGCTATGGAGTTGCGGACTATCCCGTTAACTTGGCCGTTTGCCGTCTGGGGTATGGACATGGTTGGCCCCTTTCATATGTCACCATGCGAGAAGACACATCTTTTGGTGGCTATTGATAAGTTTACCAAGTGGGTTGAGGTTATGCCAGTTACTAATTGCGAAGCAGCTACATCAGTCAAGTTCCTGAAAAGGATTATCTACCGGTTCGGGTACCCCCACAGCATAATTACTGACAATGGAACCAACATGTCCCTTGGTGAGATGGAGAAGTTTTGTGGCAACAATGGAATCCGGCTTGATGTGGCATCAGTGGCTCATCCCCAGGCCAATGGACAAGTGGAGAGGGCAAACCAAGAATTGCTTCGCGGATTAAAACCACGATTGCGAGTTCCCTGTGTCAGGGCTGCTGGTGCATGGGTCGAAGAGCTTCCTTCTGTGGTTTGGGGTATCAACACTACACCTAACAGATCCACTCAGATGACACCCTTCTTCATGGTCTATGGTGCGGAAGCAGTGTTACCAAGTGACATTATTCACGATTCGCCTAGAGTATCAGCTTACGTCGAAGTAGAGAACGAAAAAACCCGGCAGGACGCCGTAGATATGTTAGAAGAGCAAAGAGAACAAGCTCTGGAAAGATCAGCCATATATCAGCAAGATCTACGGAGGTATCATAGCCGGCGTGTGAAGACCCGGGTATTCCAGGAAGGAGACTTGGTTCTGCGTCTGGTACAGTCAAACGAAGGAAAACACAAATTATCACCACCATGGGAAGGACCATTTATCATAAGCCGGAGCCTGCATAACGGATCATATTATTTGATAGATGTAAGGGAAGAGTCGGCTACAGTCAACAACACCGCACACACCACTTCATCTATGCAAGAAAGAGATAGACCATGGAACGTGGCTCAGCTGCGTCCGTATTATACTTAGTAAAGACTATATTGGCAAGTGGAATTGCACGATGTAATAGGCAGCAGGTTTTCTGACGTACTCTTTTCCTATCCAGGGTACCTTTGGGGACTGGACGGGTTTTTAATGAGGCGGCTTGCTGACCTACATTTTTCATATCAAGTAAAGAGATGGTTATCAAGAAAAGAGATGGTTGTTATCAGTTTTTCATATCAAGTAAAGAGATGGTTATCAAGAAAAGAGATGGTTATTATCAGGTTATGTATTCTCAGTACGATGCGTATATCTAGGTCTTGGGGGCTGGTCGCTTAAATAGCACAGTTACAAACTCAAAGACCCGGCCATGATGCCTATGAGTTATAAGGGCCGATTACTTGCAAACGAGTACGGCTACAATCTTATAACCGGACAAAGAAGTCCAAATTTCTTGGCTATTCTTACTTAAGCTCGATGTGACTCGCATTAAAGTGGCATGATTTGTTCGCTTACGTTGGCAGTTAGTCATGAAACCCGACGGGGATTGGCTGGCTACGTCTTCGTATTGATGTAACAACATGGTATCCACGCGAAAGCCGGCTTACAGTACAAGATAGTCAAAAGGGTCATCTAAACCACAAGTTATGCAGAGTACAAGGCTGAATAGCTGGAAACTCAACGACTATTAAGCATAACTTCAACACCTATGTGAAACAACTCGTGGATCTTTGTGAAAATAGCAATAAGCATTTTGTTCCCTTTTCAAGATCAAGTGTTCTAGACTCGGCAATCCGGGCCCGGTAGCTTGAAATCTTGAAAAGAGAAAAACTGGCTTACTTGTATAGTTGCAAAAATCCAAATATCCGAGTCTTGGGGACTTGGGGACTTCAAAGCAAAATCCGCTTGTCAATACCCATGAGACCCGGAAATTGAGTTTTCACAAAAGGAACAATAAATACAACCAGATATCGAGAACAGATGAGGTTAAACTTAAAAAGGCCGGAACAGGCATCGAGTATATCAAGGCCTTAGCGTGCATTACAAAATCCTGGTGAAAAAATATCAAAGGTGCACAGGTGCACCGCCCAAAATATGACTGTTTAAAAAAGTATGTCGACTGACTGGCGCTTAAGAAGAGGCATTGGAAACCATATATCACTCGGCGTCCATCTTGGCCTTACCCTTGCCATCATTAGTGGTAGCAGCAGCACCCGGATCAGCGGTACCAGCCCCTGCAGGGGGCGGAACAACTGGTGTTGAGGCAGCAGGAGCAGAGCCGGCTTCAGCTTGCTTCTTGGCCGCCTCTGCCCTTATCGCAGCAGCTTCCTCCTTCCACCGAGCCAGCATGTCATACGGCTCAGGAAGATCCGACTTAATTACTTTATCGGCAGAATCATATGCGGGAACAAGTATGTTAACATCCAGTTCATCAGCAATTACGCTGGCTGGGTAACAGACCTCCTTCTGGACGGCCTGAAAATCCTTTACTGAAAACTTGGATCCGTCAAGCTTGAACTCTGGGAAGCCGCCCATAAGCCTCGCTAGCTCGAGCTTGGGGAGATAAGCTTTCGCAAGTCCAAGCCCCCGGGTCACTCCAACCCGGCAAGATGAGCGCTTCCAGTGCCGAATCCACTCGGGAACAGTGGATAGAGCGTCCAACAGCCTTTTCAGATCAACATGTCCTCTACCCGGACAGCGCAACTCGTCAAGGACCCATCTGGTTCCGGCACATAGCTGCCGGATAACACTCTTTATGGTTTTCAGCTTGGCAATGTCATCTTCATCCGGCATGGCTTCGTCCGGGCCTGAAGTAAAATGAAGATATAAGTTGGAAATTTTTTGCTGTTTGTCAAAAGGATAAACCCGGAGAAGGAAGCGTACCAAGCAAAGAACGATAGGTATCAGATATTTCGACGGAAAGGCTTGTCAGGTCATCTTCGGCTTGGTGAGCCCTTCTTCGGTACTTCTTCATTAATTGCCTATTCCTCCTGGCTTCAGCCTCGGCTGCTTCACGTAAAGATATCTCCTTTTCAATGAGCTTGGCGGCGTCCGCAAGTTTCTCCTCGTATTGAGTCACGAAGGACTGCACGGATGTTAAAAAAGCATTAGTCAGGTAGAAGAGCACAGTTATCAGTCATTGGCATAATAAAAGTCCCGAGCAAGTCATGAATGAACTCACTCAGAACTTGGGGACTGGACAAGGGTACAAGCAATATTAATCGAATTTACCTTGTGTTTGGTTATTAAATACCCCAGGATGTTTTCCTCGTTAGCCCTTAAGGTGCGCAGAGTTTCCAGCATCTGGGCAAAAGTTAACTCCTCGGAGCGAGTCCCGGAAGAGCCGGCAGTTTGATCATCTGGTAGGGGGGTTCTCCTCGCATTTGGAGTGGAGACTCGGACAGTCTGAGTGTCCGGGTTGGGAGAACTCATCCTCGTATCTAGAATTTCTATCTCTTCGTCTACTGGTTCCGATAAGGAAGGAGATCCGACGGTTTGGGAAAGTGGATTGTTCAGAGGGCCTTGTTCCCGGTTAGTTGTTGCATCACCACCAGTTGCGGCGTCTGCATCGTCAGTCGGCTTCTCCACCTGTAGGTTATCCGTTTCTGTGTTTTCCGGGTCACTGACGGTGACTTGAGCGCTGAAGGAAAGATGAGAAAAGGGAGTTGTTAATGATGACGGCGGCTTGAATGAAAGTTCGTCAGATGCAAAAAGAAATAATGTAGCAAAAACTTACCCGGCATTTACGGTGTAATCCGGTGGGAGCTCGCCACTGGAAGAAGATGAGGTCTTCGCAGGAACCACTAGTGGAACCCGGAATTGCCCGGCACGTGGGTGGTTAGGAGAAGGGTGGCGCTGAGGAGAGTTGGAAGAGCGAGATGGAGGAGCACTGCCACGAGGGACCGAGGGGGCGGAGATGCCCGGGTTAAGGGGATCTTCACCTGGGGAGCTCCGAGTTACTCTGCGCTTGGCTGGGAAAGAATCCTTCAAGCATGACGAATTTGATAATTGATGGTTAAGTCGTCGCATGACGTCAAAGGAGTAAGGTTCAGAGGATAATGAGGAAAAAGGAACCTTGGACACTGTCCCCCTGCCTTTCCTCTTGGCCCCGACTGTTGCCTCTGGGTCAGACTCGGTTCTCTCCGGGTCGTCTTCATTGTTTCCACCCTCGTCCTCTAGCCCTGCGAACCAGGTGTGTATTCATTGGAAAAAAGACAGACGAGAGGAAAGTAATGCAAGTAAAAATATGCAGATCCTGAGTGAGTACCTTCACTATCGTCAGCCGCCTCGTCCTCCTCTTCCGGGTCTCTGGAAGGGGGGAGTGGTTCAACTCTCCAGAAAGGGTCATCAGCCTGAGGTAAAAAGATAAGATTAAGGCTTAGAAGCAATATCGAGTTGAAATATGGAAACAAGTTATGAGCGCCGGGTATTACCGCTGGAGCTGGATTTTCCCGGGTAAACGGGGGTAACCCGGCGATGTCCTTTATCACCTCCAGTTTCTCCGCCAAGAAGCCCTTGATGGTCTTTATAGTATCACCGGTCGCAAAGCTCTTGGTGGAGTAGCGGAGTGCGTCTGTGGTGTGCCCCGAATACTCGCGCATCAATTTGGTGCGAACGGAATTAGGTTGGATTCGGAAATCGACCCAAGTTTTTATTAAATTGAGCCCTAGGAGGCCTTGGGCTGAGAGAATGGCTATCTTGGCTAGCGAAGGAAGGATTGCCTCCCTGTCTGAGTCTGATGCGAAGGCATTGAAAGACTCGGAGGGCTTGAGGGGGGTCTCTGAGTAACCCGGCAGCTTCTTTTCGCTCTCGGGGGAGGTATCGTGGCAGTAAAAGAAAGATAGCTGCCAATGTTTAACGTGGGAGTGCAGGTTGAGGGTTGGCATCAAAGAATTCTTACGGCGTTGGATGGATACCCCGCCGCAAGTGAGAAGCGCTCCGTCGCCGCTTTCGCGGCACGGCTTGCACTGGAATAACTCAATGAAAAGAGTCAGACTCGGTGGCATGCACAAGTACGACTCAGATAGAACAATGAAGTGGGTAATGTTCAACATGGAGTTGGGCCCTATGTCGAACACCCGGAGTCCATAATGATCTAAGACCTCCCTAAAGAAAGGATGACCCGGAGGACGAAATCCTCGGGTCACGTGGTCAACAAAGCAGATTACCTCGTTTTCTTCGGGGGTGGGACGAGTCTCATTACCAGGCACCCTCCAGTGGATGTCTTTTTGAGAAGGGAGGGTTCCTAATTCGGCTAACTCGTCCAATTTGGCTTTCGTGGTTGTGGAACGCCCCCAGTTGGCGGATATGGTTTGGGTGGTCCTCGCTGGAGCCGGTTGTTTTCCTTGTCGCTTGGGAGCCATGGGGCCAGCCTGCAAAACACAAAGAGAAGAGGCGTGTGAAATAAGACCCGGGAATGCTGAAATATCCGAGTATAAAGGTATCAAGAAGGTACGAAGCTGAGAACTGTCCGGGTATTGAGCGCACTTGTGGAAATTGTTGGTCACTTACGTAGGGAAAGGTATTTGGGGATGACGGATGGTTGCCCATATTTATACCGCAAATGAAATAGCTGGAAAAGGAGGGTTTTTTCGGGTGTTAATGCAATAAGCGGAAAATTGAGGAGGAACGGATCTAGATGGAAATGCTTGCGGATGATTTTTAAGTAAAATTGGTAATCGATGACGGTTGGAGGATCATTTGTGACTATAGGGCAGATGATTAAAGGAGTTGACAAGCATCGAATCGATCTAGTTTGGTGCAATCGGACAAATGACTTGCGGGTTGACCTAGATCTGATCTTGGATAAATTGAAAGTTGTGAGGTTGAATTAACTGGTTGCGAGAAGCTTACCGGGGAGATTGGAGTCTAATACGATGGCGACGAGCGGCGTGGCTCGAATGAGAGAAATGGAGGAGCAACGGTGACACTTGACGGTGGTGCAAGGCGACTCGAGGGCGGGCGCGGCTGCTGGTGATCTTGCGTTGGTAGCAGGTATAAGCTCCTCACGGTGGTGCTGCGAAGGTGTTAGGAGCAAGGAAGAAGAGGGGAAGTTGTGGCGTGGTGAGGGGCTTAGGGTTACCCATTAAGTGCTATTTATAAGGCAAGGGTGAGCCTATCCTAACGGCCAGAAGTCGGAAACCGCGGGGTAATGGTTATCAGCGAAGATTTTGCGAGATATGCGTCAAGTATTGGGCAAGGCATTGGGATAGAAGAAGGAAGGGATTTGCCCCGTAATGGCGGGACTGATTATCGAGCATGAGATCTTGGCATCTTTTATTGTAGTCTGGACCTGGGAATTTGAACCTAAGTGTCTGGAGGACAAATCCGGGTTATTACATGGCCACCATGGAGTGAGGCCTAGCAGAATATCAAAACATCTTAACTCGGCTTCCATATGCCCGTATGTTCGACATCTTTGCGGGGAATAGCAAGCGCTTCAAGGAGGATCCATGAAGCCCAGGCTATTCTGGGGACTACTGATAGGGGGATGCTAACCCGGTATGCCAAGCTCTGAGGAATAACCCGGCCCAAAGGATGGTGTGCAGGATTCGGCTAAGAATAAAGAAGCTTGTGAAGGCCCAAACTTGTGGGCTTAACGGCCCGGGTTATGGGTTATTGTAAAGGAAAGTTATGGTTAGTGCGCCGTGTCCAGATAGGATCCGAAATATGCCTTGCCGAATAAGCTAGGGGGTACGGGTGCTTTATAAACCGACCCCCAGGTATAGTTTTAGGTAGAGATCTAAGAACCCTAGCAATATCGCGTGGTATCGAGCATCCAGTGTAAACCCTAATCGAATTATCATATCGAGAATAGAGATCCGGCGACTTCGATTGCCGGCTATCAGATCAAATTGCACCATGTCTTCCCTTGAGCTAAACCCTCTCCCAAACGCCTGTGTCGACTTCCCCAAGATCAGTTACCCCAGGTAACATCTGCCGTGATTATCCCACGACAAAATCCGTGTCTCGGTAGGGAGCCTATCTGTGGTGCGTTGAGCGCACTGGGGCAGTCGAGAGTCCGGAGACTCCGACCCCTTGCCCCGGAGACTCCGGTCTGGACCGGATACTCCATCAAGTCTCCGCACACTCTCTGGAGGGACTACATCAGGTGACACCACATGCGCAACTCAGCCACTTCGCAGGAATTTCTTCACACCGGAGACTCCGGTATAGGAGACCGGAGACTCTGGCATGGAATAAATTCCAGCATCTTCTGAGTAGTAGAACTCTTTGACCTTTTTGGAGTCGCACACCACCATTAGTAAATTTGTCAATTTGACCCTGAAACATCAATACACATAAATTGATATACTTGTGTTGTTAAAAAACACGCAAAACAAGATTCAGGCGCATTTGCGCTTTCACTTGATGATGTTGTTCACCACTCTTGCTTGATGATGTACAGGTTCTTCTCCATGGAGTCACTTGATCTTGATGTCTTCTTAATTCTTGATTCTTAGCTTAGTCTTCAGCTCCATATACTACTAAGTTATTTGGCTAACATGTATTGAGTGTTGGTCTTGATCAAAATGATCGTACCACAATTTCTTCCAATAGGGTTTTGATATTTCTACAAAAATCTCTAAGTGGCTAACACTATGGAGGGAGTTTGGACAAAAATACATGGAGGAGATTCAAGGGTATCCAGTTGGTTTAAGTACTGGTCTCTCTGGTCCAAGGGTACTATTTGGAGCAAGTTTGCAAAAGAAAACATATTCTAAATATTTATAGAATTAAATCTATGTAAAAAATACTAAAATGGACAACTTAGATCTAATTTAAATTTAAACTTGTCCAAAAAATTATTTTGGGCATGGGGGTCTGTTATAACACATCTTAAGGTTTCCAAATATATTTTATTTGAAATTTTTGGATTTGTAGAATTTGAATTATGCCAAAATTCATCCAAATGGCTCATTTGAATCTGGACAAAATTGAAATATTAAAATTTAAATTTGAACAGTGCTAAAAGTTTCTACATGTCAAGGGATTTTCAAAAAGTCCAAGTTTGCTAAATTTGGCTAAGTGGATAAAAAATTATGAAGGCTCTAATGTGTAGGGGCTTTTCTGCAAATATCACAACTATTTTCTATCCGAGAGAAAAACTAGAAAAAGCCTAGGACAGGTGGCATTATCCTATTGGATGGCCTGGGCGTTGGCTCATCTTAAGGCGAAGTTGGGACTGGCTCGGCTAGGCTCGGCTCAAATTAAACTTGGCCGCACGATGGGCATCCAAGGGTTGAAAATAAATCGCGAGGGGGAGAGGGAGCTTACAACCGGATCCTCGCCGAACAATGGTCGGGTGGCGGCCGACGTTCCAGTAGTTGACGACACGGCGGGTAGAGGGTTCCCGGGCATGGGTAGGCCATGGAGGGGTTTAGCGGTGCACGGCGAATCCAACGGTGGCAACGAAGACGTCTTGAATGGTTTCATGCGGCAGCGTGGTGAAGATCCGAGGCAATCGTGGAGATTCTTCTCCGGCGAGCTTGTTCTCCTCGCTATCCTGCACACAAAAAAATTGAGCATGGGCATGATTGGAGGCGCGAGGACAAGGGAAAGCTTCACCGTGTTGGGGGAGACTAATTACGTTGGTGGTTGAGACAACACCAGCGAGCAATTTCTCTAGCGTGAACGCATCTCGGGCTTGGATTCCATAGGGGAAAAGGAGAGGCCGTCCAGGCCTATAAGGAGAGGAAACAAACAGCCACGAGAGTTTCTCTCCATTGAAGAAGATGATGACGTCATCGTTTCTTTTTTATTTTTCTTTTCTTTTCTGTTTTTAACATCTTTTGATTTACAAATCCATTTCACCTCAATTTAGTTTCTAAGGATTTGTAAAAATGCATTCTTTAATTTAAAAACATAATTGAGACGTTTTCATCACATTTCAAAATTTGAATTTTGAAAATATGAAAGAATTTTTAATAGCACATAATGCCATTTTTTAAATAGAAAATTGAAATAAAATAAAATGGGGTCTAACAAAGTTAGGAAATATTTCACAAGTCCAAATATTGTTTTCAAAGTATTTTTTTTAATTATTTTTAATACAAAACATTTTATGGACACCACTTTATATTTAAAACTTGGAATAATATTTAAGAATCAAAATAAATAGTTTGTATTCCATAAATATTTTAGGGTCTAGAAAAATATTAAAGGTAATAATTCTCGGGTTTTGAAAGCTGTAAAACATTTTCAAAGTAAAAGTTGAATTGAAAAGATTTTATATAATAAGGTTTACTAAGAGAAAACAATTACTTAAATAAGGAATATTTATTTAGAGGCTTTAGGGTTTAGGAAAACACAAGCATAATTCGATTTCCAATTCCTTTAACACTCGAATAGGACATAATATTTCATTTGTGTTGGAGTTTTATTTGTTTTTGGTGGCTTGCATTAACAAGAAAACAAAAAACAAAAGTTTCAATTTTTAGTGATTTTTTAACTTCCAAAAATCAGGGATGTTACAACACTGAAGTTTTCATTTTGGAACGACTTACTAATCAACAAAAAGATTGAATTTCGAATTCATTCAAATCAACCTTCGCGTACATTAAACTAAAAAATACTACACAAATGTAAGGAAAATATGGGAGCTTTGAGCCCCCTGTCGTCCAACGGATACTAGATCTAACAAAACACCTAGAAGAAATGAAAGATTAACTTCAACGCGAGGAGAGAATAACCTCCACATTTAAAATAAAAACTTTATCCTTCATCATATGAACATGATACGTCCCAAACGTATATATAATTTTGATGCTCCATACTTTGTTTTCTACATGTTTTTTCCGTATTTTCCACACGTTTTTGTTCATTTTCCGGATGTTTTCATGGGTTAACCTATTAACAAGAGGCCTAGATCTAGTTCCTATTTTCTGTTGTTTTTATGTTTTAGAAAAGTTCTGAAGAAAATATTCGCCAAATGTCCTGAAAAATTATGGAGATTAGTTTTTGCCCGGAACAAAGACGGAGTCCAAAGGAGAGTCAGAGGGGCCCACACCCAATAGATGACCCCTAGGAGCGGCTAGTGAACGGATAGTAAGGACACCTAGAGGGGGGGTGAAAAAGCGCTACGACCAATTTTAATTTTTCTTCAAGATTAGGCTTGACATAAAGGTAAATTCTCTAGATAATGCAACTACGGTGAATTTACCTATATGATAAGAACAAGAACAAACACAATACAAGCACAAGTAAATGGTAAGGGAACGAGGTAACCGATATGAAGCACGTGGAGACACGATGTCATCCCGAGTTCCTCCTTGTTAAGGGAGTACGTCTCGTTGGAGGGGTGTGAACTTCGCCACAAAGGCCTACTCAACGCCACAAAGGCCTCACCCTATTCTTCGATGAACCCTTACACAAAGGCCTAGTACACCTTCCACTATTGATCCCCTTTAAGGCGGGAATCGAATACTTTACAGACAAGCTTGGGGCATGACACGTCCCCAACGTATCTATAATTTCTGATGTTACATGTTTATATTATGCCAATTACTACATGTTTTCTCCCTTCTTTATAGAATTTTTACACGTTTTCTGGGACTAACCTATTAACAAGATGCCAAGTGCGAGTTCCCTGTTTTCTGCTGTTTTTTATCTCAGAAAAGTTGTTCTGGAAATATTCTCGGAATTGGACCCCACGAATCCCGAAGTTCCTATTTTCCCCGGAAGCATCCAGAAGTCTGAAGAGGAGTCGAACACGAGCACCAGGGGGCCTTCACCATAGCCAGGCGTGCCCCTCCTTGGCCGCGCCTGGGGGTGGTGAGGCCACCCTGGTGGCCCACCGACGTCGCCCTTTCGCCTATTTATTCCCCTTCGAAGGAAAACCCTAGGTACCTGATCAAAAATCCCTGAAAAGTTCTGCAGCCGCCGTCATCGTCAACCCTAGATCATGGGGGTTCTGAAGCTGTCTCCCGGCACCCTGCCGGAGAGGAGATCATCACCGGAGGCCTGTTCATCACCATGCCTGCCTCCGGAGTGATGCGTAAGTAGTTCATCCTTAGACTACAGGTCCATAGCAGTAGCTAGATGGTTGTCTTCTCCTCCTATGCCTCAATATTTAGATCTCATGAGCTGCCTAACATGATCGAGATTGTTAGTATGATATTTAGTGCGGGCATTACAACAATATACATAGACCGTAATGCAACTACATCTATGACTAATAATCCACCCTGGTTATCATCCGAACCCCCTTAGGTATTAAGTTGCAAGCAACAGATAATCACATTAAGCAATGTGTGTAATGTAAGCAATAATTGTACACGCGGGCACTCACACCGCTGTTTTCTCCCTAGTGGCAACAACGCATCCTCCCCCGTCACGTTTCTGTCACTCGAGCATAGGCGAAAAGGAGGCATGAACCCACTATCGAGCATAAATACTCCCTCTTGGAGTCACTAGCAACTACTTGGCCAGAGCAACCACTAGCAACGGAAAGCATGCAAGATCACAAATAACATACGCAATAAAGACTATAATCAACTTGAAATAAGTTCATATTCATCGGATCCCCGCAAACACAACACGTAGAATTACATAAGAACAATATCAATCATGTTTTGCAGCTCATGAGATCTAAACATTGAGGCATAGGAGGAGAATACAACCATCTAGCTACTGCTATGGACCCGTAGTCCAAGGATGAACTACTCACGCATCACTCCGGAGGCAGGCATGGTGATGAAGAGGCCTCCGGTGATGATCTCCTCTCCGGCAGGGTGCCGGGAGACAGCTTTAGAACCCCCTTGATCTAGGGTTGACGACGACGGCGGCTGCGGAACTTTTCGGGGTTTTTTTTTATCAGGTGCCAAGTGTTTTCCATCGGAGGGGGTTAAATAGGCGAAAGGGCAAAGGCGGTGGATCCCTGGGGGCCCACACCACCCCCTGGCGCGGCCAAGGGGGGCGCGCCACCCTAGGTGTGGGCCCCCTGTGGCCCCTCTCTGGGTCTTTTCGGGACTCTGTGGAACCTTCGGAAATTCTAAGACTTCCGGGCTTCGAATTTTCCAATTCCGAGAATATTTCAAGAACAACTTTTCTGAAACAAAAAACAACAGAAAACGGGGAACTGACTCTGTGGCGTCTTGTCAATAGTTTAGTCCGGAAAATTGAGAAAAATGACATAAAGAAGGGAGAAAACATGTAGCAATTGGCATAATATCATCTTGGAGCACCAGAAATTATAGATACGTTGGAGACGTATCAAGCATCCCCAAGCTTAGTTCCTACTCGTCCTCGAGTAGGTAAACGATAAACCACAATCATTTCTGAGGTGACATGCTACTAACATAAACTTGATCATAAAAGTGTAAAAGCATATGTAAGCTGATATCATAGAACTTTAAACATAAACATGATAAATAGAACTTTAATAATAAAGCATAGCAATCACTTTGCATCATGAGAAGTATCTCAAATAAAAGGTCATGAATAACAATGCAAAGAAAGATATATGTTTGTTTCAAGTATAGAGAAAGCATGGCAAAGTGATATTTCGTTAGTCCTTAAGAGTGGGGCAAAACATAAATTCCAGGACACCTTCAAAGTTCATGAGGAAGACTAGAACTAATAATTTGAGAACAAACAATAACACATCATGAATCAATTAATAATGTTTCTGGGACAAATGCACATAAAACTCAGAATGGCAAAAATGCTCTCTCAACTGTGCATAAAGTTAGAAGATGGAGACTGAACATAAAAGTAAAAGAAAGGCCCTTCATAGAGGGAAGCAGGGATCACTCATGTGCTAGAGATTTTTATTTTATTAAACAGAGGTATTAAAAGTTTAACACTCCTCCCATCCATCTTTCACAAACCATTGCTAACCGAATCCTCGAGTGCCTGCCAACAATCACATACCATGGAGGAGTGTCTATATTTTGGGAGATGTATGCTAATGTCGACGAATGGTAAACAGAAAATACAATACGTCACAAGCCAACTAGATTTCACAAGAGCGGCTCCCATATGAAGGACGCAACTTGTATAGAAGCTCATCCCTCTTTCTCTTTTGTTTACACAATTATGCTTTGACTGATAAATCAGGGGCAAAAATAGTGAAGAGATTTTGTGTGTATTAATTTGGGTCTGGGCACCCCGCTGCCAGCTCTTCTATCAATTGGATAAGCGTATGAAGCCACTAGTTTAAGGTGTGAAATCCAATCAACAAGTGAGATAAATATTCTCTATTTACGTCCTCATGAGCAAAAATAGGAACACAAAGCAGGAGTAATTTTTGAAGGTTTTAAAGGTAACACATGAGAAATTTACTTGGAGTGGCAGTTAAATACCACATGTAGGTAGGTATGGTGGACACAATGGGAAAACTTGGTTTTAGGGAGTTGGATGCACGAGTAGAGCTCATACTCAGTACAGGTGGAGGCTAGCAAAAGACTGGGAGCGACAAATCAAGAGAGCGTAAGAGCCATAATCATGCATAGCGACATAAACATCATTAATCAAAGCATAAGAGGTATCACAAGTTAAAAAAACTAAATGATCATAGTGGCTATTAGTGACTGGTTCATATTCATAAACATGGTGTGAGCATGCGTCAAGTCAACCAAATAAAACATTCGAAAGAGAATACCATAAATTTATGCTTGAACATGACAAGAACAACTCATGAATCTGTCAATGGCACATTAAACACTCTCGGATATTTGAGGCTAATCATGCTACTCAAAAACCACAAGGCTTTAAAACTAAAATAACATCTAGCATGATACGAAAAAGTTCTAGCCACAGTCTATACAAGCTTCTACTTGCACCATTAAAAATTCTACTTTAAGCAGTAGTTTCTTCTCCCAACAAGCAACATACAAGATATGTTTTAACAAAAATACTCTTCATGATACAGCAAGCAACAATGAGACTACTCACATAACACTACTAAAACTAACAACTCTTAGATAAGAGATGCATGCAAAACAGAAGCTAAATAAATACAGCAGCCAGACAAAGATTAAGAATACAAAATATTCCCATGAAAAAGAGGAGCGTGTCACTCTCCAATAAAAGAATAATGGGGTCCAACCAAGATTATTGAAAAAATAAAAACAAACTGAAAGCAAAAATAAAGACGCTCCAAGTAAAGCACATAAGATGTGACAGAATAAAAATATAGTTTCACTAGAAGTGACCTGATAATTTGTCGATGAAGAAGGGGATGCCTTGGGAATCCCCAAGCTTAGACGCTTGAGTCTTCTTGGAATTTTCTGTGATGTCTGGGGCATCCCCAAGCTTAGGCTCTTCACAATTCTTGATCATGTCATATCATCCTCTTCTCTTGACACTTGAAAACTTCCTTCACACCAAACTTCTCACAATGTTCATTAGCAACGTTAGTGAAATCGAAATAATAAATTCACATGGTCAGTTTCAACACAAGCCTAACACTCATAAACACATTAGCTACTGTCACAACTTCTTTTAAAACTCTTTTTCTCAAAAGAACACCAAAAGAAAGAGATTAAGATGCAAATGCAATTATTGGCAGAAATCTGTCAAAACAGGACAACATGTAAAGATGATTTTTTTTAATAAAATCTTTTGTTGCTCAAATCGAAAACTGGTCAACTAAGAAAAGTTGAGTATATAGCCCAGGATTACGCAAAAAAAACCTCAGGTTATTTTGAATTTTGTGTGATTTTATACGAATTTAACAGTGGACAGCAGAAATCTGTCTTCTGCGCAGAAATCCAAAATATAGTCTCAACTTTCCACTAGAGGATTTACTTGGCTCAAAGAAACACAAAAGAAAAGATACAGTGGGGTTTCTAAGGAAATAGAAAACACCCAGGTGCAAAGAAAACAAAAGAAAACGAAGGAAAATGGGTTGAAAACGGAGAAATAAAACGGGGGTCTCCCGGTAGCGCTTTTCTTTAACGCCTTTCAGCTAGGCATAGAAAGCAACTCAAGTATTTTAAAGTGAAGCATCAACATCTCTAACTTCCTCTAAATCATTATTTGCAGCAGTAGGCACTCTAGGTGTTTCTGAAGATTCAACATGAAGGTCACTCTTAGTTTCATTAATCCTTTTAGCAATTTTCAGCACATATTGAGACTTGGGTTTAGTTATCTTGGGAACATACATGAATCTTTGATCTTTTCCCACAAAGGCTTTCTCCTTTTTAACTTAAGAGATGAAAAAGTTGATCTTAAAGTTCCCATAGCCTCCTCTAGTTTACCAATCCTAGAAATTTTGATCATCATGAGTGTTGCCAGCTTCTAAAGCAGTGATTCTTTTATCAATAGTTATTATTGATCCATTAACTTTGCTAGCATTATCAAGGAAAATTGGTAACTTCATTTCCAAAGTGTTTAGTTTATTAATAACATCCTCCAAAGTGGTCTCAATTTTAACAGTTATAGTGGGGGGCGTTCCTACCAAACTTTCAATCAAATTGCAGGCTTCCAAGGCAAGAGTTCCTAGAAAATTTCCACCCGTAAGAGTATCTAACACATACCTATACCAGCCAGTAGTACCAACATAAAATTCCTCAGGAGTATCAAGGTAGACTATTTTTTGTACACCTATTATGAGCATTGTTTATTCTATACCAAGCATCTTTTAAACTCTCTCCCCCGTTGCCTAAAGGAACGAACCTCAACTTCAGGAATACTCATTCTAGCAAAATAAAAACAAGCAAGTAAATAACAGCTATAAAGTAAACTATTTTTTTGTGTTTTTGATATAAAGAAGCAAAACAAGAAAAAAATAAAAATAAGATAATAAAAAAATAAAGAGGTTGAGAGTGAGGGACTCCCCTTTCCATAAGACTTCTTTCTCCCTGGCAACGGCGCCAGAAAAAGTCCTTGATGCTCGCAAAGCGCGTTGGGAACCCCAAGAGGAGGGTGTGATGAGAACAGCGGTATGAATTTCCCCTTATTTAAGAACCAAGGTTATCAATCCAGTAGGAGAAAGAGGATCTTCGAAAGGTTGATGCCACTGACGATGGTGATGGCCCGTCACTGGTGTCAGCAACAACACGGAACCTGCACACAACACAACCAAAATACTTTGTCCCAACGGTACACTGAGGTTGTCAATCTCACCGGTCTTGCTGAAAACAAAGTTTAGACGTATAGTGTGGAAAATGGTGTATGCTTGCAGTAAGGAAAGAAAAGGAGGAAATTGTAGAGGTTTGTTTAAAAGTGTAGGAAAATGGACCGGGGTTCATAGGTTCACTAGTGGTGTCTCTCCATAAAAGATAGCATGCTGGGTGAACAAATTACAGCTAGTCAATTGACAAATAAAGGTTGCACCGTAATGCACATTCATGAAATGATGACTACTATGATATTTAGTGCGGGAATTACACCAATATACATAGACCGTAATCCAACTGCATCTATGACTAATAATCCACCCTCAGGTTATCATCCGACCCCCCTTAGGTATTAAGTTGCAAGCAATAGATAATCACATTAAGCAATGTGTGTAATTTAAGCAATGATTGTACACGCGGGGACTCACGCCGCTGTTTTCTCCCTAGTGGCAACAACACATCCTCCCCCGTCACGTTTCTGTCACTCGAGCATAGGCGAAAAGGAGGCATGAACCCACCATCGAGCATAAATACTCCCTCTTGGAGTCACTAGCAACTACTTGGCCAGAGCAACCACTAGCAACGTAAAGCATGCAAGATCACAAATTACATACGCAATAAAGACTATAATCAACTTGGCATAAGCTCAATATTCATCGGATCCCAGCAAACACAACACATAGAATTACATAAGAACAATCTCGATCATGTTAGGCAGGTCACGAGATCTAAACATTGAGGCATAGGAGGAGAAGACAACCATCTAGCTACTGCTATGGATCCGTAGTCCAAGGATGAACTACTCACGCATCACTCTGGAGGCAGACATGGTGATGAAGAGACCTCTGGTGATGATCTCCTCTCCGGCAGGGTGCCATGAGACAGCTTCAGAACCCCCCTGATCTAGGGTTGAGGATGACGGCGGCTGCGGAACTTTTCGGGGATATTTGATCAGGTGCCTAGGGTTTTCCATCGGAGGGGATTAAATAGGCGAAAGAGCAAAGGAAGTGGAGCCCTCAGGGCCCCACACCACCCCCGGCGCGGCCAAGGGGGGCGCCACCCCATGGTGTGGGCCCCTCTCCGGGTCTCTTCTGGACTCCGTGGAACCTTTGGGAATTCTAAGACTTCCGGGCTTCGAATTTTCCAATTCCAAGAATATTTCCAAACCAACTTTTCTGGAACCAAAAACAGCAAAAAACAGGGAACTGGCTCTATGGCATCTTGTTAATAGGTTAGTCCGGAAAATCGATAAAAATGACATAAAGAAGGAAGAAAACACGTAGCAATTGGCATGATATCATCATGAAGCATCAGAAATTATAGATACTTTGGAGATGTATCATGGTGAAACCTCTATTTGTCAATTTCCCAGCTGTAATTTGTTCACCCAGCATGTTATCTTTTATGGAGAGACACCACTAGTGAACCTATGAACCCCGGTCCATTTTCCTACACCGTTAAACAAACCACTACAATTCCCTGATTTCTTTACTTACTGCAAGCATACACCATTTTCAACACTATACGTCTAATCTATGTTTTCAGCAAGGCCGGTGAGATTGACAACCTCACTGTACCGTTGGGACAAAGTATTTTGGTTGTGTTGTGTGGAGGTTCCGCGTTGTTGCTAACACCGGTGAGGTGCCACCACCATCGTCAGTGGCATCAACCTTCCGAAGATTCTCTTTCTCCTACTGGATTGATAACCTTGGTTCTTAACTGAGGGAAATTCTGACCGCTATACTCATCACACCCTCCTCATGGGGTTCCCAACACGCCATCTATAGCAACAAGAATTTCTGGTGCCGTTGCCGGGGACTTAAATTTCATTATCATCAAGAAGTCTCCTGTCAAGGCACCATCAAGGCGTAGCAGGGCACACACCCACAACCAAATTGGGGGCTCCCAATACCAAGAATTACCAAGTGTAGTAAGAGGTCTAGGTTCTCCACAAATGGAAACCCTAGACTCAAATCCCTCAAGTGAATGAGAGGGGAATGAAGAACGGCTCGATGAAGATGTAGATCGGGGCCTTCTCCTTCAATCCTCCAAAGATCAACAAGTTTGGTGGGAGGGATTGAGAGTACTTGAGGATTTGGTGAGCTCAATAAATGTTATTCAATGCAATGGACGAACTGGAGCTCAAGGAGGAAGAGGAGGGGTATTTATACCCCCTCCTCAAATCTAGCCATTTGAGCAGGAAAACATGTACCGGAATATCCGGTCCAAGTTTGGACCGGAATATCCGGTTGGCTTCTTTCTCCAGATCTGAATCGACTTCATTGACTCAAATCGGATTATCCGACTGGGAGCGAATAATCCTGTACCAATAAACCGGCTCGCTTCTGTCCCGCTCTGGCTCTTGAATCGGATTATCTGGTTGAACTGAAATAATCTGGTTCAAATAATCCGATTGGATTCTGTGACTTCAATCTTTAGTCCTTAGCCGATTTTGAGCCAAAACTGCCACAACCGGAATATCCGGTTCCACCTGAATTGTCCGGTTCAAATATTCCGGCTCATCTCTTTCCCGAACTGGGCTGAGACCATCCTAACCGGAATATCCGGTTGCCCTGAATAATCCGGCTCCTCTCTATCCCAAATCTCAATGGCCAATCTTCACCGATCTTTTTGGTGATCGATGCGGATGTTAAGTATAACACATGCACACTCAACACCTCGATAAATAATGTACTTAGTATTGTTAACTAACACACAAAACAACGGGAAAATGAAACGCACTTTCAATCCCCCCTTTTTGGTGTTTGATGACAATACTAAGATTTGCAATAAAACCTTGACGAGTACATGTTTGTAATAACATGGAAATTGCTCCCCCTACACATATGCATATCTTTTGTTTGCCTCAAATGCAAAAATGTGCAATATCCATGAGGAGAGTAATTTCCAACAAGTAAAACAAACATGCCAAAGGAAATACTATAACCAATATGTTGAGGAAGTTGAAAGAGATGCCTTGTGCATAGAGATAATGTCAAGAATACCGAAGCACAATAATAGATAATATCCTCAACATAGATAATCATAGATAGCCAATTAACCATACTCACAACACATAGTAGAAAATAGTTTTAAACGGGACACAAATAGCAAATAGTTCACGAAATAAGACTAAATGGACACAAGCTCTCAAGAAATGATAAAAGCATATGCTTGTGCCCGAAACCCATGCAAATCCCGTAGGCCTAAGACTACTTCTCCCCCGTTGGCATCGAGACACCAAAAAGGAGATAGGTAGTGGTGTCAGCGTCCCATCGACAAGCTAAGCATCCGAGTGCTCAGACGACTCTCCAGCTGACGCCTCAGAAGCACCCTCAGCGGCCCTCTCCTGATCTTTGTCCACATCCTTATCTTCCTCATCGAAATCATCACCAACGTGGGCACTGGAAGAAGCAGCAGTGGCACGAAGATCCTCCTCAATCCGCTCCCAAGGGGTAAAGTCTCTGGAAGCCCACTGAGAATAAGAATCAGGAACAAGGGCAGCAGGAAGATCACCAGTAGAACCACTCACATGGTGAAGTATCTAATGCTGAGAGCTGGACATAGAAGTGTCCTTGCGGTAGGCTTGGTACTGCTCTTTGTGGATATCCACCTTCATGCACAACACATTGCACTGAAACCAGGAAAGCTTCCTGACATTGCGCATAGTAGTGGAGGAGTCTGTCATGCTAGCACTAGAAGGGGCACCACCTCCCATAGAGGAACCACCCTCAGGAGGAGGAGCAGGAGCAGGAATAGCCTTCTTCCTCTTCACATACAGCTTCTTGAAGGCATGGTCTTGCGAAGGCAGCTCCTGGAAGTTCCTCTGCATAGTATCCTTGATCAACATCATAATGTAAGGTCCATATGGGATGGTGTTCCCACCAATCATGGCATTGCGCAGCTCATTGAAGATGATATCCATGACATCCACTATGTAGGAAGCGGTAGGGTCCTCATCCTCCATACACCGCTTTGCCAGAATCAGAAGGTTGCAAAGCGGACTGGTGAGAGCATCATTATTGCCTCCACTAGGAACCAAGAAGGACCGAAAGAGGCGCACGAGATGATCATAGAATGGGAGAAGCCCTTCCAACTTGCCAACAATGTATCCAGGAGCATACATATCATCCATAGTCCTCTCTCGCTAGGGTCTCTCCACATCCTGCATACAGTGACCAAGTGGAGGATGAGAGTGGTGCTTATAGTTAAGAAAATGGCCCAGCCTGTGAAATGGAGCCTCACAAGGAGTGGTCTGGGTCATCCACTTCAAACTGCAAGGCACCCCTAAGTAAAAAGCCAATGTGGACATGAACTGGACCACAAGATCGGTGTTGTAGGGGCAACGAGTCTCCAAGAGCTTCACAAGACCAGACCTCTCAATAATACTAGCAACATCAACAAATACCTCCTTATCCTTGATGAACTAGAACTTGGTGGGATGCATCTGACGGATTGGAAACTTGTAATCAGAATAGATGTCAACAAAGATATAGGACTACTCCTTGCACCAGAACCGACCTTCCTCAAACTCCATATCTCTAGGAGTGTTGTACCAATCCTTCTGACGAATCTGCGCGTATTCCTGAGTGGTAACATCATACTTGTAATTCTTCCTGACTTCCCTGACCTTTTTCTTCCTTGAGGATGGATTAGTGGCAACAGACTTGGCCTTCCCCTTGGCAACAACTTTCCTTGGAGGACGAGGGTCACTGGGATCCTCATCACTAGTGTCCTTGTACGAAGGACGCTTGCGAGGGCTCAACTTGTCAGCGTGAGAACTACCTGTTAAAGAAGTACATAGAAGGAAGCAATGGGAGTAAGTGCACACAAGTCATCAATAGAGGAATCATACTGTCAAAGCAATAGGAGAGCATCCACCAAACGATCAAGTGTCAATTCTAGATAGGAGCAAAAAAATACTGAAAAAAATTGGGACAGAACTCAACCGGATATTCCGGTTTAGTACTGAACCGGATATTCTGGGTGCATGATTCCAGCACTGATTTGATCCTTGCTTAGATTCAAAAACTAGATCGGTGATATGGGGTGCTAACCTACTGTCTCTAGCATGCATAAGATAGCCTAGGGATCATCCACTACCAAGTATTGACAAGAAAAACAAGCATCCATAGATGGGCAGGGTTAGGGCACCAAGCTCCAAGGAGATTGAACATTACCCGCGTCCATGGATGAAACATCTTGGATGGGATTGATCCCAAGGATATGGAGAACAAGATCCGTCCTAGAACGCGCAAATCTCGTGGAGGAAGTGGCCCGGAGGCCAAGAATCAAGAGGGCGGCGTTTTTGGAGGTGGAGGAGGTTGGGGATGAATGGCAAGAACTGCCAATCCATCCCGTGCTCCTCAGATTTGAGAGAGATTCGTCGGACCGGATATTCCGGTTCAAGTTTGAACCGGATACTGCGGTACCACCCGGAAATTCCGGTACAAAATTGTACCGGAAATTCAGGTTGCCTTCTGATTCGAAACTTCCTAGTTTCAAAGGACTGACTTGAGTGCTAGATAGAGTTTGGTTTTTGGGTAGAAATGCTTAGTATAGAAACACCAAACTGGAAGTAGTACTCATCCCACTCATTTGCTAGAATCAAATAATAAAGACCAAGTGAGTGAGATTTTGGTACGAAAACACTTAGCGGGGAAAAAACAAGAGAAATGCAATACAAATCAAATAAACCCCAACTAAGATCCAACTCTTCACAAAGAAGAGGATGGTGGCCTAAGCCACCATGTAAGAGATCATGGTATGTCACCGCGAAAATGTATCTTGGGTGCATGTCCATTAATCGACATTGAAGCTCACAATTCAACATTAGAAAAAGAGAGATAACAATGAATTTTTGCTTTGGGTATAATGGGGGGAGGGAGAACCCAATGTGTTAGGATAACACTCCCCCTATGTCCATGCCTACACCTAAACCTAAACACGCGTCAACTATAGGGGTGTGGGCAAGATCTTCAAGTCAAACTTCTAGAATCGATGATATTTAGCTAATTCCTCAAGAACATGAATCTTGCATCATCAAGTGGCTTCATGAATATGTTCGCGATATTATCCTTGGTGGGGACATATGCTAGCTCAATATCACCTCTTTCCACATGATCCCGGATGAAATGATGACGAATCTCAATATGCTTCGTCCTTCTGTGTTGCATGGGGTTGTAGGCGATCTTGATGGCACTTTCACTGTCACACATGAGAGGCACCTTATCCAAGTGAACATCATATTATTTGAGGGTTCGCCTCATCCATAGCAATTGGGTGCAAGCACTAGCGGCCGCCACATACTCGGCATCGACGGTGGATAGAGATATACAATTTTGCTTCTTGGAAGACCAACTTACCAAGGACCTACCAAGAAATTGGCAAGCCCCACAAGTGGAATTCCTATCATCTTGATCACCGGCCCAATCCGAGTCCGTGCAGCCCTTGAGAGAAAATAGTGCCCCCTTTGGGTACCACAAACCAAATCTTGAGGTATGAGCCAAATACTGAAAGATCCTATGGACCGCCACCAAGTGGCTTTCCTTAGGAGCCGCTTGATACCGTGCACACACACCTACACTCAAAATGACATCGGGCCTAGATGCACAAAGGTAAAGCAAAGAACCAATCAGAGAACTATAAAACTTTTGGTCCACATATTTACCATCCGGATTGAGCTTGAGGTGGCATTTGACTTGCATAGGAGATGGCTTCTCTTTTTCACCTTAGAAATTAAACCTCTTGAGAATGTCTTGGGTGTACTTGGCTTGATAAATGAAAGTACCACGAGCCAATTGCTTGATGTTAAATCCAAGGAAGAATTTAAGCTCTCCCATCATGGACATCTCAAACCTGTCAGTCATAAGCTTTGAGAACTCATTATTAAAAGCTTGGTTAGTTGAGCCAAAGATAATATCGTCCACATAGAGTTGGCATATGAAATCTCTCCCTTTACCCTATTTGTGAAAAGGATGGGGTCGATCTTCCCAACTTCAAAACCACGGTCTTCCAATAACTCTCTAAGGTGCTCATACCACGCACGTGGTGCTTCTTTAAGCCCATAGAGCGCCTTATCAAGCTTGTAGACATGGTTAGGAAAGTTTGTGTTCTCGAACCCCAGAGGTTGCTTAACATATACCTCCTCTTTTAGTGGACCATTCAAGAAAGCACCTTTGACATCCATTTGTTACAACTTGAAATTATGTGAAGATGCATATGCAAGAAGGATACGAATGGACTCAAGGCGAGCCAAGGGAGCATAGGTCTCATCAAAGTCAATGCCTTCCACTTGAGTGTATCCTTGAGCCACCAATATTGCCTTGTTCCTTATGACAATACCATGATCATCTTGCTTGTTCTTGAAAATCCACTTAGTGCCAATAACATTGTGGCAATCTTTGGGCTTCTCAACTAGCTTCCAAACTTTATTACACTCAAAGTTATTGATGTAACATCCCAAGTATGAAAAACAACCTTTACAATATTTGCTTTTTGTTAAATTATGTTTTGCATCATGTCATCATAAGTTTTGCATTTGTTTTCCATTTGTTATCCTTTGTTTTCATTTGTTTTCCCTTGTTTTTCAATATGAATTTCAAACCAATTTTCAAATTCTTGTTTCATACTTGTTCTGTTACAATTTTCAAATAGAAATATTCAAATAAAAACTTCTTTTGTTTCCATTAAAATAGAAAGTTCAAACTATTTGAATGGTTCCTTTTAATAATTCATTTAATATCAAATTCACTCAAATTCAATTGAAATTTCAAACAGCAACCAAGTTTAAAATTTTGAAAAACAAACAATGGCACAGTTGGGGTTTTGTAAATAACAAACTTTAAAAATTAACACCAAATTTTAAAACCCCGAAACCCCTCTAATTTCTCTCTCTTTCTTTCCTTTCCTTTTCAGCAAAAAAAAGAGAGAGAAAGAAAAAATAAAAAGAAAAAGGCTAGGGAAGGCAGACTGGGCCAGCCCAGCCCACCTAACCCCAGCACGCGCGCGCAGCAGGCCCGCGGCCCCCTTCTCCCTCCTCCGTACGGCTGGCGTCAGCTGACGCCAGCGCGCACGCAGCAGAGGCACCTCCACCTGCTCCCCACCTTTTCCTCCCCTATTTCTAGCCCCGAGCTCCCCAAACCCTAGCCCTAGGTTTCTTCTTCCTCCCTGCTGCCGCCAGCTCTTCTCCTCCCTCTCAGATCCCCTCCATTTCGCTTCTGAATCTTCTGAATTTTTCCGGTGAGCTGCCATGGCCGGAGAGTGACGGGGTGGTTGTAGGGGTTGTGGTCGTTGTCGAGCTTCCGCGAGCACGGGAACGTGAACACCGCGCCGTCCTCGTCCTCCTCGCTTCATCGACAGAGCCTGGGAGGCGTCCGATCGTCGCTGCCGTCCACCTCTCTGTCGCCGTCGTCCACCTCACCGCGTCGAGCACCTCCTCCTCCCTCTGATTCCCCTCGGTGAGCACCACATCCTCTCCTTCCCCTCTATCTCACCTCTGTCAGACGCGCACGCACACGCACACGAGCAGCAGCAGCACACGAGCTCGCCGCCGGCGATCACCATCCCTGTCAGCAATCGATCCACACCGTAGTGGTTGCATCCAACGGCGCGCAACGCTGCGTCGCGGGCTCGATCCCCCCGCGCGCAGATTAAACCCCATTTTTGCGCGTTTGCCACGCGGGCAGGCAGGGCCCACCTGCCATAGGCAGTGGGTGCCACGCCAGCTCCCAGCGCATCGCCAGCTGGGCACTGGCCCACAGGACAGTGACCCAGGGGTAGATCTGCTGGGTAGAAAAGGGTTCCAGGGGCCCTTCTGTAAGTTTTCTTTTGCGTCCAAGCCCCTGGACCAAATCTAAATGTTTTAAAATTGCAGAATAGCCCCTGTATTTAAAATTTGAATATCTTTTGTATTTCAAATCCAAATAATATAAATAAAATATGTTTTCTGTACCAAATTTAATTCTCTACCTGTTTAAACCATTTGTTTTCTGTTTTGAACATTTCAAATGTTTCCAAAATTCAAATTCAAACAACTCATTTCAAATTTGGTTAATTTCATAACTAATTCAAACTTAATTCAAATGGCACATATAAAATATCTTTTCCATGCTAAATTGAACCACCTTTCCAAATATAAACTTTGTTTCCTGTTTTGAATAATTAAAATTGGTTAAATAATTTAAACCTTGTTTAAATCATTTAAAATTGCTAAATTCATAACTTGGTCAAATTAAATTCTTTTTGAACATATAAAATATGTTTTCAAACCAGAAAAGTATAAACTTTTCAAATGTGAATTTTATTTAATGTTTTGAACAAATAAAAATTCAAATAATTTCATACTTGAATTAAATTCATTTAAATCTTGTTTAAACTTGTTTAATTCATAATTAATTCATTTTAATTCCTTTTTCAACAAATGAAACATGTTTTCCACCTAAAATCTTGTGCTCTATCCAAATATGCATTTTGTTATTTATTTTGAATAATTAAAATTGGTGAAAACAACAAATGCTTGTGTAACTCCTTTAAGGAGCCAAATTTCATAACTTAATAAATAAATTTCCAAACTTGGTAAACAACATACCAAATTGAATCTATTGTTGTTTTCTTTTTGTTTTCTTCATCCATGCATCATTCTAATCAGGTTCCACATGATGGTTATTTGTAGATCATTTAATCCAACCTTAATTCATGGGCTTTCCATATGCAATCCAAATTGCATATGGGTCCATTTAATTGTGTTACCATGTCAACTAGCTTATCTTGATGCATCAAGTAAATTGTCATGCATCATCCCTTGATTGTGCATTATGCCATGTTATTGATTGTTTGTCTCTCTGTGTTGTTTGTTTGCTTCTTTTCGATTAGACGACGACGCTGAGACAGACGAGGTTTACGACACTACTTCTAAGGAGTTAGCCCAGTACCAGGCTACTGAGTTTGCAGGCAAGTATTCACTCACATGAACCATTGTGTCCTTTCCACACTAGATATCGATACTTTCCGTAGTCTATTCTGCTAGCCCTAAGATTCGTTGCTTGTGTTCGATCCTATCACATGTTATCCTGTAACCCTGATATAGCCTCACCTCCACACCTATAACCCCATTGCTTGTTGCCTGCGTCTTACTAGCATGCTTAGGGTTGTTTATGCTCGAGTCTGCTGTCCGTTATTTCTGTTACCATATTTCATTATTTTCTGGGGGCTCGATGTTAAACAACAACCTGTTAATGTTTGAGGTAATGCTAATTTGATGATAAGGCACCGGCAGGAGGCCGGGTATGGTTTTGAGGCCTGCTAGTGTCGAACTCAGGAAAAGTCTTTGTCCTCTAGATCCATGATGAGCGCGCTAACTGCATGTGGGAAGCGTGTATGGGCGCCCCCCTCAATTTGATTCGATTCACATCTCGTCCAAATCGCCTCATTTAGTTCGGGTTTTCCATTTGCCGCATGCATATGCAGGTGCGAACCCGAGGTCAGGGTGGAACTTTTGTAGTCGGCATTTAGGGAGACACGTTCTTAGAGTGCTATGAGGGTCCCCTTTTCTTCGTGGGGCTTGATTAGCCGTGCGCTCAATTGCACGGGGTTCTTTGGGCTTGATGCGAAGAAGAGTTGGGTTGTGTTGAGTGCCTCGCTTGGTGGAAGTGCATTTCCAATCTGGCGGGGTATTCTTATGTGTACGGCCAAATTGGTGCATCCCTGCAGGGTTAAATCTTCTCGAGAAGCCGTGTTGTCCGCGGTTATGGATGACTTGGTGATAGGGCTGGCTAACAAGGATTAGACAACTTACATCTAACTAATGATAACTTGACTAGTAATAGTCTTATTGACACAATAACTTGAACCATCATTAATCCAACGGTGTGAGTTATCCTCGGATTGCTTCTTTGGATAAGGGGCGAGATCCAGGATGGGTTTGTTTGAGGTTAGTGATAGTTGGTTCCGATGCGCTATCTTATCCCTTTCTTCTAGCCGGAAGTTGTAGCATGTTTCTATAGTTGGTTAGAGCAGCCTGCTGCCGTACTTTTGTATCACCTATTCTTCCGTTGAACCCAAAGCATCTGTACTTGGTGTTGCCGGGTACACTTTGGTATCTGGTGAGTCTTGCTTGCCAGTACTTGTCAGTACTGACCCCTTTGGGGCTGTGGTTTCCGCAGACTACGTTTCCGAGGATCCCCATGGTGGCTACTACGTGGAGTACGACGAGGCTGCTGACGAGTAGATAGCGGACCCGGGCAGGATCCGAGACATCGTGGATGGGCTTCGTCTTTTCGTTTCCGGCCTTTTAGGCCTATTTGGATCTTGTCTGTACTCAGACACTTTGGATACTTCCGCTGTGATGTAATGATGAATTGTTGGGACATGTGTCCTCTGGATGATTGTATTTGCTATCTCTGCTCTAGTGAGAGCTATTCGCAACTTATTTCTATTTCTTTGTGTCTTAGAGATTTGTTGTGATATCACTTGTTCAAATGTCGTTGACGTACCATATGTGTATGTTATGAAGTACGTCAATGGAAGTAGTCGGATTTCTATGGGATGGTTTATGCAGACGATGGATAGTAGAGAATGGTTGTCACACGTTTACGTGTTGGCCTGCTCATATTGAGATGCGGGTGGCGGTATGCCCCGTAAGCCATTTATCTACTGTTTAGCGGGCTGTGAGTATCCTCTAGAAGTCCGGGTGCGACAAATGGTATCAGAGCCGGTCTGCCTGTAGGATCCCTTTTTACTGGTCGCAGTTGAGTCTAGAAACTATTTTGTAGCTATATAGGAAAAATGAAACGTGAGAGTAGGAATTCTGTTGTTTTATTTCTTTCCCCACCCACCCTCCCTTTTTCTGGTAAGGAAGTGCAACGTTGTTTTCTCTTCTCATCTAAACTTTCAAGTTAGGATTTCACGTATCCTGGTTTCTCTAGGATAGTTATATCTACTAGACCATAGGAATGGAGGTGGTTGTGACATGATTTATCATGTTGCCTACTCACGATTGAGAACGGAGGCGTGTAAGCCCCGGAAGCAGATCCTCTATTCCTTAAGAAGTAGATATTGATCCTTTAGAAGCCCGGATGGGGTTTTCCGTAGTACCTCAGGAGTGTTTGGTCTCGTGTTTCCCAAATGTTGCTTCGATATCCAGGTCTTCTCAACATCCTTTTTGTCCGTTGAAACCTTGTTGTTGCTTGCCACTTCAGTTCTTCTACCGGCGTCTAATCAAAACTTCCCCATCATCTGCAGATGGATATCAGGTTCTACCCGCAGGTGGTTTGTATGACTCGTTGCGAGAGCACTGCCGGTTATCCGGAGATGCTGAGAGACATGGTCACTTTTCTGGGGTTCCGTTGGGCACCAGAGTACCAGGTATACGAGCAGCAGCGAGAGTTTGACCAGACCTACTACCAGGCTATCGTCTACATTCTGTCAGATGATGGCATGAGCGTAGTCCACCGCTACAAGGCAGTAGGTTCCACAGTGGATATGGCTGTGCAGCAGGCAGCTTATGTGAGTCTCACCGTCCTTCGTGCTGACTACTGGGGATTTGACGATTCTATCTATCGCCACATCCCCCGTGGTTACATCACTTCGGAGGGAGCTCACTTCACTCTCTACGACAACTTGGATGTCTATGAGCATGATAACTCCAGGCTGCACACCACCGCTCAGTTTGTGAGGCACAGTGACGCAGTTGCCGGCACACTATCTCAGGAGTTGGCTTCAGTCAGAGAGCAGCTCTACCTTGCTTTGACTCGTCTGGCGACTTACACCACAGACTTTGTTGGAGACGAGCGCTTTGCACGTTTCGACCAGCCAGTTGGTCGTCGTCTGCCAGATGCTGGAGGTTACGAGCCGATCAGAGGTCCACTCCTTAACCTCGGTGCTGGTTACACTGGGATTCCACGCTTTGGAGCACAGGGAGTCGACGCTATGTACTTCACCACACCTAGAGTCGCTCTCAGACCACGTCAGATCTACGTGGATCGTCGTTCTACCTACTTTCGTGGGCGTGCTACTCACCGTACCTCTCGCCGTACTCCTAGTCGCCGTCCTGCGTGATGAGCATGGGAGTACCGATGTATCCAGTCTTAGCTATGTTTAGTTATCCTTTGGCTTTCGAACCATTTATGGTGTGTTGGATATTCTGATTTATTTGAACATGTGATGATGTACCTGTTGGTTATCTATTCATTCGTCGGAATAATCTCTCTTTCGGTTTCCAAGTCTATCCTTTTCTATTGTTGTGCTAAAATGCATTTCCATTCAGGATGCCGCCAACAAGGAACAACCCGCCTG
Organism: Alopecurus myosuroides; assembly: GCA_028641055.1. Taxonomy (NCBI): domain Eukaryota; kingdom Viridiplantae; phylum Streptophyta; class Magnoliopsida; order Poales; family Poaceae; genus Alopecurus; species Alopecurus myosuroides. The sequence goes on from CM054059.1 coordinate 212,175,365, forward strand.
AGCCACCGCCAATCATGGAGCTGTTGACTCAGATGACCCAAGTCATGGCACAGATGGCCCAGTTTCAGACTAATCAGCACAACAACCAGACGGCTCCACGAGTCAGCATCAAGGAGTTCCTCAGTCTGGGTCCGAGAGCTTTCGTGGCCACACACGAGCCTCTGGACGCTGATGACTGGATCCGTGAGATAGCTAAGGCTCTGGAGATTGCTCACGTTGCTGAGGAAGACAAGGTCAAGTATGCCTCCTATCTGCTGAAGGGCCAGGCAGCTACTTGGTGGGAGAACTTCCAGGCCATGAGAACTGGGATACCAGTCACGTGGAATTGTTTCAAGGAAGCCTTCCTGAAGCACCACATTCCAGATGGTCTCATGGAAAGGATGCGTGAAGAGTTTTGCTCACTCAAGCAGGGCAAGTTGGACGTCATCGGCTATTAGAGTGAGTTCAATCGCCTTGCTCGTTACGCTGGTGATGAGGTGTCCACTGAAGCTAAGAAGATGGCAAGGTTCCGCAGAGGTTTTAACCCGGAACTCAAGTATGCCCTCACCAATATCAAGGCCAACAGCTTCGAGGATCTCGTTAACACCGCGCTCAATGAAGAAAATGGGCGCAAGGCGTTCGAGGAGTCTCGCAAGCACTCGCGTGAGGGTGGTTCCTCCTCCAACATGACCACCCCTCCGCAGAAGCGCCGCATCTAGGTGCCAAATGGTGCTGTCACTCGGGCTCCATACGCCCAAACTTCCCCAGGCTTCACTCCCCGCCCACCCAACCCTGCTCAGATGCATGATCAGAGGGCTTCGATGGGGCAGCCAAGGCCAGGGCCTCCTCGTGTCGTCACTTGCTACAAGTGCAAGCAGACGGGGCACTACGCTGACAAGTGCACGCAGAGGCAGCTACCTCCACCACCACCTCGTCCCAACACAAACCAGGCAATGGTGCGCGCTCCCCCGCCTAAAGCCTTCAACTCCAACAACAGGCCTGTCGGGAGGACCGCAAGGGTGAATCATGTCAAGATCGACAAAGCTGAGGAAGCTCCTGACGTCGTTCTCGGTATATTACCCGTAAACTCTTCTCCAGCTAAAGTGTTGTTTGATACTGGAGCATCGCATTCTTTTGTGTCGAAGATTTTTGCCACAACAAACAACCTAATTGTGGTTCCACTAAGCAATAAAATCACTGTTCACTCCCCGGGATCTCAAATGTTGACCTCCAAGATAAGTAAGGACAATCAAATCCTAATTGGGGGCCACATTTTCCTTGCCTCTCTCATGTTGCTGGGAAGTTCTGACATTGATGTCATTCTTGGTATGGATTGGCTGAAAGCTAATAAAGCAAGGATTGACTGTGCTCAAAAGTCAATAACTCTGTTCCACCCTTCTGGCCAGATAGTCTATTCTCCAAATGAATCCAGTTCCATTCAGCTATGCAACCTCGATGCAAAACCTCTACCTTCGCTTGAAAATGTTCCGGTGGTTTGCGACTTCCCTGACGTCTTTCCAGAAGAGTTGCCAGGAATGCCTTCGGACAGAGCAGTTGAGTTCGTGATCGAACTTAAACCAGGTACTGCTCCAATCTCTAAGCATCCTTACAAGATAGGAACTCCCGAGCTGAAGTTGTTAAAGGAACAAATTGATATGTACATGGAAAAAGGTTACATTCAACCTAGTTCCTCGGCTTGGGGTTGCCCAACTCTGTTTGTTGCGAAGAAGGATCACACAAAGAGACTCGTTGTTGACTATCGTCCTCTTAACGAGAAAACCATCAAAAACAAGTATCCAATTCCTCATATCGATGATCTTTTTGATCAACTTGCTGGAGCCTCAATATTCTCAAAGTTGGACTTGAGAATGGGTTACCATCAAATAAAGATCAGAAAAGAGGATATTCCAAAGACAGCCTTCACCACTCGCTACGGTCTATATGAATTCACCGTCATGTCCTTTGGTCTCACCAATGCACCGGCGACATTCTCTCGACTCATGAATTCTGTCTTCCATGAATACCTTGACAAGTTCGTTGTGGTATATCTTGATGATATTCTTGTCTACTCAAAATCCGAGGAAGAGCATGAAGAACATCTTCGTCTCACTCTCATGAAGCTTCGCGAGCATCGTCTCTATGCCAAATTCTCCAAATGTGAGTTCTGGATCTCAGAAGTTGCTTACCTTGGTCATGTCATCTCTGCCAAGGGCATAGCCATTGATCCAGAAAAGGTTAAAGCAATTGTTGATTGAAAACCTCCAAAGACGGTGAAGCAAGTAAGAAGTTTTCTTGGCTTGGCTAGCTATTGCCGTCGTTTCGTCCAAAACTTCTCCAAGATTGCCAAACCTCTCACTGATCTCACAAAGAAGGACAAGAAGTTCGTTTGGTCTCCACAATGTGATGAAAGTTTCAATCTCCTGAAGACTAAACTCACTTCTACACCAGTTCTGGTTGGCCCAGATCCTTCCAAACCTTTCCAGATATTCTGTGATGCTTCTCTCCAAGGTCTAGGTGACGTTCTTATGCAAGAACGTCAAGTGGTGACTTATGCTTCACGTCAGTTGAACGCACATGAGCTCAATTATCCCACTCATGACCTTGAACTTGCAGCAGTTGTGTTTGCCCTCAAGAAATGGAGACAATACTTGTTGGGTAATCGCACTGAAATCTTTTCCGATCATAAGAGTCTGAAATATATCTTCACTCAACCAGATCTAAACCTCAGGCAAAGGAGATGGATTGAAAAGATTAAAGACTTTGATCTTACCATTTATTACACTCCAGGCAAGGCTAATGTTATGGCCGATGCTCTCAGTCGCAAGTCGTATTGCAATAATCTCATGATCATGGAAAGTCAACCTCCACTTCATGAAGAATTCCAGAAGCTGAACCTTGGTCTTGTTCCTCAAGGCTATCTTGCAAACTTGACAGCCACTCCAACTCTCGAGGACAAGATTCGTTCTGAACAACTTCGTGATGCCGAAATCAAGAAGATGGTAGAACACATCAAAGAAGGCAAGGAGAAATTTAAGTCCTTCTCAATTGATGACAAGGGAACTGTGTTCTTCGAAGGACGCATTGCAGTTCCTCAAGTTCAAAGTCTCAAAGATGTCATTCTCAAGGAGGCTCATGAAACTCCTCTCTCCGTACACCCTGGAAGTACAAAGATGTACCAGGATCTCAAGACACTGTATTGGTGGCCTGGCATGAAACGTGAAATTGCTCAATACGTTTCTAAATGCGACGTTTGTCAACGTGTTAAGGCAGTTCATCAGAAAACAGCCGGTCTTCTCCAACCTCTAAAATCCCTGAGTGGAAGTGGGACATGATTGAAATGGACTTCGTCACTGGTTTTCCAAAGTCCAAGAGGGGCAACGATGCAATCTTCGTTGTCATTGATCGACTCACTAAGGTCGCTCACTTCTTTCCTGTCAAAGAAACAATCTCAGCTAGTCAGTTAGCAGAGCTCTACACAGCAAAGATTGTTCCCCTTCATGGTGTTCCATTGGAAATAAGCTCAGACCGTGGAAGCATATTCACTTCTCATTTCTGGAAAAGCTTTCAAGAAGCTTTGGGCACCAAACTTCTATTCAGCACAGCCTATCACCCTCAGTCTCAAGGGCAAGTCGAAAGAGTCAATCAGATTCTCGAGGATATGCTCAGAGCATGTGGTATCTCTTTTGGCATGAAATGGGAGGAATGTCTTCCATATGCTGAATTCTCCTACAACAACAGCTTCCAGGCAAGCCTAGGCATGGCACCATTTGAGGCTCTCTATGGCCGCAGATGAAGGAGTCCAATCAATTGGTCTGGAGCTGGTGAACGTTCACTCTTAGGCCCTAACATTGTTAAGGAAGCCGAAGAGAAAGTTCGCATCATTCGTGACAATCTCAAGATTGCTCAATCTCGTCAGAAAAGCTACTATGACAGCAAGCACAGGGATATGGTCTATGCACCTGGTGACAAAGCATATCTCCGTGTAACTCCCCTCAGAGGCACTCATCGTTTTGGTGTAAAAGGAAAGCTTGCACCAAGATATATCGGTCCTTTCAACATTATCTCAAGGCGTGCAGAAAATGCCTATCGTCTTGAACTTCCAGAAAAGCTATCCAAGGTACACGATGTGTTTCACGTGTCACAGCTCAAGAGGTGCTTCAAAGATCCAGGTCGTGCAGTTGATCATGATTCCATTGAACTGCAAGAAGATCTCTCTTATGAGGAGCACCCTGTTCGAATTCTCGATGAGACCGAGCGCAAAACTCGCAACAAGAGCACCAAGTTCTTGAAAGTGCAGTGGTCCCATCATTCCGATAAAGAGGCAACGTGGGAGACCGAAGAGGATCTTCGCAAGAAGTATCCGGACCTTTTCTCTTCTCAGTAGGAATCTCGGGGCGCGATTGCTTCAAGGGGGGGGGGGCGTTTTGTAACATCCCAAGTATGAAAAACAACCTTTACAATGTTTGCTTTTTGTTAAATTATGTTTTGCATCATGTCATCATAAGTTTTGCATTTGTTTTCCATTTGTTTTCCTTTGTTTTCATTTGTTTTCCCTTGTTTTTCAATATGAATTTCAAACCAATTTTCAAATTCTTGTTTCATACTTGTTCTGTTACAATTTTCAAATAGAAATATTCAAGAAAAACTTCTTTTGTTTCCATTAAAATAGAAAGTTCAAACTATTTGAATGGTTCCTTTTAATAATTCATTTAATATCAAATTCACTCAAATTCAATTGAAATTTCAAACAGCAACCAAGTTTAAAATTTTGAAAAACAAACAATGGCACAGTTGGGGTTTTGTAAATAACAAACTATAAAAATTAACACCAAATTTTAAAACCCCAAAACCCCTCTAATTTCTCTCTCTTTCTTTCCTTTCCTTTTCAGCAAAAAAAAAGAGAGAGAAAGAAAAAATAAAAAGAAAAAGGCTGGGGAAGGCAGACTGGGCCAGCCCAGCCCACCTAACCCCAGCACGCGCGCGCAGCAGGCCCGCGGCCCCCTTCTCCCTCCTCCGTACGGCTGGCGTCAGCTGACGCCAGCGCGCACGCAGCAGAGGCACCTCCACCTGCTCCCCACCTTTTTCCTCCCCTATTTCTAGCCCCGAGCTCCCCAAACCCTAGCCCTAGGTTTCTTCTTCCTCCCTGCCGCCGCCAGTTCTTCTCCTCCCTCTCAGATCCCCTCCATTTCGCTTCTGAATCTTCTGAATTTTTCCGGTGAGCTGCCATGGCCGGAGAGTGACGGGGTGGTTGTAGGGGTTGTGGTCGTTGTCGAGCTTCCGCGAGCACGGGAACGTGAACATCGCGTCGTCCTCGTCCTCCTCGCTTCATCGACAGAGCCTGGGAGGCGTCCGATCGTCGCCGCCGTCCACCTCTCTGTCGCCGTCGTCCACCTCACCGCGTCGAGCACCTCCTCCTCCCTCTGATTCCCCTCGGTGAGCACCACATCCTCTCCTTCCCCTCTATCTCACCTCTGTCAGACGCGCACGCACACGCACACGAGCAGCAGCAGCACACGAGCTCGCCATTTTTGCGCGTTTGCCACGCGGGCAGGCAGGGCCCACCTGCCATAGGCAGTGGGTGCCACGCCAGCTCCCAGCGCATCGCCAGCTGGGCACTGGCCCACAGGCCAGTGACCCAGGGGTAGATCTGCTGGGTAGAAAAGGGTTCCAGGGGCCCTTCTGTAAGTTTTCTTTTGCGTCCAAGCCCCTGGACCAAATCTAAATGTTTTAAAATTGCAGAATAGCCCCTGTATTTAAAATTTGAATATCTTTTGTATTTCAAATCCAAATAATATAAATAAAATATGTTTTCTGTACCAAATTTAATTCTCTACCTGTTTAAACCATTTGTTTTCTGTTTTGAACATTTCAAATGTTTCCAAAATTCAAATTCAAGCAACTAATTTCAAATTTGGTTAATTTCATAACTAATTCAAACTTAATTCAAATGGCACATATAAAATATGTTTTCCATGCTAAATTGAACCACCTTTCCAAATATAAACTTTGTTTCCTGTTTTGAATAATTAAAATTGGTTAAATAATTTAAACCTTGTTTAAATCATTTAAAATTGCTAAATTCATAACTTTGTCAAATTAAATTCTTTTTGAACATATAAAATATGTTTTCAAACCAGAAAAATATAAAATTTTCAAATATGAATTTTATTTAATGTTTTGAACAAATAAAAATTCAAATAATTTCATACTCGAATTAAATTCATTTAAATCTTGTTTAAACTTGTTTAATTCATAATTAATTCATTTTAATTCCTTTTTCAACAAATGAAACATGTTTTCCACCTAAAATCTCGTGCTCTATCCAAATATGCATTTTGTTATTTATGAACAATTAAATTTGGTGAAAACAACAAATGCTTGTGTAACTCCTTTAAGGAGCCAAATTTCATAACTTAATAAATAAATTTCCAAACTTGGTAAACAACATACCAAATTGAATCTATTGTTGTTTTCTTTTTGTTTTCTTCATCCATGCATCATTATAATCAACTTCCACATGATGGTTATTTGTAGATCATTTAATCCAACCTTAATTCATGGGCTTTCCATATGCAATCCAAATTGCATATGGGTCCATTTAATTGTGTTACCATGTCAACTAGCTTATCTTGATGCATCAAGTAAATTGTCATGCATCATCCCTTGATTGTGTATTATGCCATGTTATTGATTGTTTGTCTCTCTGCGTTGTTTGTTTGCTTCTTCTCGATTAGACAACGACGCATAGACAGACGAGGTTTACGACACTACTTCTGAGGAGTTAGCTCAGTACCAGGCTACTGAGTTTGCAGGCAAGTATTCACTCACATGAACCATTGTGTCCTTTCCACGCTGGATATCGATACTTTCCGTTGTCTATTCTGCTAGCCCTAAGATTCGTTGCTTGTGTTCGATCCTATCACATGTTATCATGTAACCCTGATATAGCCTCACCTCCACACCTATAACCCCATTGCTTGTTGCCTGTGTCTTACTAGCATGCTTAGGGTTGTTTATGCTCGAGTCTGCTGTCCGTTATTTCTGTTACCATATTTCATTATGTTCTGGGGGCTCGATGTTAAACAACAACCTGTTAATGTTTGAGGTAATGCTAATTTGATGATAAGGCACCGGCAGGAGGCCGGGTATGGTTTTGAGGCCTGCTAGTGTCGAACTCAGGAAAAGTCTTTGTCCTCTAGATCCATGATGAGCGCGCTAACCGCATGTGGGAAGCGTGTTTGGGCGCCCCCCTCAATTTGATTCGATTCGCATCTCGTCCAAATCGCCTCATTTAGTTCGGGTTTTCCATTTGCCGCATGCATATGCAGGTGCGAACCCGAGGTCAGGGTGGAACTTTTGTAGTCGGCATTTAGGGAGACACGTTCTTAGAGTGCTATGAGGGTCCCCTTTTCTTCGTGGGGCTTGATTAGCCGTGCGCTCAATTGCACGGGGTTCTTTGGGATTGATGCGAAGAAGAGTTGGGTTGTGTTGAGTGCCTCGCTTGGTGGAAGTGCATTTCCAATCTGGCGGGGTATTCTTACGTGTACGGCCAAATTGGTGCATCCCTGCAGGGTTAAATCTTCTCGAGAAGCCGTGTTGTCCGCGGTTATGGATGACTAGGTGATAGGGCTGGCTAACAAGGATTAGACAACTTACATCTAACTAATGATAACTTGACTAGTAATAGTCTTATTGACACAATAACTTGAACCATCATTAATCCAACGGTGTGAGTTATCCTCGGATTGCTTCTTTGGATAAGGGGCAAGATCCAGGATGGGTTTGTTTGAGGTTAGTGATAGTTGGTTCCGATGCGCTATCTTATCCCTTTCTTCTAGCCGGAAGTTGTATCGTGTTTCTGTAGTTGGTTAGAGCAGCCTGCTGCCGTACATTTGTATCACCTATTCTTCCGTTGAACCCAAAGCATCTGTACTTGGTGTTGCCGGGTACACTTTGGTATCTTGTGAGTCTTGCTTGCCAGTACTTGTCTGTACTGACCCCTTTGGGGCTGTGGTTTCCGTAGACTACGTTTCCGAGGATCCCCATGGTGGCTACTACGTGGAGTACGACGAGGCTGCTGACGAGTAGATAGCGGACCCGGGCAGGATCCGAGACATCGTGGATGGGCTCCGTCTTTTCGTTTCCGGCCTTTTAGGCCTATTTGGATCTTGTCTGTACTCAGACACTTTGGATGCTTCCGCTGTGATGTAATGATGAATTGTTGGGACATGTGTCCTCTAGATGATTGTATTTGCTATCTCTGCTCTAGTGAGAGCTATTCGCAACTTATTTCTATTTCTTTGTGTCTTAGAGATTTGTTGTGATATCACTTGTTCAAATGCCGTTGACGTACCATGTGTGTATGTTATGAAGTACGTCAATGGAAGTAGTCGGATTTCTATGGGATGGTTTACGCAGACGATGGATAGTAGAGAATGGTTGTCACGCGTTTATGTGTTGTCCTGCTCATATTGAGATGCGGGTGCCGGTATGCCCCGTAAGCCATTTATCTACTGTTTAGCGGGATGTGAGTATCCTCTAGAAGTCTGGGTGCGACAATTGATCTCATCATGCATAACTTCAACCCAATCGAAGTCCTCAAGAGCTTCAAACACCTTCTTTGGTTCCACCATGGATATGTGAGGTTGATGCTCACTAAATTTTCCCAATCGCCTTCTTGTGTATCTTTTGGTTTGAATATCCTCCAACACTTTGTTGTCAGAAGCATCAATACGCTTCAAAGTGCTTCTTATCCTTCTAGCACGACGGGCTTCGATCTCCTCATTATTGCGAGGAGGAATCACTTGATCATCTTGATCATTTGGGTCCCCGTCTTTACCAACTTGTTGGCCTTGATCATCATCATCATCATCATCAACAACAACAACGTCAACACTAGCTTCATCTTGAGGAGAGGAGGATGAGGAAGGTTGATCTTGGCCTTGACCTTGACTAGCATGAATGATAGGAGTGGTTGCATCTTGCGTAGTAACTTGGTCAATGAGAGGAGGGTCTTCAACATGTTCTTGGTTAGGTGCATCACTTGGATCCTTGGCTTGTTCTTCTATTGTAGATGAGGGATCCACTTGAGTAGAGCATAGTCCTTCTCGAGTCGCCATAAGGTGTCCCTCAATGGGGAGGAAAAATCCCACACCCATCCTTATTATGGCTTCTTGAGGCATTTCAACATCTAAATTAGAAACATGAAATTGCGCCACTTGGGAGCCATCATTTTCCTAGAAAACCACACTACAAAATTCTATGAAAATCCGCGAGGCTTTGTCAAAGAGCCTATAAGTGCGGGATTCGGCACCGTAACCAACAAATATACCCTCAATAGTTTTAGATTGAAATTTAGACAACCGAACACCCTTGATCAAACAGAAGCACTTACAACCGAATACACGGAAGTAGGAGATGTTGGGTTTGTTGCCGGTGAGGATCTCATATGGAGTCTTGTCCAAGACCTTGCGGATGTAGAGGCGGTTGGAGGAGTGGCATGCGGTGGAGATGGCCTCGGCCCATAGATATTGGGGACAAGAATACTCCGCCAACATGGACCTTGCCATATCCAATAGAGTTCTATTATTCTTCTCGACTACACCATTTTATTGAGGGGTGTAGGTGGCGGAATATTGATGACGAATACCCTCATCACTAAGGAATTCATTCAAAGTGTAGTTCTTGAACTCGGAGCCATTGTCACTCCTAATAGCCATGATTTGCACATTGTGTTGACGTTGCACTTTGTTGGTGAAGTCTATGATAGTTTGTTGGGTCTCACTCTTGCACTTGAAGAAATAAACCCAAGAGTATCTTGAGTAGTAATCGACAATCACCAAGCAATACTTCTTGCCTCCAAGACTTGCCTCGGGCACGAAACCAAAGAGATCAACATGGAGAAGCTACAATATCCTCTTCTATGAGATAATAGTCTTGGCCTTGTGGGCGGCATCATGCATCTTTCCTTCAACACACGACCTACAAACGCGATCTTTGGAAAAGGAAACATTTTCTTTTAGTCCGAGGATAAGACCACCTTTTTTAAGACTTTTCAAAGTTCTCATGTTGACATGGGATAAGCGGCGATGCCACAGCCACCCCACGTCCGCCTTTCCGAAATGACACATTGTTTGAGAGTTGGTAGACTTTGAAAAGTACACCACGAACAACTCATTTTCAACATGTCCCACATATGCAACGTCAAGAGTCTTGCTCCTCAAAAGGACCCCAATATCAGGATCAAAGAAGACGGAGAAACCCATCCTCCCTAAAGCACGAACTCAAAGTAAATTGTAACCAAGGGATTCAACAAGCATGACGTCCATGATAGTGATATCAGGAGCAATCACAACCTTGCCAAACCCTGATACCTTGGATGGCTGAAAATGAGTTGTTCGTGGTGGACTTTTCAAAGTCTACCAACTCTCAAACAATGTGTCATTTCGGAAAGGCGGACGTGGGGTGGTTGTGGCATCGCCGCTTATCCCATGTCAACATGATAACCGGTGGGACTTGTCTCCATAAGTGACGGTTGCATCAATATCATTTGGGCGCAACTCCATCACAATTTCTTTGCTTTCAGTCATATGACTAGTGCATTCACTATCAATTATCCATTTAGACCCATCGGAAGCATAGTCCTGCAAGAGATCATTGACTAGAGTTAGGACCCGAGGAAGGTCCCCTCATGTTAGCAACAAGGGTCTTTGGAACCCAAATAGTATAGTCAATGTAACCTTCAATAGGACCAACATATTTAGCTTGCACAACACCATAATAATCAACATACAAGAAATGGTATGGATTGTTAGTTCGTGCGGAAATTCTACGAGTAGTGTTGCCCCTCATGACACCACCACTCGAAGCAACATTGTTAGCTTGTGCGGGAGTGCTACGAGTAGTGTTGTCCCTAATGACAATACCACCCGAAGCACCATTGTTGGCCTTCTTCTTGATCTTCTTCTTGTTATTCTTCTTGGAAACATAGCCAAGACCTTGCCTGCCCACTTGTTTCCTTGGAGCACTTACTTGTGGTCTAGAAGCAACCACTTGTGGGCTAGAGGCAAGCACTTGTGGGCTAGAGGCCACAACCTTCTCAACTTGAGGGCTCTTTCCCTTGAGACTTGCTAGCTCATCCTTCAACCTAGCATTTTCCTCAATAATATTTGCATGATCACGAGAAGAAGTAGAGGTGCTAGGAGAGTTGAATTGATTTATTTGAGTTTGAAGTTGTTCATGTAACTCTTTGAGGGTAGAGTGTTGACTCTCCAAGGCGTTGTGAGCCTTGGTGAGCTTTTCAAATCATGACCAACCCCAAACTCAACCTTATCCTTTTTTATTATATTTAGAAATTGCAAGGTCACGTTCCTTAGTCATACTAGAAACAAGTTCATTATGTGATTCTTCAATAGATTCAAGTTCCTCTTCAAGAGAAACTCTACCATCATGTTCTTACTCAAGAGTCATGGAGAGAGATGCTAACTCATCCGCATCCCTTCTTTCAAGCTCACCTTTCTTCTCAAGAGCTTCATGGGCCTCTCCCAATTGGCTCATGAGATGATCAAAGTACTTCTTGGTCTCCCCTTGCATGTTAGACATAAAACGTTCCAAAGAGACAATTTCATCTTCTACTCTAAGACTAGTATGATTTTCCAATTCATTTGGGGTCTTAGAGTTGGGAGAAGGTGATACCTTCGAGGCCTTAGCCATGAAGCACTTGGCATTGGAGTGAGGATGATTCTCATTAGGGGATTCAAAGAGAAAGATGATGGAGTTGAAGCAATAGCAAGAGCGGCCACTTCACTTGTGGTTTCTTCTTCTTCATCACTCTCGGAATCATACTCCTGTTGAGTCACTAGCACAAACTTGGTGGGGGACTTCTTGTTGAAAGGTTTCTTCTTGAAGTGAGTTTTCTTGTAAGCAACCTTGGACTTGTCCTTGCGAATGATCTTGCCACCATGGAGTTCTCTATTCTCATAGGGACACTCCGCAATGAAATGGTGCTTATCTTGACAATTGAATCAATACCTCACTCTTTGAGTCCCTTCGTTGCCATAGCGAGACTTGGTCTTCTCCTCAACATATGCCTTGGCCTTGGATGGATTCTTCCAAAACTTTTGCACGGTAAGGGCAATGACATCTTTGAGCACATGATCATATTCTTGATCCTTCAATGGAGCCAAGTCCTCATAGCAATCTTCTTCATACTCAACCTCCCTTGACACAACCTTGGCCTTCAAAGCAACCGATGCCCCTTTGTGCATTCCTAGGGCTCTAGCACGATTGTCAAGAGCATTTTTTGGTTTGCACTTGATAGGAGCACACTTCTTGCATCACTTGGTTTGAGGTCAAGGATGCAAATTCATGTCTTCCTTGAATGCTCCTCAAGTCCGCAGGTTCAAAGGGCATGAGAGCAATCATGTAATTCCTTTTGATCCAAGCATCATCAATGTACTTGGCACCAACATTGTTGAATGCGATGGAAAGAGTCTTGAGACTTCGGTACATGTCTTCATGGCTCTCACCATCATGCATATAGAACCCTTCGGCCTCATTATTTAAGGCATCATACCTATTCCTTTGCATACTCTCGTTTCCCACAAACATGACGACAAGAGCGTCCCATGTTTCTTTGGCGGTGGAATATTGTTGAAGATGAGACATGTGGTTAGGACCAACGGCTTGTTTAAGAATAGACAAGGCGATGTAGTTGAGTTGACAATCTACGACTTCTCTTCTTGTCAAGTTCTTGGGATCATGTGGCTTGTATCCATCTCGAGTGACCCTCTAAAGTTCTATACAAGAAGAGTTCAAGTGAGTTTCCATATAATATTACCATTCACCAAAAGAATGTGCATCAAGTTTAGGAGGATCTACTCTAGGAATTATATGGGGATGTGGGACGGGAGGATCGGGAGAATAACGTCCTTCGACGACGTGGAATTCTCCTTTTCCTTCCGTACCCTTATCAGTGGAGTTCTTAGCGGAAGCATCTTTAAGTGGTTCACCATCTCCCTCAATCTTGGCACCCTCCAGTGATTCAACTGTAGGGGATGTAGTGGAGGTCTCCGGTTCCTTGGTTTTCATGAATTGCAACATGAGTGTTTGCAATCCAACGATTTTGCTCTCCATGGATGAGGTCAATGATTTTTTCAACTCATTGAGATCATCCACCAAGACAATCGCCACAGAACTGACGACATCCGGAACATCGGCCATTCTAAATTCTTAGGCGGTTAAGCCCGATAAAGGAGCCGAGGCTCTGATACCAATTGAACGGATAGTAAGGGCACCTAGAGGGGTGGGGTGAATAGGTGCTACGACCAATTTTATTTTTTCTTCAAGATTAGGCTTGACATAAAGGTAAAATTCTCTAGATAATGCAACTACGATGAATTTACCTATATGACAAGAACAAGCACAAACACAATACAAGCACAAGTAAAGGGGAAGGGAACGAGGTAACCGATATGAAGCACGCGGAGACACGATGTAATCTCGAGTTCCTCCTTGTTAAGGGAGTACATCTCGTTGGAGGGGTGTGAGCTTCGCCACAAAGGCCTACTCAACGCCACAAAGGCCTCACCCTATTCTCCGACGAACCCCGCCATAAAGGCCTAGTACACCTTCCACTATTGATCCCCTTTGAGGCGAGAATTGAATCCTTTACAAACAAGCTTGGGGGCACACACCCACAACCAAATTGGGGGCTCCCAACACCAAAAATCACCAAGTGTAGCAAGAGGTATAGGTTCTCCACAAATGGAAACCCTAGACTCAAATCCCTCAAGTGGATGAGGGGGAAATGAAGAACGACTCGATGAAGATGTAGATCGAGGCCTTCTCCTTCAATCCTCCAAAGATCAACAAGTTTGGTGGGGGGATTGGGAGTAATTAAGGATTTGGTGAGCTCAATAAATGCTATTCAATGCAATGGACAAACTGGAGCTCAAGGAGGAAGAGGAGGGGTATTTATACCCCCTTCTCAAATCTAGCCGTTTGAGCAGGAAAACATGTACCGGAATATCCGGTCCAAGTTTGGACCAGAATATCTCGTTGGCTTCTTTCTCCAGATCTGAATCGACTGCGTTGACTCAAATCATATTATCCGTCTGGGAGCGAATAATCCGGTACCAATAATCCGGCTCGCTTCTATCCCGCTCTGGCTCCTAAGCCGGATAATCCGGTTGAACTGGAATAATTCGGTTCAAATAATCCAGTTGGATTCTGTGACTTCAATCTTCAGTCCTTAGCCGATTTTGAGCCAAAACTGTCACAACCGGAATATCCGGTTCCATCTGAATAATCCGGTTCAAATATTCCGGCTCATCTATGTCCCGAAGTGGGATGAAACCATCCTAACCAGAATATCCGGTTGCCCTGAATATTCCGGTTAGAATAATCCGGCTCCTCTCTGTCCCAAATCTCAATGGCCAATCTTCACCGATCTTTTTGGTGATCGATGCGGATGTTAAGTATAACACCTGCACACTCAACACCTCGATAAATAATGTACTTAGTATTGTTAACTAACACACGAAACAACGGGAAAACGAAATGCACTTTCAGCTGGGGCCTAGGCTGTTCCATGAGGTCATCATGTGGCCTCGGGCACTGTCTCGCGTCGCCTCTTCGCCCATAAATACCCTCCTGAACTAAAAAAATCATCAACTGGAGGAGTTTTCTAGAAACACGTCTGAGCTCCACACCATACAAACCCCTAATTGGGGGGGGGGAGTCTTTTTCTGGCACTCTGCTGGGACATGGAGGTGCCCCGGATCCATCTCTATCGACCGTTCTGCCTCCATGATGCTTCGTGAGTAGTTCCCCATGGACTACGAGTTCATAGCAGTAGCTAGTTGGTACTCCGTCCACCTTGATGATCAATACAATGTTCTCATGAGCTGGCCTACATGATTGAGATACATCTGATGTAATGGTATGTGTGGTTTCTTTGCTGGGATCCGATGAGCCATGGAATTATGATTATTTTGTTAAGGTCATTATATGAGAAACTGCATTTATATCTTTACAGTGTTTTAATGTGTTCTTGCAATAATCTTCGATGTGTGTGGTTACCTTGATCACGTAATTGTATGCATCTCCAAGAGGGGTTTTATATGCTAGATAGTGGGTTCATGCATCCTTTGACCTGCGCCCGAGTGATAGAAATGTGCGGGAGGGGGATGTGTTGTTGCCACTAGGGAGAAAACGACGGTGTTATTGTCTATGGTCTATGGATGAGGATTATTGCTTAAATTACGTATTGTTCTTAATGCATTTTTCTGTTGCACACAAAGCAATCACTTTGTTGTTGCAATTTAGTATGAAGGGATTTGCTGGATAACTTTCTTGAGGTGGACTTTTAGATATGGATGCAGCCGGATAGTGGTCCATATGCTTGACACGATGCCTAGCATGTCAGAACCCGTGAACTATATCTCGTCATAATAACATTGTTATGTGCTCATTATTTATCAATTTTCTAGCTATAATTTGTTTACCCAATAGTTGTTCTTTTGTTTGGAGAGTTACCACTAGTGAAACTATGAACCCGGTCCCTCTTTTACTATTATTGCTACCGTTTTCACATGATTTTGTCACTTGTTACCTTGTTGCAATTATTATTCCAGATTACACGTATCACCTATTTCACTCTGTATTACACCATTTTCACCGTCTCTTCGCCGAACCAGTGCATCTATACAATTACCATTGTATTAGGTGTGTTGAGGACGCAAGAGAATCATCACATCACCACTCCATCCACTATTTTCTTGCACCTTGTGTTACTAATATCTTTTGCTAAGTGCTTCTGAGGTGTAGCTGAATTGAAAACTCAGCTACTAAGTCTTGTATTCTTTGGCTCTCGTGTCAAATCAATAAATTGGGTTATACTTACCCTCGAAGACTGTTGCGATACCCTACCCTTGTGGGCCATCAAGACTATTTTCTGGCGCCGTTGTCGGGAAGCATAGCTTTATCTATAAGCTCACTTGGGAAGTACGCTCTTTCTTTCTACTTGGTTCTTCTTTTTATTTTTACTAGTTAGGCTTAATGGAAAACAACAAAAATATGAGAGAGCTTTATAATATTTATCTAGAACTAGGACATGAAGTGTTTGAAGATAAAATTTAAAAATATATGGAACTTTACCTTCATGATGATAACAATGTTACTAGTATTAATTCTTTGAACACCATTATTGCTAATGTTATAGAAAACTTTAAGCTTGGGGAAATCGGTTTTGATGAAATTGATGCTTGATATATGTGTGACCATGATGCCCCCATGGATGATTCTTGTGAAAGTGCTTTTGCCACTATTATTTATGATAATCCATGCTACTTTGATAAATCTTATGATAATACTTTATTTATTCCTACTATTGATATGCATCATAGTGAGGAAGTTTTCTTAGAAAATTTATATGATAAAGCTTTAGATGACAGTCCTATGTTTCTTGATGATATAAATTATTAGGATACTGAAAATGGGACCGGAGAGGTCTTGACTTTAGCTAGGAGTCATGATCAATCATCTTGTTATTGTAGCACTCTCATATTTTAAATAAATGCAAGAACCTCTGTGTTATTGTGCTAGTCCTTTGATCAATAGCTAGCACCACAGTTCAAAATAAATCTCATGCAAATGCGTCGAAACTCTATTAGTTCGCATGATCTAGACTTTACAAAATACCTTTAATAAAACTTGCATAGTCTCAACAGACTAGCACGATGCAAAGATCAGCAACAGATAACATAGTACAACAATGAGCCTCATCTTCTTCATGCGCCGCAGGCAAAACATATTGGTTGTAGACTCGAAATCCTAAACCAAATTCTCACTCACCATCAGAACCATCTGCAATATTGAATATGCAGCCACAAGGGGTCAGTACAATTAAATGTACTGGCAAATGACACTATGGTGGATGTATGGAAAAATTCTATCGTTTATTTGTCTAAGTGGAGTTCAATGCAAGATTTTGCCCAACACTGGTTTTATTCTATCCTTTCCTGAAACATTTTTCATCTAAAGTGGTTCGCAAGTACACTTCAGTGAACTATGGGACAATACTGGTCTATCTCAAATTTCTTATAACAAATAGTGCTTTGTCTCCAGAGGCAGTGCTGGTCTATCTCCAAGGTCTGGTAACAATAATGGTCTATCTTCAGTGGCTATGCTGGATTATCTCTAGTGCCAAGTAATAGTAGTGGAGCAAAGCACATCCAAGAACAACTATATGTGTATGGTTGTTTATTCCAACAATGGGTGCAAAAGTCATATTGTACCTGTTGGTGGAGAATGTAGTGTCACAAAATACACAATCCTTGTACTTCGGATACAAAACCGTTGTCCTTCCATCTACCCAAAATAGAGCTCTCACAGCACCGTTCTCGTCAATCAGTGAAGCAAAGATAAATCTTGGGTTCTCGACATGTCTTTGATTGAAGTAGTTAATTGTCATACTAATCTAGTGTAGGGTTACTTCATTCCGCAACATCGTTCTTATGTTGGATACATCTCTCTTGACACAATCTAGACATCTCGGATCACCACCATGCACACTTCCAAGATAAAACATGATTTGAGCAGTGCTAATGTTCTAGTTGTGTAGTGTTTGTAGAAACTGAAATTCCTCTTCAGGTAATTTTTTGTGAGAGCGGTATAATCTGCGACTCCCAACCTGCTTCAACATTTGATGTGTGTGTTCTTTAGTGAATATAGTGAGAGTCCAAACGCTCTGCCGCCTCCCAACAAGCATGTGGGTTTTGCAATCATGTCAGGTATATATGTTTCTCTATCTTGTGTCTAATAACTGCAGACCAGCTTGTTTGCTGCAAGAATTCTTCCCGCTATGGCTGCTCAAATCAATCGTAGCATTCTGCACTAACATCGGAGTAACACCAAATGTGCTCCCCAACTTTTGTCCATCAATAGTTGGCTTTCTAGTCTGCACACACTCAAACGGCCTTTTCAGGATTGTGTCCGTGAAGATATTTCTCACTGTGCTATACTTAGTGTTCCTGATGCGTGTTCCAAATCTCATCTTCCAAGCATAATAATTTTACACTTGTTGTGCTTCTTTAATGTGGTCGAGTGTCATAACAACAAAAGGGACAACATGTTGTGAGGAAATTTCCTCACCTGTTTCTTCAACAACATTTTGTTGAATTACCGCTCGGTTCATGCTGTGGTCTAGGTGCAAATTCATTGGAAGCATTATTTTGTTGCATATGGGCAGCATAGTATCCTTCGTAGTTCATGTGGTTTGGGTCAAAACCACTAAGCATTCCGTCTGCAACAAATTCCTGCAATTCAACCGTTTGAGTAAGTTTCATTCAGATTTTATAATTACGTCATAAATCCATCACGCAACAAACATATTGTAAATTCAACTAGAAATTTCTATACATGTACACCGCACAAAATTTAACTGGAGTTTGCTGAATTTTTGGATATCATGCTACAAACAATCTGCTACAGACATAGATAACATGTACCAAAAATATGATACACAGTTTCTATGAACAACAAAAGGGAAACATAATTATTGTTTATTCAGTTTAACAATAAATCATGAAGTAACTATGTAGCAACTTGTATTAATTTTTATGCTACACATATAGAAGCAATCTCTATTATTTCTAACAACTTGTACCATTTAATTTTGCTACACAAATTGTAACTTCTCAAAGGTTATATGCGCTACAAAGTTAGCAATTCAACAAGCAGCACTTATATGTCAGCTAGTAGCTCAACAATGGAGCAACAACAATTTTTTAAAGCAACAAGTACATGTGCAGCCTAAGCAATACAACAAACTTATTTTGTTTATGCAGCAAACACATGGTGCAATACTAGAGAAAAACTATAAAAAACTTTTTGCATAAAAATTAGGAGAGTTTATCAAGTATGTAATCGAAGCGAACCAGGCGGTTGTGGGTGTTCTAGATCGTGTCGAAAAACACCAACGGATTTGTGTGCTAATGGATATATTTTTTGCAGGAATGATGCATCGACACCGCCGCTTGCCGAACCAGAGGTACCTCTCCATCGTGGCGTAGGGTTTGAGATTGAGCTCAAAGCAAGTATAGGGAGGGGGGGGGGGGGGGGCGAAGGTGGTGAGGTTGGCCGGGGGGTGGATACAATATGGAAGTCCACAAGTGAGCCATCTCGTAGATTAGCACCGACTGCTGCACGACGCGCCTCCGTGTTCCGCCCCACAAGTCGCCTCCATAATTGTCGGGATCGTGCCCGATTTGGTTCTGGTTTCAGTTGCTAAGCACCGATAGTGTTTTTCTATGAAGGGAGCACCACAGGACGGTCATTCTCTCATGTGCTATCGGACGGCTCGGAATCGCAATCAGACGGCTACCCATCCGGAGGATCACGCATATGATCCTCTGGAGGATGCTCAACGCACTCGTATAAAAGAAAGCAATTTCAGGAGGCAATATGTCGATCTTTTTTGCATTGTTTTTTTTTTCATTCTTTCCCTACTGTTGTTGCAAAGTTGTATTGTTGTTTTCTCCCTGTTTTTCTAATAAAGGGTCAAGCTTTAACCATTTGGATTTTATTGGACGTTCAACACTATTTAGTTTTGCTGTTTCAATACGTTCCTGTTCACCGCATGGTTTACCTTTTTTGTGTGAAATTCATAAAATTATGAAAAATTCATAGAATGAACATATTTTAGTCGTCTACTTGGTAAAAATTCATTTTTTTTACATATCTAAGTTACCCAAAAAATATGTTTCATGCTAACATTTTTCATGACATATTTTCTCTTTTGTTGCAAGAGTGGGACTTTGACTTTTAATATGACCATTTTTTTGTGTTAAAAATTATTTTTAAATGATACTCACATAGATAAACATTCTGGATACTTGAAACATTTGTTTTTGGAGTTTCGACAATAGCTAGGTAGAAAGTTCCGCTAGATATTATTTATGGTAGATTGGCTCTAATATCGTCCCATAGAAAATGAATGTGATTTTTTTGGTGAAGTTTTTTCACAATATGTCGAGCAACAACAAACTCGAAACCATCCAAATATAGGTGAAATCTTAAGGTTGGGATGCCCCATCCCCCTCCCCATCAACAATACCTCGATTTGCAAACATTTTCCCCTTTTTCCAGCACTATGTAAATTTGTGTAAACTTGAACCGTTTATATATTATTATGTTATGTTACATCTCTATATTTGTTTTAAGACCAACATTAATAAATATGCTGAAATAAATATCTATTCAATGATGATCAAGTACAGAAAGAAAGTAAAAATGCAATAGGATACATTAAAGGTCTAGCCTACAAAATTCAGTACTGAGCATGAATAACGTGCTCGCGCTTCCAAATACTTTAGCAAAAAATATCTTTCACATCTTTGCCCACAAAATCCTTTGGGATATAAATAGCATTAAGTAGAGTTGGTGAGAAAGGTTTCCTGACCTAATTAAAACATCAAAGCTAATCATAAAGGCGCACACTCCTCCCATGAAAAATGAATGTTGGAAGATAATAGAGAAGACGACATTTTTCGCGCGACTGTGAAACGATGGGCCTTCGACGGGCTTCATGATTTAACCTAGTCCGATGGATGGAGTGTCGTACGTGATTCGTATGGAAATCGTCGTACGCTAAACAATTTTGAATCGAGAATTCGGCTAGCCCTAGAATATGTATCGTTGGGAGAGGTGTTAGCTTTCGAAAAAAAATAGAACCACTCTTAAATGTTTATCAACAACTTGCATCAAAAGGTAAAGTTGCAAATTTACCTAGTGTTAGTAAGGAAGTTGGCAATAGAATCCATCACAGGATAAACCGTTGATCCGACTAGACACCTCCCAAAATATTTTCATATTCTGTTATGCATAAAAAAAATCTCTATGAAATATTAATATATGCTTTCCCTATGAAAGGGCTATCTATTTCTTTATGAATAAAAAGATATACTTCTTTATGAATAAAGATATGCAAATCTCTTAAAAATCTTTGGGATTGGGAAAGGAAATTTGTGGTTGGGTGCTAAAGGGGTGTTTGGTTAGGCATAATTTTGCTTTTGACTTTTGACATATAAGTCACAAAAGCAGCTTGACTTTTGGCTTATACAATCACGCAATAATCTTTCCAATCTCCAATCAAGTATAAAATGGTGCCTTTTGGTGCTTCCTAGAATTGGACCCGCCTGTCAGTTGCTAGATTGCCTGATGCGCGCTGCTTTTCTGGACTGGGCCCGTCTGTCAGCTAGTTGTTCCACGTTATCGGTTTAACTGGATGATGCCCCTCTGTTTTGTCTCTCGCCTAGTGTGACCGCAATATGATCATTAGATAGGTTGTCATGTAAGCAAATTGCCTATAATCCCGCGCTAAGATACCTCATTACGGAAGACCGAGTTCAATCTAATAAACAATCATCCTAATACACCGTTTCTTATCAGATTGTATCTAATCTAAATTGCATTTAATGATTTTGGCCTAATACTTGCTTATGATTGTGCTAGCAATCTTTTTTGCCTATTATCTCGTGTTACACCCTATTTCTTTATTAAATAGGGTGGCACAGAAGCAAATTGTTTATGATACCACGTTAAGATACCCCACGTTACGAAAGGACTTATTGTCCACGGTGGAGTTAGCAACGTGGTATAGAAAATGCGTATATTACTCTTTGTGACCAGGCCTTAACGATATCGATATCCAAATTTTAACAGTTGTATGAGTTGTACGAATTTGCAAGATTTTTGAGACGAGCGTAGTTACCTCATTTTTTAAGCACACCCAACCAAAAATATTTGCGCACCCTGCAACAGCGCTGCTCGCTTGCAGTATAAGAAAGAGAACAGAACGAGGACCGGCGGTAGCAGGAGCAAGGGGAGGGGGCTCTGGCGCAAACGTTTCGGTGGGTTTAGATCCAATGCCAAGGAGGTGAGGTGCTCTTGTGGCTGCGGAGCTCGCGAGGGAGAGGGCAAGAGAAGTGATAATGGCGGAGGACACGGGGAAGGCGGAGGCATCCGGGGCAGGGAGCTGCGGCGGCGGCGGCGGCGGGTGCGAGGCGGTGAAGAAGAGGGCGGAGCAGAGCGTGGCGTTCCATGAGCTGTTCAGCTTCGCAGACCCGCTGGACTGGCTGCTCATGGCGGCGGGGAGCGCCGGCGCCATAGTCCACGGCGCCGCCATGCCGGTGTTCTTCCTCCTATTCGGCGAGCTGGTCAACGGCTTCGGCAAGAACCAACACCACCTCCGCCGCATGACCGACGAGGTGTCCAAGGCACGTATTTCTGCGAGCTGCGCCGCTTCAAAATCTCTCTCCGTCTCTTGCGGTTGCCATTTGTATGCTCGCTTAACTTACTGACGCCTCAATCTCGCCTCTTCTCTGTGCGCGCTGCAGTACTCGCTCTACTTCGTCTACCTCGGCCTAGTCGTCTGCGCATCATCATACCTGGGTGGGTGCATGCCTTGCTCCGCTTATCCCTCCGCGAGCATTCTTGCCGGTGTTGCGGCGTCGTGGCCTAACTGTGTGTGCGCTGCTCCGTGTCCGTACAGAGATCGCGTGCTGGATGTACACGGGCGAGCGTCAGGTGGGCGCGCTCCGGCGGCGGTACCTGGAGGCCGTGCTGCGGCAGGACGTGGGCTTCTTCGACACCGACGCGCGCACCGGCGACGTCGTCTTCAGCGTCTCCACCGACACGCTCCTCGTTCAGGACGCCATCGGCGAGAAGGTGACCACTCAACTCACACCGCACTAGCACCGTTGGCACAAGGCCCCGGCGCCCTCCGCGCGCGCGTGACGGCTGACAAATGTATATGCAGGTCGGTAACTTCATCCATTACCTCGCGACGTTCCTGGCGGGGCTCGTCGTTGGGTTCGTCTCCGCCTGGCGGCTCGCGCTGCTCAGTATCGCCGTCATCCCGGGCATCGCCTTCGCCGGCGGGCTGTACGCGTACACGCTCACCGGGCTGACCTCCAAGAGCCGGGACTCGTACGCCAACGCCGGAATCATAGCCGAGCAGGTAGTAACTCGCAACCACCGGCACTGATATGGTCATGTACTATTTCTGCAGTGCCTTTAGTAACATCTTACCGGGATATCAAAGATGGCCTGGGTTGGGAAGACGAAAGCTGTGTGGGCTCTATAGCTCGGACTGGTTGGTTGGTCAAAGTGTCAAATGTCGAGCACATGCCTTGAGAATGATTTCATTTTGGATTCCTTCCAGTTTCTTGGTAGATCCAATCGGCCTTTTCCGATTGATGATTTCTTGTTTCATGTCGTTTTGCCCTTTTTCTCGAGATAACTGCTGTCAATCACACTGTACTTAGTTTTGTGCCTGGCAAGAGCAAATGTAGTATCTTCCCCATTTTCGTGTAAAAAAGTGAGTAATTCTGATGATTAAGTGTTCATCTGTTTCGTAGGCGATTGCCCAGGTGAGGACAGTGTACTCCTATGTGGGGGAATCCAAGGCCCTGAATTCCTACTCTGAGGCGATTCAGAGCACCCTGAAGCTGGGGTACAAGGCCGGGATGGCGAAGGGGCTTGGCATTGGGTGCACTTATGGGATTGCCTGCATGTCATGGGCACTCGTGTTCTGGTACGCCGGGGTGTTCATCCGGAGTGGCCAGACAGATGGTGGAAAGGCATTCACGGCGATTTTCTCCGCGATCGTCGGAGGCCTGTAAGCCCAGTGTTTTGAGATTTTGCACCCGTTTTGTAGCTTGCTTACCTACTTCCAGTGAAAAAGTATGAACAAATTGTGAATTTGATGAATGCAGGAGCCTGGGACAGTCATTCTCGAACCTCGGAGCATTCAGCAAAGGGAAGATTGCCGGATACAAGCTGTTGGAGGTGATAAGGCAGAGGCCGACAATAGTCCAGGACTCAGCTGATGGGAGGTGTCTGGATGAAGTCCACGGAAACATTGAGTTCAAAGAAGTGTCCTTCAGCTACCCATCCCGCCCGGACGTCTTGGTATTCCGTGATTTCTCGCTCTTCTTTCCTGCCGGGGAAAACGGCAGCCGTTGTCGGAGGCAGTGGTTCTGGAAAGAGCACAGTTGTGTCTCTCATTGAGCGGTTCTATGATCCTAATCAAGGTAAGCAGATGAATTTTACATATGAAGCCTATGTGATATCAGTCGGCTTTATTTAACCTGAGGATATGATTATTGTTGCAGGACAAGTTTTACTGGATAATGCAGACATCAAGACGCTGCAACTAAAATGGCTGAGAGATCAAATTGGTTTGGTAAATCAAGAACCCGCCCTCTTCGCGACCACCATCATTGAGAATATTCTGTATGGCAAGCCCGATGCCACAATGGCTGAGGTTGAGGCTGCTGCTTCGGCTGCCAATGCCCATAGCTTCATTGCTCTTCTTCCTAATGGCTACAACACTCAGGTGGGTTCTACTGCTTATGATATTTGAGGATGGCTCAAATGCAATCTTTTTAGCTTATGTCCTACATTTCTTGTGATTTAATCTCCCCAAACTAATTTCTTACTATATTATATCAATTTCACCTGCAGACTTTTACCTTGCTATTTGATTTGGTTTTGTGTACCTATTGTACCGTACATTGCAAACTCGATGAATATGATGATAAATCCGGCACTTTATTCACAGGTTGGGGAAAGAGGACTTCAGCTGTCTGGTGGCCAGAAGCAGCGAATTGCCATTGCCCGTGCAATGCTGAAAAATCCAAAGATCCTTCTCCTTGATGAGGCAACTAGTGCTCTTGATGCTGGCTCTGAGAGTATTGTTCAGGAAGCACTAGACCGTATAATGATTGGGAGGACAACTGTGGTGGTTGCACACAGGCTCTCAACAATACGATGTGTTGACATGATCGCCGTGATCCAGCAAGGCCAGGTTGTTGAGACCGGTACCCATGACGAGCTCCTTGCTAAAGGAAGCTCAGGTGCTTATGCGGCTCTCATCAGATTCCAGGAGATGGCCAGAAACCGTGACTTCCGTGGGTCATCCACCCGCAAGAACCGGTCATCCCGCCTGAGCAATTCCCTGTCCACTCGGTCGCTGAGCCTGAGGTCAGGAAGCTTGAGGAACTTGAGCTACTCATACAGCACCGGCGCAGATGGCCGCATCGAGATGGTCTCCAACGCCGACAATGACCGGAAGTACCGTGCGCCCAAAGGGTACTTCTTCACGCTCCTCAAGCTGAACGCCCCGGAATGGCCCTATACGGTGTTGGGTGCGGTCGGGTCCGTCATGTCCGGGTTCATCGGCCCGACGTTTGCCATCGTGATGAGCAACATGATTGAAGTGTTCTATCTCCGGGACCCCAACGCGATGGAGCGTAAGACGAGGGAGTACGTGTTCATCTACATCGGAACCGGGTTCTACGCGGTCGTGGCGTACCTTATCCAGCATTACTTCTTCAGCATCATGGGCGAGAATCTGACAACCAGGGTGCGGAGGATGATGCTTGCAGGTATGAGTTCCTAGCATTTCTCCCCTTCCGATGACCGACGATCTCTGCAGAAGTGGGCATTATATATCTGATGACTGATTTTGGGTTTACCGTTTGTGTGCAGTTATCATGAGGAACGATGTGGCGTGGTTCGATGAAGAGGAGAACAACTCGAGCCTGGTGGCAGCACGGCTGGCGACGGAGGCGACGGACGTGAAGTCGGCCATCGCGGAACGGATTTCGGTCATCTTGCAGAACATGACCTCGCTGCTGGTGTCGTTCGTGGTCGGCTTCTGCATCGAATGGCGTGTGGCGATCCTCATCCTCGTCACCTTCCCTCTCCTTGTCCTCGCCAATTTTGCTCAGGTAAAAACCCAACTAACATCGCCCATTGCTGACATGAAAGTTGCATACTCCCACCGTCCCCATATTGCTTGACGCTAAAATGGATATATCTAGCACTAAAAAAAATCTAGATTCACCAATTTCGGCACGACGGAGGGAGTTCATTTTCTCCGGATTTAAAACAAAGTGTTAGAAATCTTTTGTTGATCAGGAGAAAACACCTACCTACCCAGCTGTTTCATAGTAGATCAAGTCATTTGTACAAATGGAGCATGGTTGTCACGCCGTTTTCGGCACAAGCAACTGTTGCAGGCTCAGCAGCTCAGTAAGTTCGAGACGAGGGGACAATTAAATTCATGGGCATGCGATGCAAATGCAATGGTAGTAGCTGGGATCCGTGGCCCATGCCGCTGCCACTCCCTCTGCTGCCATAGTAAATTACTGTGGAAGGCATGTGCCGAGCTTTGCTCTGCTCTCCGATCGCTTGTTTAATTCCGGCCAGATGCTTCCCTCCCCACGCCTCGGCCCGTGCCATCTACTACAGCATTTGCCCGCCGTAAACACCTCCCAGACATCTCCAGACCGCGCTAAGATCATGTTGGGCCCCGCGATATTTGCTTGTCCCAGCTCGCTGCTTCTTCAATTGTGGATCGATGGACGATGGCCATGACATCCATCTTCTCCCTGTTGCTCGCTGGGTACATAGAAGTTGTTGCCCCGTGGTCCCGCCGGGCGCTCGCGACGCTGTCGGTTGCGAACCTGCCTGCACGGCCGCGCGCCTCGTGCACGGGAATCTGGGGCTTTGCGACGCAGTCTCTCGCACATGGCGATCTTGCTGCAGTTGCAGGCTCTGGCGCGCACTGTGCCCGCCAGGACAGTGTCGCCCCAGAACCAGAACGCCGGCCCGGCCTTTTTGTTTTCCCGCCGCGGAACTGCACTGCACACCCGCTCATCATTTCCTTTGCCCGCAATTATTTCCGCCAGCGGTTCGTAAAGATTGCATGATGCTGATGCCATGCGCGTGCATGACACTGTCAGTCGCCATGTGCTAGAATTGGCGCTCACCGTTTCAAACCCAAACACTACGAATTGTGGAATGGATATTGCCACGCACGCATCATCACTAGTAAATTACTTCTTTCTTTCTGCTGCTGACGATGATGACGACTGATTTAAGTTTTGATCCGTCTGTGTGCGTGTTTGTGCAGCAACTGTCGATGAAGGGGTTCGCGGGCGACACGGCCAAGGCGCACGCCAAGACGAGCATGATCGCGGGGGAGGGCGTGAGCAACATCCGCACCGTGGCGGCCTTCAACGCGCAGGACAAGATCCTGTCCCTCTTCTGCAGCGAGCTGCGCGTGCCGCAGGCGCACAGCCTGCGGCGGAGCCAGATATCCGGGGCGCTCTACGGCGTCTCCCAGCTCGCCCTCTACGCCTCCGAGGCGCTCATCCTCTGGTACGGCGCGCACCTCGTCCGCAACCACGTCTCCACTTTCTCCAAGGTCATCAAGGTCTTCGTCGTCCTCGTCATCACCGCCAACTCCGTCGCCGAGACCGTCAGCCTCGCGCCCGAGATCGTCCGCGGCGGCGAGTCCATCCGCTCCGTCTTCGCCATCCTTAACAACAGGACGCGCATTGACCCGGACGAGCCGGAGACGGAGCAGGTGGAGTCCGTCCGCGGCGAGATCGAGCTCCGCCACGTCGACTTCGCGTACCCGTCGCGCCCCGACGTGATGGTCTTCAAGGACTTCAGCCTCAGGATCCGGGCCGGCCAGAGCCAGGCCCTCGTGGGCGCCAGTGGGTCCGGGAAGAGCACGGTCATCGCTCTCATCGAGCGTTTCTATGATCCCATGGCCGGGAAGGTCATGATCGACGGCAAGGACATCCGTCGCCTCAACCTCAAGTCGCTGCGCCTCAGGATCGGCCTCGTGCAGCAGGAGCCCGTCCTCTTCGCCACCAGCATCCTGGAGAACATCGCCTACGGCAAGGACGGCGTCACGGAGGAGGAGGTCATCGAGGCCGCCAAGGTGGCCAACGTGCACGGCTTCGTTAGCGCGCTCCCGGACGGCTACAGGACGCCCGTCGGTGAGCGCGGCGTGCAGCTCTCCGGGGGCCAGAAGCAGCGCATCGCCATCGCCCGCGCGGTGCTCAAGGACCCGGCCGTGCTCCTGCTGGACGAGGCCACCAGCGCCCTGGACGCCGAGTCGGAGTGCGTGCTCCAGGAGGCGCTGGGGCGCATCATGAAGGGCCGGACGTGCGTGCTGGTCGCGCATCGGCTGTCCACCATCCGCTGCGTCGATTCCATCGCCGTGGTGCAGGACGGGCGCGTCGTCGAGCAGGGCAACCACGGAGATCTCGTGGCACGGCCTGATGGCCCCTACTCGAGGCTGCTGCAGCTGCAGCTGCACCATGGGTGATTCGATTGGCGCCTTGCTCTGGCATTGGCATGGCCAAGCTGTAGATACAGAGTAGACCGACGCGGGCTTTCTGACGATGACGACGACACTCCGATGAGCAACAGAAATGTGGTGCAGTCTGCAGTGCGGTGGCGGCCCAAACGGTAGGTGTTAGCCGGAACTAGTGTTCTATTTTCTCTGTAACCGATCAGGACTATGCTGAAAGCCATGCTATACTTTGTTCAAATTGCGCCAATGGCGGCTTTCGCAAAATTTCCCCTAGTGAATTGTTATTCTCCTCGTTATCTGCTTCAGATCGACGGGAACCCAAGAGAGAATTTTGATACCGCAGCACCATTTTCGTGTCTTCGTCAGTCTATATGTCACAGACGTGTATGCCGCCCAGTTTAAGAAGTGCCTCCTTTTAGCCCTTTTTTGCAGGCACTAATTCGAATACTGTCCTTTTAGCCCTTTTTTGCAGGCACTAATTCGAATACTGCCTCTACTGCCTTAAAAACTTGGTAAATTGGAGGCGGTTTAAGAAGTGCCTCTTTTTAGCCCTTTTTTGCAGGCACTAATTCGAATACTGCCTCAAAAACTTGGTAAAATTGGAGGCAGTTTAAGAAGTGTCTCTTTTTAGCCCTTTTTTGCAGGCACTAATTCGAATACTGCCTCAAAAATTTGGTAAAATTGGAGGCACTTTTTAAAATGCCTCTAATTGTTGCCCATTTGGAGGCACTTTTCATTCTGCCTCTAATTGTTGGCCAATTGGAGACACTTTGAAAACTGCCTCCTAATTTACACTACATTAGGAGGCACTTTTCAAACTGCCTCCAATTCGAGGCAGTTTTGGAGGCACTTTGAAAAGTGCCTCCGATTCGGGCAACAATTGGAGGCAGTACGAAAAGTGCCTCCAAATTCATTATAGAAACAAAAGAACAGAATTGGAGATAGTACAAACATATTAACAACCAAATTCTTCTGACAGCAGACATATTAACAACCTTACAAAAGAACCAAATTCATGACATAAAACCTACTAGCCAGGTTCGGCGCGGCGCACGCCGCGCTGTGTGAGCGGTTCATGTTTATAGTTGTGGAAGACCTTGCTCTGTGTTCCGTTGGTCATGTCACAGACGATCGAGAGTGATTTTGATCGCTACATGCTTTAGTAATACTGTTTATCTATATAGCTTAAAGATTTCATTTACACAACTATGGAATTATATACACACATTACACATAGTAAGTCGTTGATTGGTTCTGAATCGAAGAGCGAGAACCCATTATTCCGAACGGCTGCATCGTCTTAAGAGTTTAACGAAATCCATCATTGAAGTGCACCTGTAGCCGGTCATACCCCGGGACTCCTTTTATAATTTACCTATGACCTTGAGTTGCCCATAAACTCCTACACATATGCACACGTCGAGAGAGGGCTTTGAAAGTCCTAATGCATCTTGGACTTGGGACTGCAATAGGACACATGTGCTATATGTCAGAAGGCTAAGAGTCTGAAAAAAAATACATGACACAGGAAAACATGCATGTAAATAAGGCTTGTGACCTCATCTTTAAAAAAAATCTTTAGCAACAAAGTAGGTACAACCTCTCTACTTCACATGTGAGAGAACTCACAAGATATTAAAACAAACTTCAATAGAATTTATAAATAGTGCATTGCCTCTAAAGAAATACATGAACGACACCAACTACAGTTAGCAATACTAACCTGAATAGCACCTGGTTCACAGGAAATTGCCTTCCACAGAAATCAAGTTTTCTCAACAACAAACAACTTAGAGGATAGACACAACAGATTGTAAGTAAATTCTCATGGATTAATAAATTGAAAAGAGACTACTTTCCTATCATTAAAACAAACAAATATTCAAACCTGACATTTACTTCGGTTGTACATCTTAATTTAATTTTGAGTCTTTGAAGCGATAAGTGTACATTTACATGTGGACAATCTCTTGCTTGAACTGCAATCGTTCTTTCATTCATTATTGGTGCAAAGAAGATTCAGTACATGAATTAGTTACTTTACCTGAACGGTAGAACCAATATCTCAACATGTGGTCAACTGTTCGACATTGTCACTGGTAGACCGAGACCATGTACAAACATTGTCAAACTTCAGAAGATGTGATACAAAATAGATCATGTTCAGAACTCGTAGCCAATGTAGCCACCAGAGGGCTCAATAGTTCAGCTTCATAATTAATTGTATCCTAGGATCCAGAATGTTCTTCAAGGTTACTTGGTTCATTTCCTCAATTTGTTCTTAATCAGTGCGTTCTAAGCATGGATTGCAGAAAAAATGTGGCACTGCCAACGCAAGATAGTCCAGAACAAAAATAGTGCAGCAGAAGTAACGATTTTACAGGCTGGTTAGTAGCTAGAGAACCATAAAAATATTGCATAGAACAACACTAATCCGCATCTGAATTTTGCGGTACGTTTCCTGAAGAAACATCATGCACACTGTTGGTCACTTTTCACTACAAACAATCAGTATTAATAGAAAACTTATTGCAAAGATGAACTATAATCAAGTAAGTAATGGTTATTTGTCTAGTAATATGATTCAATATGGCTAAAAAAATCAAATACATATCAAGAGCCGATACTCATATCTGCATGTGTAGCTAGAGGATTTGTAAGCAGAGCACTAAATGACTTCCAATCACAACAAATGCAGTTACTTGTAACGAAAGCTAGTATACCTACTCCAATCATTGCAGAAGTAAAACAAATCGATGGTTTAGTTCAGCTCATACAAATCACTTACTTCTAACGAAGGTCCGAATATATAGATTGCTTATGCACCTACAATTCCGACCACAACAAAAGTAAAATAGAAATGAGGGGACATTTTCAACCTACAGGGCATCCAACTCTTGCGACGGGACTGAGGCCATTGATATCAGACAGTCTAAGCCCATCAGCGCGGCCCCCAAGCCACTCGAATGACTGGTGGCGCGCGAGGCCATTCCTTCCTATCCCACCATTGACCAGAAACTCCGTCAATTTGCCCTTGCGCGTATATCCCTCACTAGTTTCGGAAGCGCGGCTTGCCGCGCAAAACCTCTAGGATCTAAAAAAAATTTGCCCGTAATTTACATGTGTTGTACAGATTATAACATGTACAATGGTCCAGGCTCACCATGTTTAAGCTGACTTAACCTCTTTGTCAAATTTTACTGACAAAAGATGATGACATTTCTATTGGTGATAATTCTCGGGCCCGTGCACAACATTTTGGATTACAGATGTTCATGCTTGTTTTCAAATTGAAACAATATCAGGATTTAGATAAGCCCTGCAACCGTAGCACAATTTGCTTGGCATCTACTACTATCTGATAAGATGCTGGCAACCAGTACCATACGCCACAATTAGCTGCTATCATCATGTCACTAGACTCGCTGGAAGTATCATACCTATCCAACATGAGCTCCAAGTTAAGGTTAAACTTGCAGTTTCTGTTCAAGCCTATCAAGGAATTTGGTGCTTGTTTCCAAGAATTATTTGGTCTCAAAACCATACAAATATCAAGCAACAATAAACAATCGTGTGTCCAGTTCATGAATTGGTAACATTTTGATTCGCCGACTACCAAGCGAACTGACAGCACAGCGGAAGACAAAGCAAGATGCCACGTAGTGCTTTAAAGAGGTTTTAGTATGTTCAACTGCATGTCGATGAAAACATTACATATTCTCAAAAAAAAGATGACAACATTACATAATTTGATGATCTTATTTAGGATAGACACAATAAAACAGACTTCATGTTGAAGGAAAAAGATATTTAACATGCTCAGCGATGTACATATTGTTCCACAATATGTCAAAGATGTTGTGTGTTCCATGCATCTAAAAGAAGCAAAGGCATAATTAGCTATATGCTAGGACATAAAATTTATAGATCTATATTCAGCATTTAAAAATAGATGGTTGTGGCCTTTCCAGAGAGGGGCACATGAACGGGACAGCGAGCCATCCGTAAAAGAACATATAGTAAATTCAGACAACAAAAATGACAAAATACTGTTCTGTAGAATGGCATACAACATTTTAGTTATCTCCATAACATGCCTATGTTGGAAAAGGGTTGGCATGCATAGACCAAAAGATATTGATCTTTTTCTCTGCTCTAAGGAAAATTATCAATATGAGATCAAAACTAAGATGATATCAATACAATTAAAAGTTTACCTCATACATGGGTCCTCAGGTGTGGATGGAGGTCTGTCCATTAATGCATCAGTCTGTCCATTAATGCATCAGTCTGTACCTGAAAGGGTGGTGCCACAAGTTCAGCATCTGGTGGATAGACATATTGTCATATTGTGACAACCACAGTAAATCATAAAAGAGAATAATGCTAACCATAAACACCAGTCTTCTAGTGGTCACACAGACTAATCAAATTAAAATTGAGACAATGGTAACCTACAAATGTAACTCCAAGTGATCATCTATTTCCTAAAATTTTCAAATAATATGGAAAATCATATTCCAAAAGAAAAGGTAAAATTGAAGTAACAAACCAAGATATGGCACAATTAATGACTATCAACGCTAGTTCCCTGCTACAATATTTACGTTGGTCCAATGATCTTAAGCCCACGGAAGTACATTGTCCAACCTTTTACCTGCTAGAAGAGGAAAATTCGGGTCCCATTTCCAAGGCTAATTTTGTGTTCACAACAAAACTGAAATATTGAATCTTTTGCATAGTCAATTACAACTAAATTATGAATTACAACAGATTGTTCAGTCCAGTTATACTTCCTACGGGTCTTCAACTGCATAATTCCAAATAAATTCAGAGCTGGAAAGATGAGTTACCTACTTGGCAATAAACTCTGGTAGTCCTAGTCTTATGGACATTGCA